>AXZN01000069.1:0-171212 GCA_000498155.1 Shiraia sp. slf14
TAAAGTTCCTGTACGTCTCCGCCGAAGACAGATATAAGAGCATAAAACCCATTTATGCTGTATACTTTCATTTACTTTATAAAATACTATCTTCCGACAGTACTCTCCCATTATGGCCCGGCAGATTTCGAATATGAAGTCAAGAATTACGAAACACGGAAGCTTAATAATGATCCTATCATGTTCGCTCAGTACTTCCGAATATCTCGAATCTTACGCGATATACTTCTCACCTGCTCATCGGTTGATTACGGCTTCAGAATAAGCAAGCAGTCAGAGACTGAAATCCCAATCTTGTCGACGTTAGACTACGGCCTCAACCAAAGTATGCTCACTTCGTCGTGGAAGAGTGTCCCAATACGTACCTCAGACTTGTTCATCATAACTGCATCTGTGGAACGGGTTTGGCGGTTTTGCAAATTTATGGTGAATCTCTTTTTGAAGATTGTTACACCGAAGAAATCTCACGTAAAGAGTTTAGGTGTCTAAACCAAAGAAATCACACGCCCATTCAATAGAACCATGAAAAATCCTAGAGCAGTCAATAGGCGCTGGAACAATACCAAGCATTTTCGTAATAAGCATGATAATTGTCGTGTCTTACTTGCTAACAGCTTTAAGTCGAACTTTCATTTCTTCTTCTTGGTGTCAATGGTGTCAATGGGTCTCCTGTATTGTCACCGCACATATCTACGTTGGGAAGATACACAGAAGACGCAATTTGAAGGTTATTGACGCTTGGACCTTGATGACGCTAATTGATCACTACGTAGTGACATTGACTGGTATCTTTACATGGAAGCTTGTACAAGCACAAGCAGGAATTACGGCTACATTCTGGGAACAATTATCCGTACTCAGAGTCTTAGCGCCTGGGTCGGATCTTTTGAGAAGCAGTGAACCGCAAAGCGACGGCCTTCCTTCTTTTGTCAAGGTCGGCTCTGGTGAAAAGTTACATTTACCTGAAAACAAATCATCTTGGGAACGATTCTGACTGAAAATTCATGAATTGGTTTCCAGAATCAATCTGCATATAGATAGGCTTTGTAGCTTGGATGTCCATTCTTACCCAACAATGTCAACGTCGATTGCCGCAAAGATAAGGAGTTCTCGGAGATGGCACAACTCAAAAAGCCCATCGACATTGCTCGTGTAACTTTTGGCTCTTTACGCATACGTCAATCTCATGTTTCAACGGACGAAGCAGACTGGGAGTATTAAAAAAAGGGGAGAGGAATCTTCGTCTATCATTTCAAAATATTAGTACAACAACGAACAATCTATCCTTGCGCTCTACAATCTGCAGATCTAAATCTATTTGTTAACGTGGATTTCACTTCGCGATTTCAACACTATTGGTTGCACCTGTGAGCGTGGTTAGTGCTTTTCAACGAAGCGTATGACCAAGCAGACGTACCCAGAGCCTTCTTGATGCTGCCATAAATTGCAAACTGGCCAGCAGTAAGCCCACCGACCATGAACAAACGCGCAGGGAGGCCGGTGAAAGAGCCTCGGACACCGAGCTCGCCGGCGATTTTGATAAGGCGAGAGACAGTGCTCTCACCCGGTAGACCCTTGGTTTTGTTAATCTTGGACAACATGGTGTCAGCTGGTTGAGAAACGATAGCGGCTGCGAAACCAGCAATAAGACCAGATCCTAAGTTGACAGTAGTTTGTGCAGTATTTGACATGTTGGCTTTGTCGAATAGACCGTAGATGGCCTCCGAAACCTTTTCAAAGGCAACGAACTTGGTTATCGTGTAAGGAACCCTGCATATATCTCAGCTTCCGCTTACCTGTATTTGACCTGCGGGAATATCATTTTCATGACTAAACGTACTGCTTAAAAAGAATTGGCCCAAACCCAGAGTAAAATGCCCCAATGCCTTCATTCTTCAAGATCTTCCCAAATCCGCCAATGAGGCCATTGGCGAAACCAGGTGTTGAGACAAGCCGAATGCGGGTAGCTTCGAGAGGGCAAAGCGCAATTGAGGCAAAGAATTCGGCGCAACCTGCAGAGACAGAGTAGACCGCAGCGCGATGCTGGCGTGCCTTTTCCAACCCCAACAGATCAATCGATTGTTTCTTAAAGAACTCATAACCACCAAACTTGAAAGCACCCTGCATAAAGTATCCGGCGAAGGTAGGACCGAAGCCAGTCGATAGCGCGCGAATGCCTTCGTTTTGAATGACCTGACGAAAGCCACCGATCATGCCACGGTTGTAGACGGTGGGTTCAAGCTGAATTCTAGTCTTGACACTAAAGGAGTAAGGTTAGCTGGTAAATGAAGAACGCGAGGTGATGAGAACGTACACGTCCACTGGGGTGAACGCGCCATGGGTTACGGAGCAACCCAGCGCGCCAGCGAGGGCGAAGCGTGAGTACAAATCGAGGCCTTCAGGGGCCTTTTGCTCAGCGTGTTTGGCCATAGCAGCAGAAGTGACAGCTATTGTGACTGGAGTGGTCAACGAGCGTGTTGCGACATGAGAGACAGGACGCTGACGGATGTTGAAACTGCATCGTCAGGCGCCCCATGACCACCTGTTAGCTCACTCCGCTGCATTCGCTGACAATTGAGCCGGTGGGCATAAACATGAATCCCAAACATTGAGATATCTAAAAAGCACACAAATCTACAATACGGCGTACTACATTGCATATCGGCTCCTGCTGCTGTTGTTGTCAGCCTCGCGCGGGGCTCCACTTCACGTGACATTATAACAATCCATTGGATTCCGTCTCGTCGCAAAATAACCGAGTAGTAACCGCACGGGCACCCTACTACAGCGCCCTTAACTCTATGATACCCAAACCAATTCATTACGCCCTGCATTCAGATGGATGGCCGACGGCCTTCCATGACAGGAGTCGGTGTGACTTCACTGGGAAGTGGCACAGGATGATCGCTATCTACAGATGATGCGTCTTCAATCTGACGTGCCTTGCGTCGCTTTTTGATCTTATCATCAACATATCGAATGATCGCAACAACTAGACCAAAGGCGAGGATGGCGCATGCGACGGCGAAAGCGCGACGATATCGAGGCTTGTCATCCGAGCGGAAGATCTGTGCACCGTATATGCCAGCGATGTTGGCACCCATGATGACCCTATATGATAAATTAATGGAATGGCCTTTATGAAAACTAGCAAATTAACTTACAGAGCCATTGCTAAAGCGCGCTCCTCAGAGTCCGTGCAAGTCAGCGACATCCAAGTGATGTTCAAGGGATGCGAAAACGTCCCAAAGGTCTGCGTCCACACGACACCAAAGTATCGCGCATTGCGGTTTCGAATCTCAGTGAAGATACGATTGAAGATGTAACCGAGTAAGTGGCACGAAAAGCCGGCCATGACGGTTTCACCACGTCGATTGCTGGGGCAGATTAACACAAGTAAACACGCCAATAATTACCGAAGACTTACAAATGGTCAGAGAACCAACTGAAAGAGAAAGATACGGGGATCTGGAGAAACAGTCCCACTGCAGCCATGGCGTTTGCTCGCAATTGACCAAAGCCAAATTCTCTCACGAGAGATGGAGCGTAAGTATCGAATGCGCGTTGAGGACCATTATTACACATGGTAATGGTGAAATGAGCCCACATGCGCCAATTGCTAAATGCCTTCTTGAACGCAGTCAACCCAATTCTCTTCTTCTTCCGGCTCTTAGCAGGATCGTCGATATGCACACGGTTGCGCAGGATATGCAATTCACGATCCGTGAACATCTGCCATTTTGGCAGAAACGAGGGATGTGGCCGCTTGAATGAATCGGGCAAGAAGAAGCCTAAGATGAATCCACTGATGATAGTGAAGCCGCCCATCAGGACAAACAGCCAGAACCATCCTGGCTTGCCTCCAACGCCGCGCATATGCAAGATACCATACGCGAGTAGTTTGGCAGACGCTTGGCCAAATTGATTTCCAAAGTAAAATATCATGACGCGTTTGGCAGTTTCCGAGCGGGTATACCAAGTTGATAGCGTCCAGAGACCTCCAGGTATGAATCCAGATTCTGTAATTCCGAGCAGGAAGCGAGTGGATATGAAAGAAGCATAATTTGTTTGAAAAGCCTGGAATGTGCTCACGGTACCGAATAAGAAAAGCTGAAGCGTGAGCCATTTTCCTGGACCAACGCGGTAGAGCGCCATGTTGGCGGGGATCTCGAAGAGAACGATTCCAAGCGATAGCATTTGCTGACCGACGTTGAATTGATCTTGCGTAATTCCAACGTCTTCCATAAAATCATCAGTGATGGCATTCGCAATGTTCCCACGGTCCAGCTGCAAGCAGAAAAACCCTAACGTAAGCAATGGCATTATGATGAGATCAAGCCTGTCAAGATCAGTCCGACTTAATATGGTATGAGTTGAGATCTGATTCTTACTTGCGTTTTGCACGTCTTTCTTCCTCTGGTGACCAGTCAATAGTAGGTACGACAGCTGCCTCCCCATTTTCGTCATAATAGCCCCCATCCACGACACCTTTCGTGTCGGTCTTCATGTCTGTGGACATGCTGGTTTTCTCCCGTAGGAAATTTATATTATTGAATGGATGTCGAACACAAATTTTACGCGGTAATTATAGGTGTTTATACATTATGCTCGTTTCATTCTTTATGTACTGTCTCACCAACGCGGGATGTTCTTCCAACGTGTACAAGAGTTTTAGTTGCCAAGGGCGGCCACTTCATGGCAAAGGCTGTGACTACATCACTCGGCGAGCTGGGCTTCCTCATCTTGTCTGCTGAACAGCTTGGCTACCAGGCCATTGACGAAACAAAGCTATACATTAGTGCCACAGATACCTAGAAAGTGGATTCATCATCTTCTCCAAGAATTGAACATTCGGGTCATCGCTCAGCAATAACATTCGTCGATTGTTCGGGACAATTCTAAGGGGAAGCGATTCTGGCTCGGTCATACCAAGCTTTGCCAAACCTCTGAAGATTCAACAGGAATTTATAGATGTCAGCTTGTTCAAACCGTACTGCGACTGTTGCGCTGTAGGAACTGCCCCTCAAATCCATTTCTTCTCTCTTTCGCGATATTCATAATGTTTCGGCTGAATGATGTTTTGATATAGCTCCACAATTTTGGTGTTGAGTTCGATTTGGCGGAAGTTTGGCCCAGAAGTACCCAGGAGCCGGTCCACTGGGCGCGATGTTGACATCCGTAGCCTTGAGCACGTCATCCACAACACCAAAACGAAGATCGTCATTTATTGTGGACAGCCTGCGCAGCACAATAAATTTATTGCGAGTGCAATGGTAATGTGGATTGACTCATGATGCAGTGTTCAATTAAATTCCTAAAGGGAGTCCCGTATCAATTTCGTTTCTCTAAAAGTACAATCGAATCCCGAGTTTTCAATCTCTACTCCCTTGTTCTTCGTCGCATTTCTGGCTTCCCTTTCGTCTTTTTGTAATATTCTGTAACGCAGACGTTGACTTGACTACGTGTGGTCCTGCGCTTTCGTTGCATTCTATCCGGCGGGAAATATTTGCTTCATCTGTCCCAACCAGTCCAAGGCCTCCCAAAACCTCTTTCACACTGTCCCGTACGTCAGAAACCACTTTCCACGGTCTCTTTCCATATATTAGGCCCAACGCAAGTGATAAGCAGAAAGGAGGGCCAATCGCCCACAGTTTCCAAAACTGCGGCTTCCCTGGACGAAAGTCGTCGCCCATGCTGAATATACCTGCCACGAGAGTAAGAGGAAACACAATTGACGCAAACAAGCTCAAGCGCAAACTGAACTCGCCGTCATGGACACCTCTAAATGCGGCCCGGAGATTGGCAAGATCATTCGCAACTGAGCTCAAAGCTTCCGCTCGATCACGCAGGGGTTGCATCCTCGTATGAAGAGTGAGGAAGTCCTTCTGTGCGCCTTTCAACGCGAGAGAAGCGTCCTCGTCCACAGTCTCGGAGCCCAGTTGCACTCCTAGTCTCTCCAAGTTTAATATCATGGCCCTCCAGAAATGGTTCAAATGCCGGCGCATGTAATTGATGTCTTTTCCGATTTCGTTTATCTTGATCAAGTCAGCTTTCCACCTGGCTTGACTAAGATTGTCATCGATTTGAGCTTGATAATCATCCGAGAACCATTCTCCACGCGCGACAGTCGTGTTGATGAGCTCCAGCTGATTGACCCAGTGTTGCGCGATATGTTTGAGGAGGTAGTACGCTGCATTAGACGATTTTCTATTCGTATGGTGAATTAAATCGCGGGTAGCAAGCTTCGTCCAGTAAAACACCATCTCATCCAATGGACTCACAAGATTGCGCCTATCGCTAAACAGTTGTATGTTCGCCTCCTTCGCACCAATACCTATTTCAGTGAACATTAATGGCGCGAGTGTTGGGCATCCATTGTGATAGGGCCAGCTTTTGTGTGCAACTACTTCAAGTGACTGAGGTTCGCCCCAGTCTTGCGCCTTCCATAGTGCTGCACGACTGTCATAAGCTGTTGGGGCTTGCAAGATGTTACATTCCTCCAAGGCAGCCTTTGTAACTTGATCAAGAGTGATGCCATCGGGTGTGATCTCTTCAATATTTACTCTCGCTGGTACTGATGTCATTTTCTTTTCTACTGCGTCTGGAAGTTCGCAAGTGTTGGCGAACGCTGGGTCAACCATGATCACAGCTGTCCTATGTTAGACACCACGCGTCGCGTTTGAGCTGACACAGCTAAAACTTACCATCCCACCCCACATCCAAAGTAAGGTCTTCTGCTGGGCCTTGTGATGTCCAAAATGACGCGCACCGTCTGACAAAAGCATGTCTCCTGTCCTTGCCGGCAGACGGAACATCAATGTCTCTCCATCTCTCATACCTGCGCCTGTTGACAGCAAGTGACATTTGTGAACTCAGAATATCGATTTGATTTGGGTCGAATAAAGTCCGGAGCTCGTAGTATCGTAGGGTGAATGACTGGCCCGGGATAGACATTGACGGTAAACCTCTGTAAGGTATCGACCATGAATCGGTGAAATTCCAGGTATTCATCTGTTCGCTGAACACTAACGGGTCTACGCCGAGATGGTGGCCCAGAGCATCCACAAAATCTGGCTCCATGTCTTCCAAAATGAAGAGGCGTCGACATTTGTTCTTGCGGCTTTGATCAGCTGGGTATTTCTTCAAATATTCTCGCAAAGCGATAGAATTCTTGAACCCATTCTGTACAACTGATCTAACGCTGTCGCCTTCGAACTCCAAGCAATAACATCGTCCTGGTTCCCGACGATGGGTTGCTTGATAATGCAATCTGACTGCTTGTCGGCCTGGGTCAGTCTCGTTTGCCAGTTTCTCCAAAAACGAATTTAGTGCTGGGAAGGAGTTTCCGAGGGTTTTCAAGCATTTCAAATAAGGTCTTCCTTTAAAGAACACATCTTCGTTTCGCTCCGTCATTGTCAGTTGGCGCGTTCGAACTAGAAGTTAGGTAGGAGTCAAGGCTATCATCATTACTTCAATAAATACCACTTCAGACTTGCACTTGGTAACGTCATATCTGACAAGTGTAAATGGGCGACTCTGTTCAGCCGCACACGAAAAAGGAAGTAAGATCTTGACCGGAGCCCGTCACCGTTCGATCAGGTTGGAGGAGCTGGAGGACCACTGTTAGTGGACGCTCTTACCCCTCATCTCTATGTGGTGGCTTGCCTAATTGATTACATTTGCAGATTTACAGCTATGTAAATGTATTAGCTTGAGGCTGAATAGTCGCATAAACAAGCATTCGCTTAATGAGAGCCGTCAAAGAGTGGCTGTATTCTAGTGAACCAAGAACTTTAGGATAATCATGCTCCCATGACACAAACCTATTGCGCAAGTGCATGCATCCGCCAGGCATCACGCACTGTGGGCTTTATGTTGTTGCAGGCAGCTGGTTCAAGTATTCATGGCATTGTATCTTCATCTCAGGCTGATTGATGGAAGATCCAGTGGCTGCGGCACCCCGCATTGCCCCATTTCATCTCCACTTCAGCCACAAAATCAAACATCTCATTCGTTGCCGCGCACTTGTTCAAGAGCCGCGATGATCGCGATACCCGGGGAAAGACCCGCCGCGTTTGGTCGACTCTACAAGAAGATCAATCCTTCCACAGATCAAGTAACGGGAATAACAGCAAATTTTCTGTGCCTAAATGTCGGCAGAAGTCGCAATCACTTCTGATCTTAAGCCATCACTTATCCGCCATATCTGATGCCACTACCTCAGAAATGCTGCACCTTACAATAAGAATGTTTGCGGCGCTCTTGCTTGTGTCATCTTTTATGCAGTTGCATGCCACAGCAAAATTAGCGACGTTTGAAGACAAATGTTTAGCATTCACACCAGAACAATACATCCCTGGAGCAACAAAGAATATTGCACAATATGTACCCGCAGGCACGACCTTAAAGTTTCCAGACAACGACGCGACGTGTAATCGTCCCTCCCAAACCGTCTCAGCCAGCCTTTGCCGCCTCGCGCTTTCAATCCCAACTTCTGAAGAATCTAGGATCACTTTTGAAGCATGGTTCCCGGAATCATGGTCTGGTCGCTTCCTCGCGACTGGCAACGGCGGCATTGATGGATGTGAGTAAAACGAAAGTATACAAAATAGCAATCTGACTTGTTTAATGACACATCCAGGTATCAAATATGAAGACTTGGCATATGGTGCCTTTAATGGTTTTGCCACAGTTGGGGCAAATAATGGCAAGAATGGCACAACGGGCATTGCATTCTTCAACGAACCAGAAGTTGTGATTGATTTCGCCTGGCGCAGGTAAGTTCTTGACTTCAAGCCTCTTCTCCCATCTAGCTATGATGACTCAATAACTCATTGGTAGTCTACATACAGCTGTTGAAGTGGGGAAAGATCTATCCAAGAGATTATACCAAAAAGAGCATAGCACTTCATTTTACTTGGGCTGCTCCCTCGGAGGCCGACAAGGTATAAAAAGTGCTGAGATGTTCCCTGAAGACTTTGATGGCATTGTTGCCGGTGCTCCAGGCGTTGATTTCAACAATCTTGTTTCATGGCGAGCTCGGTTTTACACCATTACTGGACCGCAGACTGGACTGGACTTCATCCCGCCATCAGCATGGAAAACGTGGATTCACAATGAGGTATTACGACAGTGCGACACTATCGACAAAGTTGAAGATGGTATCATTGAAGATCCCTCGTTATGCAAATTCGATGCCGAAACTCTCAGGTGCCGTGGCAATAACACAGCCAATTGTCTCAATGCAAATCAAGTCCAGCAGCTGAAAGCAATTTTCAGTGATTACAGATACCCTAACGGAAGCCTCATTTACCCAGCTATGGAGCCTGGCAGTGAGATTAACGCCGTAGATAGACTCTATGCTGGCATTCCGTTCCCATACTCCAATGACTGGTTCAAATATGTAGTATACAAAGATCCAGAATGGAACGCCTCCACCTTTGGTTTCGCAGCTGCTCAGGCAGCGGAGTCTCTTAACCCTGGAAACATTCGTACATACCCTTCCGAGTTGCCGCAATTCGAAAGCCGGGCCGGGAAGCTTCTCATGTATCACGGTCAACAAGATAATCAGATATCGGCTTTCAACACCAATCGCTTCTACGAACACATGCGGGGCGATAGGAGTTACAGATCAATGGATAGATGGGCTCGCATGTTCAGAGTATCGGGTATGTTCCATTGTAGTTCTGGGCCCGGAGCCTGGGTACTTGGACAGGGCGGGAATGCTGCACAGGCAGGCATCCCTTTCCAAAGTCACCAAAATGTACTCAGCGCAATAGTTGATTGGGTCGAGAAAGGGAAAGGCCCAGACTACATAGAAGGAACCAAGTTTGTGAACGATACTATCTCGTTGGGTATAGACTTTCAACGTCGCCACTGCAAGTAAGTTCGTTTGTACATGCTCCATACATTAACGCAGACTCATTCACAATTAGGTATCCGGCGCGCAACGTATTCAAAGGAGGAGATTATAAGAATGCGTCCAATTGGCAATGCAAACAAAACCCATAAATTCGGAAACGACTTCAATTTGGGCACGAATTTTATGAGCATATGACAACCTTCTACAAACGCTACGTCCCCCTCTACTATCCAAGGGGAGCGCATTACCAAAAACAGTAACCCGAGCTTATCGCACTCGCTCTTCAGTCGAAGCCGATGAGATACCGGCGATTTAGTGACAGTGCGAGCTTCAAAGTGTTATACGAAGTCGCTTGACGGCTTTTCGGACGTAGCGGAGTTAGCAGAACATGAATGTACAATCTGACACATATCTCCGTACCGTATTTAACCATATCTCAATTATTTAAGTACCATGTTATCACAAACATTTTTGCATATAACCAAGAAGTCTTATTTGTAACGATGACCTCGAAAACAATTCTGATCACTGGTGCTAACCGAGGTAAGACGGAAATCATGACTGACAAGAACTTCGTGGCCCTAATGGTCAAACTTAGGAATTGGCTTTTCAATAGTGCATAGATTAGCCAAGCTATCACAAGACGCAAACTATCTACTTGCCGTACGCTCCAGGGATGCTGGCGAGGAAGCTGTTCGACAGCTCGGTCAGCATGTCACCGGTGCTCAACTCGAAGTACTAGAGTTAGATGTAACTAATGATGAACACATAAAGTCTGCTGTCGAAACTGTAGCAAGGAAGTATGGGAAACTTGATGGTTGGTTCTCTAGGCTACTAGACCCCCGAAAACATTGAACATGAATGCTGATGTCTGCCCAAGTACTCATCAATAATGCTGGTATTGCTGCCATCACTACAGAAGACACATCGATTGCGGACCTCCGTAAAGCATACAATGACGTATTCAATACCAACGTGACGTCGATTGCAGCACTCACGACGGCGTTCTTGCCTCTTCTTCGGCGCTCTCCCGACCCCCGTGTCATCTTCATCTCTTCTGGGCGTGCCTCAATGACTGCACTTACAACACAGTCATTGCCTCCAACCGTTTCCATTCCGTACTCAATCTCAAAGTTGGCCCTCAATGTATTGATGATCGAATTGACGAAGCAAGAACGGGGTACAAATAAAGACTGCGGCAGTGAAATTCTGTTTCAGGCAGCCAACCCGGGACACTGCAAAACTTCTTTCAATGGCTTCAAAGGCAAAAGAGATCCCTTTGAGGGTGCGAAGGTAGTTGAACAGCTCGTATTTTGCGACCGCGCGAAATGGGCATCTGGGTTTTGGACCTGGGAAGGTGACGAAGAGTCTGGCGAAATGCGAGAAATGCTGTGGTAAAAGATATCTATTGGGAGACATTGGGAGATACTCGCATATCCATCTTTTCATCAAAATCAAGCTGCATGTCACGGAATCATTCATACATTGTACTTTTTGAAGATTGATCGTCCCACAAAACTGACAAAAACGCCCAGTATCGTAACGACTTTAGTATTTAACATCTCCCGAAGCACAGAAAGATCTCCATCCTTCCAGTTTTTCGATACGTTTTGTTCCAGAGATGACCTCATAAACCTTAATCCATGGGGATTCACATTCAAGCCTCGCTATCGCATTCAGAGACGCTTCTCATGCCGTCATAGTATCTAGCTATCAGCCTTCAAGCTCTAAGCACTCTCTTTCCCCGCTGAGGAAAATTACGAAATCAAACCTAAGTGCGAGAAGTAATATGATGCAATGCTTATTGCTTAGAATTGGGTCACTGGCGGGAATGCTTTGCAGTGACAAGGATAATGTGGCTAATGCATGAGGCGCAAATCGCGGCGTATGAATAATATTGATAAAGTTCAAGTCTATCAGTGTGGCTCAGCACTAACCGCAAGACTGTTTGAGCTTGTTCTGCCCCCTGTTTTCTGTGACAATTTACCAAATTCAATGAGGAATTTCGACACCCGTGGACTCTAATTGAAGTATTCTACGTGTATGTAGATCTCATTCTCCCATTTCCTCTCTCTTATTAGTATACTGAGTCCACTCAAATTATGAATACTGTCAACATTCTCGATATCCCCCTATGGTCTCTGCCCTTCTGACTTTTGCTATCTTGGGTGGCTCTACTTTACATCAGCAGAAGCTGTGAGCATCTTGAAACTCAATTGCGTATCTCCGCAGCTAAACTGGGTTCGATTCGTGTCAGCAGAGACATTGCGGGTCAGACTCCCGTCACTCTATTGATTCTTACCAAAGCCTTCAGGATTTTGAGATCGCGCATTCTTTACCTACTAGCTGTTACTTCTATGTGCCAGAAGGCAAGAACAACCAGTTTCTGACATCTATGAGGATTAGTACCTAAGCACAGTTGGACAAATGCTCGTCAGATCAATTTTGGGAAGCAACCTCCAACTGGATCCACACCTTGAGGATAAATGGACTAGGCCATGTGCGACAAACTCAAGAGGGCCCAGGAAAGGCCAATGGAAGATATGTAGACTAATTGATGATTTTATTGATAACGTGGCCACCATGGCCAAGACGCAGAGCTCTGACATCATTACATTCCATTGAATCAGTGGTGGCATGACATTCCAGATTAATATTGTCGTATGTAGGAATTCAGACTCAATATAATTGTGTCTTTTACTATTTTCTTGTTGAATCGTGATTTAGATCATGAATGTGAAGAATAGCTTAGTTCATTGTCGGCAGATCTAAAAATGTAGCTTCCCTCTTTAGTTAATATGATTTTCCATGCACGTGTATTCATTGCTCGATAGCCCTTCCCTTAAGCGATATCGTACGGACCTCAAGTTACAAGTTTGAAGACATTATTGAAATACTAAACGCGTGTACATCGCCGATTTAAAGTGTAAAAGTTGGTGTGGGTACGTACCAGTTCAGAAGCAATTGTCGATCTGTACCGTAACAGGACCTAATACTCCATTCGGATCTGCTCTAGATCTTTTATTGATACTTTTAAGATCATTCTTCATGCTTAGGGCTACCGTATTCAGGTGGCCTAGAGGGTAGTACACGACTAAATTCTTACACTTAGAAGAGCCTGGTTTGCGAAAATCGCGCAAAGTGAGGCCGACGGCCCGAACCGAATGAGAACAGTTTCCACTTACTGAGCACTTTCGAAACTCTATTCTAGGGATCATCGAGATTTTCTCGGAGATCACGGTATTACAGTTCCCGATTAAGCGACATGGGTGAACCCATAGGGAGTTAATCTTTATTCGGATAATACCTAGATCGATCCAGCCTTACAAAACGGAAGGCGGTCATGAAATTGATAGACATTCAAGGAATATACATAAATAGCCACGACAACTTCTTTACATATACCAAAAATTCTATTAGCATTTTTATCAGTCTCACTACCTATTTAACAATGCAAGTGAGGTGGTGCAACAAGGTCCTTGCGCTCAAGCTATTACATATGCCGAACGGTATTAGTTCATACCAAGCTTACTGTGTCTATGCAACGAAAGCTTGTATCCACATCGTGATCTGTAAGGCCTCCAGGTTATAGCATGAGCATGCCAGGTCTGGTTTGATGTCAAGCCAGTGCTGTAACCACAATATCATCTATAAAAGGGACCCTACGGTATGCATTTTGAAACTCATCACCAACAACATCATCCTTTGGATCAATCTTCTCCATCTTTTCAAAATCCTAGTACCAACTCGATACCTTCATCATGCAGATCACTGCCATTGCTCTCCTCCTCTTCACTGCCATGGGCGTGATGGCCACCCCCGTTGAGGCCAAGCCGGATGCCATTCAAGCCAGAGACGGCAACGACATTCTCATCACATATGAGGGAGTAAGTCAAATAGAATTCTCCATCTTGGTGATATGAACTGAGTAACAATGCTGACGATTTGACCTAATTTTCAGGAATGCGACAAGCATGAAAACACCTGCAAATACAAGAATCAAGCGGGCAAAACTACCATTGTTAAATGCCCCGAGTTCGCCAACAAGAAGGTAAATCAGCCAATCTTGATTCGCCCTCCCGAGGTATGCGCGTGCTGACTTTGCTTTCTTCATCATAGTGTACTGCTAATGGCAAGCCTTGCTCCTACGACAGCGTTGACCACAAGGTCACTTGCGATTAAAATGAGTTCGGAAGGTTTTAGGCCCTGCCCAGCTCTAAGCTGGTCTTTACCTTGAACATAACTTGTAAATGAAGGGTATACAGTTCTGTGGAGGGTTGATAGCTTGAAGTGCTGAGATTACATGTTTATTATGATCACGCTCGTTTGACAGTCGGCTGGCCAGACTCCTACGTACACGAAATGAAACTAGTTGCAACTATCTGCTCGTGCTTATTCAGCATGCAGTGGCATTGAAGATGCTTTGTCCTTAGATGTCGATTGTGGCTTTGTGACTATAAGAGTATACGAGCTGATGGTGGCGAAACCCCTCATATGCGGATCGAAATATCAGAAGAAAGAGTATTAAAGAGTATTCTGGAAGCGTAAAATATATTCGTTATCATCGATGGTGGTGGCCATCACTCAATGATTCATAAGACATAAGTGCCAAGCGGCAACCCCAAATTCCGTTTCCAAACGCCGGCCCCGATCCATCTTTTAATCCTAAAACCCGATGCCACTAAGGCCACAGTTTTTCGGAAAGTAAATTGACATGACATACCATCTTCCTAAGCCCACAGTAGCTTATCTGAGACGACAACACCGCTTATCTCGGGTCCCAAGGTAGCTCACCATCACGGTGGTACTTGCGACGAAGCTGCTCATCCAACAACACCTCTTTTGCGCCATTCACTTTTTGC
This sequence comes from Shiraia sp. slf14, assembly GCA_000498155.1. Lineage (NCBI taxonomy): Eukaryota > Fungi > Ascomycota > Dothideomycetes > Pleosporales > Shiraiaceae > Shiraia > Shiraia sp. slf14. The sequence goes on from AXZN01000069.1 coordinate 14,725, forward strand.
ATCTCGGCAGTGGCAGCTTCGCGCTGGTCCTCGGGCACTTTATCAGGATGAATAATGACGACAATGGCTCTATAAGCGTTCTTGATCTCATCGACAGTAACATCCCAGCTCTCTAGTCCTAGCAGATCGTACAACACAGTGTTGGGAGGCGCAACAAGAGGTGGAAGTACAGCGGGTTGGCGAGGGCGCAGGATCCGCGTAGAACGACGTAGAGGCGGCGGTGAAGGCGGTGCAGCAGGAGGTGCAGCAGGAGGTGTGGCAGGAGGTGTGGCAGGAGGTGGGGTGGGAAGTCGAGGGGCGGGAGTATATGGAGGTTCCGGCTGAGCATGAGTGTCGTAGTTTTCTTTATCGAGCCAGAATGGGTCATCAACGGCAAGCGGAAATGGAGTTGATGGCAGTCTAGGGGACGGAGCCGGGGTGCTGTTGGCGGAATCGAGTCTGGTGAAAAGAGGGACACGAGCATCCGCTCGAGGCTTCTTTGGAGTACTCTGGCCTTCCACATTTAAAACATTCATATCCGTGAATATGGTGAAATCAGACTTGCGGCCGCGTTTTTTTGTGCCTGCCGCCTTGGGTAATGGATCAACTCCAGATAGACCCAGGCGCTGAGCGCGAGCTTTTGCACGGGTAAAAGGAGGATCCTTGGTGGGTAGCTCATTGATCTCATTCTCGTTCTCGTTGCTGTTGCCTGAAAAGGTGGTGTTGGCGGGTCGGCGAAAAGGTGCGTTGTTGGTACCAGACATCGTAGCTGCGAGAAAAAAATTCTTTCTTATACAAAGCTGCGAAAGTAAGAATTGCGTATCTTGAAGGGAGTAGCGTGAGCTTAACAACTGGCTGGCTCTAAGCTGGAAAGTAAAGAACGTGAGGCAAAGAGCGAGATGAGGCGAGAGGAGATCAGGAACGGACAAGTGAATAGCGAATGACGACAACCTGGCGGGGGCTCAAGTCAAACACCGGAGTCGAAAGTAGAGCGTACAGTGGTAAAGGCTTTATATAAGGCTCGGTGGCAGAAGTTCAAGCCAGGCGGCTCATCAGGGTCCGAGCTTACAGTGAACTTGAGTGACAACCTTGGACCACGAGGCGGCGAGAAGCGCGACCAATAGCGCGGGGCAGAAAAGACAATACGCTTCCTTGACCTCTTGCAATTATGGATGGACATATTTTGAAAATGATGTTGAATGTGGTCGAAAAAGTATCAGTGTCTAAGGGCATATCTCTTGGGTGAATCAACTGTCTACGACGTAGTCACGAGCATTTTGATCCATAGTGAAAAGTATCAAAAGATCCCAAACTATATTCAAGTTTCATGAAGTGCCATGGGATCACAGGTAGGACCGAACACAATTCAGAAGCCAACAGAACTGTTTGGACCATGTCCAGGGTGTCCCCAATTTTGTCCGCTTTTAAGAAGACCACAGAGGGGTTTGCCGGCGGCCAGTCCAAATTTTTCGACGTACAAATCATTTTACACTCGTCATTTTCAGATCCAAATCAGAAAGAGGTCCGTCCAGCCCTTCTACAGCAACATACACTCTTGAAGCTTGATTTTAAGCAAATCTACCCCATCAAGTATTCTGAGCGCGGTCTTGAATGCCTGCTATGCAAAGACCAATACATCCTAGAGATGGCGTAACGAAGCATATTCTCAACTAGAATCTTGAAAAATCCATGAGTATATGGCAAATCAATAAATGCGTTTGGGATATTTGACAAATGGAGGAGATGTCGAAGGCAGCTGCAGTCAAGATGCTTGATGCTGTGTTAATTATAACAGCCTTTTCAGTGAAACATTATCATTATTAAGCAAGAAGCCACAGAACAGCTGGATGACAAAGGCTATGACAACAATTGAGGTACGAAGTAAAGGCAACACGTGGGGTCAGTGCTTCCGAAAAGAGCAAGCACGTTCTTAACTAGTGCCCAACGACACATCGTCACCTGAACACCCCTCCCCTCCATCATTCTAAACATCAAGCCAACATCGACCATGTCGACTATATCATAGTCATCGTTTGATCAAACACTAACGAGAGCGAGCTTCATTAACAAGCCAGATGCTGGATGCCGGTTGTTATCCATGCGGGGAAGTAACCTAGGCCGAGGAAAGGGCTGAGCCGAACAAATCGAGTCGGATAGGCTCAACATGACAGCACGCCTGATACCATTCATACATTCTACCACAAACCATGGCAGTAAAGATTGGATCATCAGGAAGTCTTGCGCCTACATCCACCCGATTACGCCAGATTGCGCTGGTTGCACATGACCTTGAGAAGGCTCGAAAGCTACTCGTATGACGGTCACCTACGGATGGGGTCTTGACAGTACTAATCGAAAGGATAGACTCATGTTCTAGGGATCCAGGTCATTTATGAAGACCCTGCCGTTGGCCAATGGGGACTGAACAACTTTCTGAGTTTGTCATTTGCTATGCAAACTATTACACTGTCTAACAACTGTGTAGTACCACTTGGAGGGGACTTCATCGAAGTTGTTGCGCCTTTCAAAGGTGGTACGACTGCCGGACGACTTCTGGACAAACGCGGCGAGGGCGGATATATGATCATCATGCAGACGGATGACGCGAAAAAGCGACGCGACCATATCGAGTCCCAGAGGCATGCACGAGTCATCTTCTATCATGAACACAATGACGCGATATGTGTGCAATACCATCCCAAGGGCATCAAGGGTGCGTTGGCAAGTGAAGGCCAGATTGTATCGAGGGCAGCGCAGCTCACAGAAGCTAGGTGGTGTGATCCCTGAGCTCGACAGCCACCAGGTCCGCCCAAACAATCCAAACCCCATTCAGTCGCGCTTTTCTCCATGGCATGCATGCGGGCCGGACCACAAGGTTTACTATCCCGGCATGAAGCGTAGTGAGCACCTTAGCATTGTCGGCTGTGTGTTACGCCTGCAGCCTGGCGATTACGAGCACGAAGCAGCAGCACGACAATGGGAGCATGCATTTGGTGTGGCACGCAGCCGTGATCTGCTCGCCTTCACCAATGCGAGGCTCGGTTTTATTCCAGGAAAAGAGGGACAGCCAGAAGGCCTCATCTCCATTACAGTCGGCGTGACCGGGGAGGACAAACTAAAGGCCATTTTGGAACGAGCTAGGGAAGCCGGAGTGGTCGCAGACGGGTGCATCATCATGTGTGGAGTAAGATGGGCTTTCACGCTGGCAGGGTCCAGTGCGGCAGTCAAGGGTAAGCTCTAGCTGTATGATATTCCCGCGCACAAAAGTTGGAATGTTGATGAAAAACCACCGAACATCAGTCCAGTGGTGCCGAACTTTGTAAAGCTTCCGGGTTCTCTCTTGTGATGCTTGTGTGCACATGCGACTTACCGTCTGACTGCAGCATAGAACAATATGAGGAAGGCTTGGTAGCCCCACGTAGAGCCGCAAAAGACGTCATAACATCAACAAACAACACGCTCTCCTCTCATCAGTACGATTTGCAAACCACATTGCACGCGTCTTGGAGCAGGCTATGCTGGCCAGCTCGTTTCAGACTCCCCACGACAACCATGTCCTGACCGTCTGCGCGGACGATCCAGAATGCTGCAGATGATGATGATGATGATGGTTTAGTCCTTTAGTCATCACCACGCTGGATGTGGACGTGAGCGTGGAGGTGGATGCCTAAGACACCCAGCAATCAACACTCTCTCTGACGCCGCGCAATCAATTTCGGGTTTGCCACTCACGCTGTCCTTCGCAAGGCTCCGCCCTGCGCCCCTGCTTGCACCTACACCTGCCTACTACAGTAGTTGCCTTCTCAACAGGCAATGAGTAGACAAGCAGCTGGTTCGGCGGTTGGCCCTCGCCATTCGCACCTCCAGGACGCTTTGATCCATGGCCTTCACCGTGGCACGACATAGATGCGACCGATCTGGACAATCCACCAGACTGCCCGTGACTAGCCGCCTTCAAGTCTCCTGCTACCATCCATTTGTCGCGATACTACAAGCGTGTGCACTTGGTGATGCCTTGGGACAGTAAGGCCGCCTCGCGCACCGCCTCGCTGGAGGCTAAGGTAGAGACTAGCCACACTCACAGCACCTTGTCATGCTCAAATCGACAAACGCGTCACTGCACCATGTTCACACTTCCACACTTAGCATGCAGCACTTTCGCCCAAATACGAACTTTACCGTTCACGCGTAATTAGTCGGGTCTGATTTGAGATGAGTGTTGTTTGTACGTGCCAAGCACGACACGCTTCTAGCACACCAACCCCATCGACAAGGTCACCCCGTCTCCGACTCCCCATTCCTCCACCATTGCACTCCAATGCTTAGCCTCCGCGTTTGGGGCTGTGGTGGAGTGCAATTCCCAAATCGGAAAAGCTGCACATTTACATACTTGCACACACTCGACATACAAAGTCAATCATGCCACAATGGCTGCTGCTGCCCAGCAAGCTTGTCAACACAGAGCCCCATCCTCATATAACCACCGTAATCCCCCAGTCCCGCCGTATCTTGCACCAGATCTTGAGATTATGCAAAGCGGTTTCCGCATGCCATTGCCCTCACCTTCGCTCTGCACAGCTTCCTTCGATCGGTTGCCGTAGGCACTACACGGCAATAGGTCCGCTACGCCGCCTTTACGTTAGCCATGTCTCGGTACACAGACTTCCACAACAACTACGACCGTTGCGATAGCGCGCAGGATTTACCTTTCTTTGAAGATTGGGAAGGGTCTCAAACTATCTCAGCTAGTTCTGTAGTACACTCTCCAGGGCCATGGTCCTCAGTCAATACACGTGTAAGATCCAACTCGAATCCTCTCTTTTGGCTCATACTAATGACATGTCAGAATGGGTCCGGGCCTTTCGATCTGTATGCAACTGGCGAATGGCCGCCAGGCCCTGACAACTTCGGTAATGCACCCTACTTGGGCTACAATCCAACCATCCTCGAACCAAATTTGTCGCCTTACGTCCCAGAACCGAGCCTCTACTCTGCCGAGACCGAGTCTCTAGGGGGTTATTCTGCCACAAGTTCAGCCGTACCGACCTCTTCGGCAACCACCTCAAACGGGCCATGCATGCCTACGCGTACCCCAAAACGATCCAGCGACGACAGTACCTCCCGTTGTCACCGATGCGACAGTACGTTCACAGGGGCCTACCAACGCGGTAATCTTGCACGGCATGTTCGGCAAAAACATACAGGAGCCAATTGTGGCTCATTAACATGCACAGCGGAAGGCTGCTTCAAGACCTTTCAAAGACAAGATGCCAGGTTGAAACATGCACGGAAGCAACATCCCGAGCTTCATCCCCAACCGGCATCACGGCGAGAGCATGCAGTATCATTGCCACAATCAGATTCAGATCAAAATCTCAACTATGTGGGAAATTGGCTACAAGCTGAGCAAGGCGTCATCAAAAGTCACGCGTTATCAGCCCAATATTCGGTGGATCCATCTAATGATGTCGAAGGGCTGACACGGGTTATTAAGTCCTTTTTTAGTACTTTACAGCTGCGACTGGACCCAGCAACCTACTCTCACGCCTGTAACAGCTTTTTCGCTCGCTGGGAGAGTATAATCCAGCAGTTGAAAGATGACCAGTGAGTCTGGAATCGATACTGTCTGCAGCTGATGTTCAACACTAATTCGTCACAGGTCTCCCGCCTACCCTACATATGCTAAAGCCTTTGAGGAGCTTCGCGCTGTGGCATGCGCTAATCTTACTGATCAACCATATGACGTTACGCCTGGTGGCTCGCATAGCCACAATGGTCGTGCTGGACGGGCCGTCCCGCGTGATCTAGGCTCTAGTGGCGGCATTACATCTCCGACCAGTGGTCGAATCTCGAAACGCTCTGAACGCCAACCGTCGTTTTCTGGTAGCTCGGGTCAAACTGCAATTGCTAAGGGTAAAAGGCCTCTCAAAAGCAATAAGCCAGTCGACTGTCCTGTCTACAAACACTCTATCATGCATAATTTGCGACCGCCGTGCCATGGCTGCCAGGAAAACGTCATGTCCCAGGTCCGAAACCATATTAATCCTGATCGAACGGCTACACATGGCGGCTTCCCTTCATTTATCGCCCATTGCCAGCGCTGCCAACAAGACTTTATTGACCGTCATCTCTACAGCCTCCATAAAGACTCGGGCAACTGTATCTATCAACCTCAACGAAGAGGAGATATTGTTACATCTTGGGTGCAACTTTATCTCACATTGTACCCTGGGGAAACTCGGGTGCCCTCACCTTGTAAGTGCCATAACCACAACACGCTCACTTGGCTGACTAACGTAATCAACAGGGTGCGATGAACAAAAATGGCTACATTCGTCGGTCGTAGCTCCATATCGCTCGCCCCTTGCTAATCAGTCTGTACCAGACCGTTTTTTAGGCCACCGCGGGGGCCGGAGCAACTCACAATCAGCAACCCTTCATAACGCGCCCGCCCCTATTGAGCAAGCATTCCATGACGCTGCCATCTTGCACATGCTTCGTGATTTCGCAGCCCCAGCTGTCATTCAACTCTCACCTTCGTCACAGCCTATCTTTAATCAAGACAGAGTGAACCCGGTTCACCTTCACGCGTCATCCCAAGGCTTGCCTGGCAGCAACATAGAATATTGGCAGAATGTTCTTGACAGTCTCAGATTACATCAAAGAACATTACTACAAGCCTCTGCGTTTCTTTCGCCTGACCAACTAAGCATTCTGGCTGCCGAATGTGAGGAGATGTCAAATTTACATCGTGCCATGTATGATCAGCAGACGCAACACCAGATGCAACACATTCAGCCTCCAGCACAAATCGCGCCATCAAACTATAATCCAGCCCCGGAGACCGCCAATCCTGTCTATGCCACGCCATTCGTTAGCACCCAAACGGAATACGCGCCATCAAACTATTACTTTACCCAAGCAAATGCCAGTTCCACATATAACACGCTACGAACATCACTCACCTCACTCCCTCCCGACCAAAGGTCTTACGGAGCCACCAGTCTCAACACCCAACCTAGCACCCAAGGCTACGACACCGGGTCTTCCCTCCAACAAGACTCCTTCCAAACAGAACCATCATCAACCCATGAGCCCGGCGACGCAATGCTGCTCAGTCCAGGGTACCCAATGTATCATCGCCGTACATCCCTGCCTCCCGAAGTTGAACAGGATGCGCCCCGGCTGCGCTCAAGGCATTACAGCCGGAGGTCATTGCAGGATGAATTGGGCTCTGACGATGATGATGGGAGGAGGGATAGAGCGCGACGTCGTCGCTGAGGGATTGTCTTGTGTGCTGCAGGGTGCTTGAGAGATGTATTTTTCTTTCTTCTTTTCTCGTGTATGTATTGTATACCTGGTGGGATCGGAGAGCGATCTACGACTGATTATTTCGATTCTTGATGGCTGGGATGTGTTGATATACGTGTATGGTCATTTAGCATCGTCAGCTTGGGTGTTATTGTATTGGGGAAGCGAATCGAATCATATTTACTGCCTTTCCTTCTTTCCCACATCCACATGACTTATCTAAGCAATCCAATTCAGCACTTTCCACGACATTCACATATAGCATCACGACACCAGCACAATAATTCACACAAACACGAAATGTCTCATTCGCAGCAAGAACCATCAATTTCCATTGAGAATGAGAGCGAGGGGAGGGAGGGGGTATAACAACATTCCATTCCATGCATCGGGTATAAAGCGTCTCCACACGACGAAAACATCTCCTCATAGCCATAAGCTTACACATGAATTACAACGAAGGGGGTAGTAAGGTGGGTAAAATATGTAGCACTTGAAACCAAAAACAATATATGCATCATCTTTTTCCTGAATCCACGTTGCCCGCGTGGCCCGCTACTGGAGCAAGTACCACTAATCCTGCTGGGTAAGTCTCTGGGCGGTGCGCGAGCTCTCGGCAATGGCGTCGTTGTTAAGGTCACTTAGTTGGCTGAGTGTTTCTTGCATGGCTGCTAACTGCTACAATGTATCAGTTAAGGTATTCAGAAGGCAAATGTAAGGAGAGAATAAGTTGGAGAGAAAGAAGTAAGAAATGACGTACGGGGTTCAACTCACAGTGCCAATGACGTCTTTCGGTGGGCCGTTTACTTTGTTGTCAGGTTGTTGGGCGCCGGAAGTGGTTTGTTGGTCTTCGCTATCTTCTTCTTCGTCTTCTTCGGTGAGGGTGTTGATGCTGCGCTTTTCGCCAACGGTGGCTGCGGCGCGAGCGACGCGGTCGCCTGCTGCAATTATGGCTTCGAGGCGGTCGATCTTATCTGTTAGAGCTGCGTTTTCTTTCTCAAGAGGCTCAACGCGTGCGAGGTGCTTTCTAACTACCTCGCCCTTCATGGTCTCGATACGGTCTTCGGCCTCTTGTGCAGCTCTCATGGCTTGGTCACGTTCAGTCTGGATCTCCTGTACTGTCTTGTTAAGACGCTCCACATCCGAAGCAGCAGCCTTGTCGTGACTGGACTTGATAGCTTCAACCTCGGCGATATGTGCAGCTTGAGCAGCTTCCAGTTCAGCGGTCAACGCATCGCACTTCTTCTGGAGCAAGTGTACTGCTTCTGAAGTGCTAGCCTCCATTCCCACCATGAGCTCCGAGATGGCTTCCTCGTGGGCCTTGTCCATGGAGGCCTTCTGTTCAACAAGTTCATCGTGTTTCTTCTGCAAGGTGTTCAGTTGCTCGTGGAGAGCCTCGAGGTCGTTGGAGTGTCCAGCTTTGAATTCCTCCTTCAACAATTCGATCGCGTCGCCGTGCTCTTGTTGATTCTTCGAAAGCTTGTAGTGCAGTTCGTCATGCTTGTTCTGTAGTTCGGATAGAGCGTGCTCGTGCGACTGCTTCAACTCATCTTTGAGAAGCTGGATGGCTGACTCATGATCTTGATCGGCTGCCGCCTTCTCTGCAAGAACAGTCTCATACTTCTTGGTGAGTTCGGCTAAAGTGGCAGAGCCTGAACCTTCTTTAGCTTCCAGTTCACTCTTCAGCGTATCGATCTCAGCTTGAAGCTCCTTCTTCAGGGTGGCAAGCTCATCGAGGGCAGACTGTTTGCCAGACAATGCTGATGCCTTCTCCTGCTCCAGTCTCGTAGTATCAGCCTGGAGTGCATCAAGCAACGACGCATACTTCTGTTCAATCTCTGCTTGTTGGACCTCAAGGGCTTTGCTGTGAGAGTCTTGCGCAGCCAAAAGCTCAGCTTTGATATTGCTGTGGCTCTTTTCAAGCTCTGAGAGCTGCTCTGTTAGCGTGTCCCGCGCCGATTGTAATCCTGTAGCTTTGGCTTCGGCGCTAGTCTTCTCTTCCAGGAGAGCATCGCATTTGGCCTGCAGCTCATCAATCAACTTCCTAGATGCACTATCAGAGTCCTTCTTCAGTGTATCCATGGCACGGCTGTGTGCATCTTCCGCGGCAGTCTTCTCTTCCAACAAGGCATCATGGCGAGCCTGCAGGTCAGTAATGATCGATTGGGATTTGTTATGGGCCTCTTCGAGAGCGCTCTTCTCTTCCAGAAGAGAATCCAAGCGAGCTTGTAAGTCTTTTCCAACATTGACTTCAGCAGTCAAGGTATCGACGCGGGCTTGCAAATCAGAGACCAATGTCTGCGAAACTACATGAGCCTCTGCAAGTGCGCTTCGCTCTTCTTCACTCTGCTGGTATTTGGCAAGAGTATCTTGTAGATCCTGAGATGCTGAACCCGAGCTCTCCTTCAGAGTTGTCAACTCTTTCTTGAGTGCCTCTACCTCCTGGGCATGCTGCTCTAGAGTATTATCCTTCTCAATGAGCAGCTCATCCTTTTCAGCCTGGAGTTTGTCGAGTCGGACTTTTGCATCCCCTTCAAGGTCCGCGCGAAGAGACTCGATTTCAGCGTCACGGTCTTCACCCAAGACGCGCAAATCCTGTCGGTGGCGATCCTGGGTTGCATCGAGCTCCGACTTGAGTGAGTCCAACTTCTTCTTAGCTTCGTTCAACTCAGCATTGGCTTTAGCAAGTTCTGAGGCATGTTGCGAGGTTTCCTGTTGGGAGGCCTGCTCGAATGTAGAGAGGGTCTTCCGAAGGCCTTCGGCCTCGTCCTTTAGCTGTTCCACCAGAGTTGCATCGGTACTGAGCTGTTCGTTGATGGCATCCAATTGCTGTATGAGCTCTTCATTCTCATCAGTCTTGGTCTTCAATGCGGCCTCGTGTGACTGCTTGAGCTCATCAATGTGCATCTGGAGATCTTGTGCAATCTTAGCACCGTCAGTTTCGCCTTGCTGGAATTTCGCGATCTGCTCTTGGAGGCCTTCGATTGACTTCACGTGGCTAGAAACCTCTTCTTCCTTTACTCGCAGTTCATCTTCCGCACGCTTCTGTAATTCTTCGATTTTGTTTTGCAAAGTTTCCGCGTGTGCGTTGCGCTCGTCTTCTAGGGTTGTGGTAGCTTGGTCAGCGCGTTGCTGAAGTGCTGCCAGATCCTCTTGCAGCTGCTCCTGGAGCTTGAGATGAGAGGCGATAGATTCGTCCCTCGATTGAAGTTCGTCAGTATGTTGTTGCTGTAGGGACTCAATCTTCTTTTGCAGTTCTTCGACCACTGTTGACGATTCCGAAGATTTGGCCTCGAAAGATTGCTGGAGTTGCTGCAGAGACTCGCTGTGTTGCTGCTCTGATGCTTCTACCTCTGACTGCAATTTTTCAACCGTCTTTGTGAGCTTATCTATCTGCTCGTCTCGCGCAACCAGCTCATCTGATTGGCCTTGTTGAAGGTTTGTTAGCTTGACCTGGAGATCTTCAAGAGTACCTCTAGCATCGGATAGCTCCTGGGAGAGGTCGTCTCGTTCCTGCTTCAGAATAGCGACTTCTTTGGTAAGAGTCGCGATCTGGGTGGTCTGTTCGGCGAGTTTCGTCTTCTCAGCATCCCACTCACGACCCTGTCGCTCAAGTTCAACGTTGAGATCATCAAGAACTTGTTGCAGCTCAGCAGCTTTTCTCGCCTCTTCCGCCTTTTCCTCTTCCAACTTCTGGCTATGCTCCTCCAATTGCTTCGTTTCCCGTGCAAACTTCTTGCCCATTTCGTCCAACTGGGAGCTTTGCGATGTCTCATCAGAGCCCGTGGTAGAAGCACCAGTGATTGCCTTGTCTTTTTCAACAATGGCGGCCTGTGCCTCTGCTAGCTGCTTCTTCAGTTTTGTCTTCTCGGCTTGTAGGTTTTCCACCTCCCGATTCAAATCATCACACTGTTCTTGCAGCTGCTCCCGGAGATTGGTCTCCTTGAAAAAGTCCTGCATGATTTGTGCACTTCGCCGTTTCGTCTCCATGTCCATCTCTGCAGGCCCATTAGGCGCCGTGTCTGGTCGCTGCGTCTCTTCGCCCAGCTTCACCAATGCAGCCTTGACAGGCCCAAGGGCGCTCTTTCGGTTCTCGACCTCAGCATCAGAGGCTGCCTTGTCTTTGAGTGGGCCATTGCTGCGGGGAGGCACATCGACCGGGCTGCTACTGTGGATTCGCGTCAGCACTTATTGTTATGGTATAGTGGGTATAATTGCTGCTTACAGTTCTTCTGAGGCAGTGTCCTTGGCTGCAGCTGCTGGTGCAGACACTGAAGCGGAAGGCTTCTTTATATGTCCAGCTACTTTGGTTGCTGTGCTTGGAGCTGCTCTCGTAGTAGTGGTTGAAGGGCGTGAAGCAGTAGTTCTGGTGGAAGAAGCAAGCGACGCACGGGGAGCTGTTGTACGGCTAGTCGATGATGCATCTGCGGCAGTGCGTGTGGTCAGGGGTCGCTTTGCCGTGGCTGTAGTAGCAGTTGACGAAGCAAGTGACGGTCTCGAAGTCGCTGTCTTCCCTGGCGACGCTCGTGTAGCTGTACCAGATACCAGAGGCGTCCTGCGCACTGTAGGCTTCTTGTTCTCATCCCCTGATGTCACCGATGATAACTCTGGTTCCGCATCTGAGGTTGTCTTCGACGACAATGCAGTTCTTCTGGGGACTGTTCCCGGTGCTGGACGCGTGGGTGGCTTGTTTAAGCTGGACCCAATCGTGCTGGTGCGCGATGTCGAGCTGGATAGCGGCCTGGTTGTGCTGGTGGTGGCCGTTCGCGTACTGTTTGTTGATGGTCGCGTCGCGCTTGTGGTGGCTGCACCAGGACGGCGTGGTGCCACCGATTTAGAGCCCGCTACAGGGTCTCTGGCTGCTGACGACGAAGCATTGGAAGCCATCTTTCGGCGTACTGACGATGTAGGCGTCGAGGGTGCGGGCAACTTTTTTCGCTGCGGACTTCCGGCGGCCTGGGGTGTGTTGGAGGGAGCTTCGGCGGGAGCTGGACTAGCGGGGGTGGGGGCGTCGTCCATCTTAAGCAGTGGCCCGATTCAGGGGTGGCCAGCGCAAACTATCGATGTGCAGATCCAGTCGACTACGGGAATGTTCAGTATGCAATGGCGTGTCGTTGGGTCGAATGGAGGGTTGGCTTCAAACTATCGCTGCTCCTCTACAAGCTGCAGGTTGTCGTGCAGTCGTGACTTCCTCGTGCATTAGGGGTCCATCTATAACTGGCAGTAGTGTGGGGGAACGACAACGTCTTAGACAACGCATCCTCTCTCCTCACTCTTCCGCCTTAAACCGCCCAGCATGCATTGGCCATTGAGAGCAGCACACGTCTGACCATGTCGCATACCCTCCATCACTGTCTTGCAGAGTCTCATGTCCTGTCGTTTGAATGAGATTGCGTCTCGCTCACTGAGACGTTACCGCCGTTGCCTGAGTCAAGCCATTGAGAACCCCTGTACTTGTCGCGATACCTTTTCAAGACTCCAGCTCATGCTTGCATAGAATGGTTTTGACGTGCATAGCGCGGGGTAGGTTCATGTTAACATGTAGGATATACTATTGTCGTGAACATGGACTTATTCTCTCAACATCAGTAGATGCGTGGACTGGTCTTCCACATTACATGCAGACATTATAGTGTTTGATACAATGCAAGCTAAAGTATGCTGTACATAGGCTACGTGGAAATTGTATTTTTATATATAACACATTCAAAATCTAGGTTGGGTTCTGCTCCACGTCCTATCATCGACTGTTTTCAATTGACCATGTCCTTGTACATGAATCTGACATGCATCGAATGAATGTGGGAATTCTCTCAGTACCCTGAAGAAAGTCCCAGCACTAAAGATCATATACTCTTGACCTGAATTATTCCTTGTGTAAACTTGTTAGAAACGTTCAAATGATTAATCTCAAAAGAAGGGTCGACAAAACATTTCAATTTCTAGCTAGACAAACTATCTTGGCCCAGATGACGCAATTATAATCAGGTTCAGAACGACAAGTGAACGAATTCTTATAAGCATAGCTATCATCTAGTAATTTATATACGCAGAGGGCATGACACAAGGTCAATGTTCCCTTAGGCATCTTTCTAATCTTTCGCATGAATTAAGTGTTGATATTGCTAGCCTCAAGAATGTTCAAGAGACTTCGAAGTAGCGAGTCTCCCATTTCAGATAAACGGCCTGAATAATTATTCGAATTTGTTAAAATTGCGACGTCATATGCCTTGAGCTCCTGTCTACTTCTACAGTGTACGGATCTGAACAATACCAAAATTAGAAAGAAAAGAGATGTCTGGGAAATAGTCTTCATCGCGAAGTTCATGGGTCCTTTGACATACAAGCACATGGACACCAAGTTCACGATTCTAATTAAGATGAAATTTTCTGCTGTGTATAAAATTTGTAGACTAAGCGACGACGCATTGGAAGTTCAAGCAAATTGAAACTGTGTAAAAAATGCTGAGTATGAATGTTTACATGATAGGGTGTGGGAAATGATAATAGACACTGATGGTATGCACGTGAATGCACTTATCTATAGAGTCCATTAAGGTTCATTTGAACAGAATTTTGAGTTGAATAAGGCATTTGATATCGAATTGAGGATTAATTTCATGAGTCTATGGTGTGAGGTGCCATGTTTTGAAGGCTCCAGGATTTGTGCGATTTCCATTTTTAAAGAGCGTGGTATATCTTGAGTTCCGCAAAATATATATCCAACCGACTTAGTCTTTGTACAATGAGTTCAGTCTCGAAGAAGATAGGCTTGACATTCGTCGGTTCGAAGTAGCGAAGATAGTAAGAAATTGTCGATGAGAGGTGAGGGGTGAACATACAGGTCATTTTGTGAAAGACGAAGGGCAAACGTCACCCTGTGGCTTGATACTCCTCCCTCATTGTGAGGGTGAATCGAGGTGTTACAGGCGGTGAGCCGCGGCGAAGCAGACTATTTCTCTGCTATTGTGGTTACTTTGGCCGTGCCTTCCACAATAGTCCCAACTGCCAGCCTGCAATTGTATAACCGCACCTGCCTTGAACTGGACAATAACAACTTCCCCCACCGGCAACCGCGGCCAAGGCATCGACTTTATGCCAAAGGCCCCGAATTGCGCGCTCCATCTCGTTTCTTACATCACTTTTAGCGGCGTACATCTCTCAAAGGACGGTATTCTCGCCAAGTAGTTTCTCGAAGCACAATCAAGATGGCAGCGACGCCCAACTCAAATACTATCCCCATCGTCAACACCAAGCAAGAGACAGCCAAGCAATGGCTACATCGACGTTTGCGCAAGCAGCCTTCTCATCAAACGTGTAAGATCGAAGTCAGTGATGGATTGCGCAGGCGCAACTCGGCCAGGCGACCACAAACAGCGCCATCCAGCGAGACTACAACAGAGATAAAGCCTATTCCAATTGAACCAACGACAGCAATCGACATCGGCCAAGCGCTTCTACCTCCCTCATTTTCATCGCGACCAAACTCAGGTGTCGTCAGAGATGTGAATGCATGGCTGGACACCAGTGTAAGCACCTCCTCGCCTCCCCTCATGGGTGGCATTACCTACTGGCGAACGGCCACTGTAGCCAATCCACAAAGCATTGCAGGGACGCAACATGCCATACCAATTATACACGAGACAGATCTTGCTCGGCCATCAACATCTAATGGCAATCAGACCAAAGTCTTTAGGCGACGCCCCAAGAAATTCCAGGTTCAGATGCCACTATTATCTCGCAACAGCTCCCATCGCACTGCCTCAAGGAAGCGAATCAACAGGCGCTCGAACTCGGTGCCAGTCTTGGGCATTCCATACGAGGTGACTGAAGAAGGCCCACAACCTGCAATACATACGCGAACGAGGTACATTGCGCAGCCCATGCCGACTCTACCAGAGCCTTTGCAAGAGCGGTACAGAATCGGGCAACATGAAGATGAGCTGCCACTCGTTCAACCGCGCATTCGATACGATAGTCCGGCAAGCACAAAGACTACAAGGACAAGCGAAGGGGAGGGAAGCATTGGAAGACGTATGCAGGCCCTATTTGGACGCAATTCAAGAAGTACAGACTGTACCAGACCTTCCACCGCAGGCGCACATTTGAGTCGAGAAGATTCCACTGGTCATCTCTCTGAAGCGCCTACCTACTCTTCAGGGTTCCCTCCACCATCTTATCGATCACGCCCAGTTTCGATCTTGTCAACCTCCTCTTTTGGCTGTATCGACGGAATGAATCCAGAGCAACGGCAGCTCAGCCAACAAAGAGCGGCGTACGAACGCAGTATGAAGTGCAAATTGAAGAGATTTGCCCGGAACTTTACCTCTTGAGTGAGATGAACAACGTGAAGGAAGAAAGGAGATGAGCATACGAAATATCAAGATGGAATGATGATGATAATGACAAGAGAGATTGCATGAAGTACAAGATCAGCTTCTAGAAGCGCATTATGTGCTTCGATACTGGGGACGCAACGCAAATCACCGAGTTGTATCCACAATGGGCGTTCCTAGAAGATATCTCTTTCTGAAGTGCAAAGAAGGCACCACCTGTGCAGGTTGTATGGGTGAATGACACTATGGAAAGGACATGATATATATAGGCAGAGGACAAATGAAACTACGTTTACAAAAGATATCAGCCTTTGCACAGAATTCAAGCATGTATCAAGTTATATACTGCAGTCACGGGAACGGGAATAATGTAGCTTACTTTATGGTATGGTGGTTGACAGATGCAGGCTTAGGTGACGTCTGCGCGGCCCGCGGTCAGCCGAAAACGTCTCGGGCTAGGTTGGGGTTTGGGCGCTCACCGCCTACTCCTTCTGCTGATTTGTCGATGCACTCCACCATGTCTACCTCATGTCATTGGGTCCAACGTGGCACGCAGTGTATCACCGCCCATAACTCGCCCTCAGGCAATTGAACCCCCATGGCCACCCGCTGATGCCGCCGCCAGCGCAACAAGACTCCACGCTGGCTCTCCCTGCTCAAATCACACTCCGTTGACCCCAGCGCTGCCGACGCGACAGCCAAACAGCGGGCTTGCATCCTCGACATAGACGACGCAGTGCAGCCACATTGGCAAAAGTAAGCATGGCCTCTGCCGACGAAGCTCATTCGCGGTCCAAAAGGCCGACCGCCATGGCTAGACAGTCGTCTGCGCAATCGCATCTGTCGCAGTCGCCCTCTGAGACACCCACCAGACCACAGCACAAAGTCCAGCGTCATCATGCCGTCGGGCATCGCGTGCAGAGGAATACGTCTTTTGGCAAGAACCTGAACAAGCTGAACAAGGTTGCCCAGCAAGTCCAGCAAGCCCAGCAAGCACAAGCTGCAGCAGACAAGGACGCGCGACACCACAAACGCTCTCTCTCGGGAAACTCAGTTTCCGCTCCCAGCAGTCCTCGACCTGGCTTCAAGCGCAATGCTTCATCGGGTGCCATTGTGAGAGCAGCTCACCAGGCGCATACCCATGTCAACCTGCGCAAGAACCACTCCAGCGGTCATTTGGTGCGCCAAGGTTCCTCGAAACAGGTGTTAAAGGCAGCCAAAGGGGACTTTGCATCTGCGAAGAAATCGAGGTCGCGACAGCCGTCACCAGATCCCCATCATCACGTTGTCCATTTCAACGTAGGCAGTGAGGAGGAAGAGGAAGGTGGCGACGACGGCTGGACAGAAGAAAGCGCGTCGCAATCCCCCACCACCACCCGCTCAAATACACGGTCCAATTCAGTCATATTAGACGCCCAACATAAATTAGCAGAGAGAAACATGGAGAACAACAGGGGAGATCCGTCACAGGTTACCGCAGCTAATCAGGCCGCGGCACCAGCACAGCAGCCATTACCAGATCGCACACGTCAGCCAGCTTCAGCCAGCTCCAGCAATTCTCACCAGCACTCACGGCCACCAGATGCTGACATGATTACCTCGCGATTACTACAACGCAGCACATCTCACCATGTCCCCACACAAACCAGCTCGGTCGCAGCGACAGTCGTGTCATCAACGAATCGGCACAACTTGTTGAGCCATAGTGCAGGCTCTACATTGGTCGATACGCCAGGAAAAGATCTCGTCTCGCGTTTCATGGATGGAGAAGGTTCAGCTGGCACGCCCAAAGATGGCGGGTATATGCCTTCACGTGATTCTGCAAAGCATGGGAGTGGTGACCTCGACCAAAGCAAGCGAAACAAATCCATGCCAAATGTCGGCGGGGCAGAAACGCCCAACAAAACGCCCTCACGCTCAGGTGCCACGACACCTACGAATCTGCCGCCGTCTCGAACCCAGCAAAAGTTGATGCTTCAACGGGCATCGTCAAACATTGAGCCGCAGAAACTAGTGCCCGTTACACTTCCCCGCGCCGGGGGGCCTGCATTCGTGCAGTCTGGCATCCACTATAGTGCGAATGGCGAAGGGCGGCTGGATCCCCGACTTCAACAACAATTCAACCATGTAGCGGTTGAGTATAGCGTGGTGCGACGATACCGCAATCCCATAGCCGATGCGATTATACGCATCCAGCAAATCCCAGGCATGGCGCGTAAGACGCGGATAGCCCGAACAGGCAGTTCCACCACTCCCACCACAACAAACACAACGACAAACACCACAACAACAAACGGCAGCGCAACAAACGCGCACGGAGCAAGCAGTCTGAGCACGAGTTTCAACGAAGCTACCGTCGAAACAGATGGCGCGAGCGCGCGGAGATCACGAGTCAGTTTCGATAATAACGAGCACGGGCGGCCTAGGAGTCGACGGGGGGTCGACGATGGCGATTTCGTGACTGTCGAGGGGAGACAGAGCTTCGATAGTGATCGCATTGTTGGTCTCCCCGCGACGACTGCGAACAGTAGTCGAAACGACGCGGAGGATATTTGTCGCAGGTTGTGGGAGAGTGCGGAGGTGGTGGAGGTCGATTGAAAGTTTATTACTAACGGACTGATCTTGACAAACTTGCGTTTTCTTGGGAGGAGGGTTGTGATGTTATTATCATTACTTATTACTTATTTATTATTATTATTACTCCAGGGTAGGAGTTGGAGTGTATTATTCTCTCGTTTTGATTTCGGCATTCTTTTGCTTTTTCTTTTCTTTCTGTTGTCTTTCTGAGGATGGAAGGAAGGAAGGAAGGGAAGGAGAGGAAAGCGCTTGGTTTGGAAGTGTTTTACTCGGCGATACCCATACCATACACAATACACATACACATACATTCAACATCCATCATACAAGGACATCTTGTTTGTTCGACCCAATGTACCTACCTAATACGTACATACCCCATACCCACAACCCAAGTCAATAGACATAGCATTCCGCCCAGCTCATTACTCATTACCGACCGCACCATTAAACGAATATTGAAACAATCTTGTTCCATGGCATCATTGGCAAGTGTGGGATTAAAAGCACGGGGCATTTGCTCCGCAAACCGCAAAGCAAAAGCGCGTGGCTCTCCGCTCCGCAACGCAGGGTGGGCTCCGCAAAGGGGGTCAGAGTGTTTAGTGTTAGTGTTTAGCCTTGCAGCACCAGTGCGAGCAGCCTCGTGAGCGAGCGAGCGCGGGAGGGAGGCATGTGGAGGCGGAAAGGGAGCTGAACCGAATTTTGAATGTGCGCACCGTTGAGGGGTGTGTGTGTGGATCTATTGGGTAAGAGAGTGCGCATAGCATAGCATAGCACATTGTGTAGTTGGTAGAAGCAAACAATTCAATAAATGGGAATGTCAATGGCAATTTCAGCTCCACCAGCGCATCTGGTCAGGAAAGGGGTGGTGGACAATTGGAGGATGAGCAGCGAAGGTCACGAGTCGTTAAAATCAACTTCAATTTGCGAGGCTCCTCCCCAATGCCGCATAGCGAGCGCAAGGCTGGTGGGATTTGAGGCTACGGAAGAAGCCAACTGGATGGGGGAAGGACTCCAAGGCGATGATTGAACGCAAGGCTCACGACACGATAGGGTCTTGCTGGACTGTGCGGGCGGTTGCGAGAAATGAAAAAGCCTGGAGGTGGTGCTAGTGGAAGCTGGAACCAATCACAGCGGTCGCTGCTTGGCTGGAGTAAGTGTAATTTCCCGCACAGCCCAGGCCATTGACCAGGACTTTGTGGTTTCGATTTGTAAGAGGATTGCGAACAAAGAAAAGTGTGCACTGGAGCGGACCGCGAGGCTAAAAGGCACGAGGAAGAGCGAGAGCGTGGCAAGCAGGGCACTAACGGCGACCATGTGAAGCTGTTCCTGCATTGCTCGCGTGCTACTGCGAGGGAGTCACGGCAGGGTGCGCTGTCAGTGGGCGAGGCGACATGTTGGGGCTCAACGGCGAACAACAGCAAAAGCGAGCGCAAAAGTTTTCGCAGAGTCTGCATGGCCGAGCAAGCATCGGTAGAGTCGGTAGAGTCGGTACAGTCATAGTTGCATGGTCGCATTGCGCTCAGTGGCTGAGACGTTTTGCTGGTCAACGACGCCAATGCGCTGCAACTCTGCTCTCGCGCGACCACGTTGCTCTGCCTCAAGCCTCACCGTGTCCAAGGGCCAAGCGCATGGCCGTGAAACGACTGGGTGGCAGACGACCAGGAAGCCTTGTGCCATGTCGCGACCGACGCGGTTGCACGATACAACGTGACGACGGGACTGCTGGCTCCACTGAGAGGTTTGCGCAAGGCAGAAGGGCCCAGGGCGACGGCCGATTCGCTGCGCATGTTTCAGTTTTGCTGTGAGGGGAGGGTGCAACACATGGTGTGTGAGAGTTGGATGCGCGCGCAAAGTTTGGTTCTGTTGCGTGTGAGTGAGAGAGAGAGAAAGAAACGCAGGCGAGGGCGAGTGTGGCCGGCAGTTGGGGTGTTGGGCAGGCAGGATGATGCCATGTCCAAATCGGCTCATTCCGCAGGTTGGCTCGGGGATCTGGACACAGAAATGAGGTCATTCGCCCAAGCGGCGAACAGCAGCCGTTGAGTGGTAGTGGGAGGGTAGGGGAGAGTAGTGGAGGGCGGCGGCAGTGTCACGGGGAGCAGAGCAGCAATGCAGCAGCGATTTGCTGTGCGTGCAGGCGATCCCGTTTTGCTTGGCAGGCACCCGGGAAGGCGCTAGGCACTCGGGCCATGCAGACTTGCAGTAGTCTTTGTTAGCGCCAGCCGTGCGCCGAGATTGCGGCAGGGTCAGGGAAATTGCGCCTCATAAGAATGGAAGGACCCACTCCCCCGTTGTTTCCACCGACTCGCTCTCTTCTGCTCTGCCTCTTATAAGCTACCCGCTCCTCTGCTTTTGCAGCCTTACGCTCCTTGCCCAAAGTATCCATTACCACCAACCCAACCCACTGTCTTTCTCGGTTCATCCACTCGGCCTTCGCCACTCATTCACCATATAAATACCACTACGCGCTTGCGCCTACTGCTATCGCTCTCTACCACCACTACACGCTCCACGTGAGATTGTCTCAGTCGCAAAAACACCAATCCAACGAATCACTCCGTCAAAATGCGCTCTTTCCAGCAAGTCGTTGTCTTCCTTTTCGCGCTCTTCGCGTGCGCCTTCGCCCAGTCGGCCTACTCCAGCGACACTGAGGTCTACGATGCCACCGTCTACATCACCTCGACTGTCTACCGCGTCAACACCGTCACCATGTCGGGCTCTCCCTCTGCCAGCGTTGCCAACCAGACCTCGACCATCTCTGCCTCGGTCCCATCTGGCCCTGCCATTACCCCCAAGCGCAATGGTACTTCCATTGTCCGCCCCACCGGCACTGGCGCCCAGCCCAGCCAGCCCATCTTCACTGGCGCTGCCTCTGCCCTCAACTTCAACGCCTACGCCGCCATCCTCGCGGCTGGTGTTGGCTACCTCGTCCTGTAAGACGCGCTCTGAGCCCAACCGAAGCCTCCAGCTTCTAGCATCATCGACTGGTGCCTGTCTTTGATTCACCTTCTTGTCCTATACCCGGAAGCGCCTGGCCTAGGCACCCTGCGCACTCAGCTCGTTTTACGTATCACGACGATGTCCCCTTCACGCCGCCTCATACCCCTTGCGAATCTACTTCCCTGCACCTATTTTTATGCTTTGCCCCCAATATCTTTTACTTCTACTCTACTTCAAACTTTAGTCCGGATACTACCATTGTAATCACATTTCTTCATTGTTCGACACGATTGACGATATGTGGGAGCATTTGGATTTGGCTTCACGGTCTATACCTACTTTCCTTTAACCTTTGAGTCTTTTGGTCACCACTGCCATTTTTTACTTTGCGCAGTCGGTGTACCTATCTATACCCCCCCTTTTTGAGTCTTTTGTTGTTTTTACCGGATTGGTGCACGCGCGCACTGGACGCTGCCACTCATTTTCTGGAGGCTTGGATACTGTGCCTGAGGCATCCTCCTATTCTTCTTCCCGCAGGTTTTTCCACAAACTGCATTCTTCTCTGGTGGAGCTGGAGTTTGGAGATACCCCCTTGTTTCTCTTGCTTTTTTGTATCGTCACTTCCCCTTCCTTTTTCCCTCCTACCTTTTTGGCTGTGAGAGGAAACTGTTGTTGTGCGGAGCGAGAAAAGAAGACAATTCATATATTCGAAAAGATGATTGTGGATCTTGGGGCACTTGTTACCAAAGGATCGCTAGGAACATGTGGAAAAACACCTTTTTGCTTGTATCATCTCAGCCCTTTCTTTCCCAGCGATTGTCCTGTTACACTGTCGTGGTTTCGTATAAGGCAGTGTTGTCAAATTGTTCTCTCGCTGGTATTGGCTGCTATGCTCAAGGGCTTTAACTACTATTCATCAATGCGAAATAAAAGTACTTCCCAATAGATTTATCCGTATATATCACTTTGACTCTCCCATGTCCATTATCGCATCACATCTCCCATCTCCCCCCAAAACCACCCATCTCCCAGCCCTCTCGCAAAGCAAGTCACGTGCCCTTCACGTGCCAACCAACCAACCCGCCCGCCTCGCCGACTTCGCATAAAAGCCTTACCCTTAGGTACCAAACTCATCCTTTGAACCCTCCGACCGACCACGTACGACAAAGCCACGCGTTTTTTTTCTTACTCTTCCTTCCTCTTTGCCACAATAAGATGAGTGCATGGACAAAGCGGCGTGAATGATTTGAGTACTGGTCAAAGGAACGGTTTTGCAGGATTACAATGTTGAGTTGGCTTGCATTGTTGAGGCTCAGTGAACGGTGAACATACTACGTATGAACGTTTGTAGGTATTCGATCGACACGTAATCTGCGCCTATCGAAAGGAAAAATGAAAAAGGGAAATGAAATTGTGTTGTTCTTGTTGCTTTGTTGCGTTGCGTTTCATGCTTTCCACTGTCCACTTGCCCTTTCCCTGCGCCTGTGTCTGCATTCTGCATCCCGTTCATACCAACTATACCGTACTGTCCTGTTGCATACTCTCATTGTCTACACACCCAACCCGCACGCAGTCTACGCATACGTACAGTGTACGTATGTGGACATTACGATCTACCCACCTACCAATCCTTCTTTCCACCAGAGTTCACTATGTCTTTCATCCCCCTCCTCCTACTACACTACTATCCAGGTACACCTACGCACGCAGATCCGCGCTGCACGAAGCCTAGCCTACCTTCCACCCACCGTTCTCCCAACGGCCTCAGTACCGAAAAGTAAGTCTGGTACCCTGCGAAATCTAGACCGCAGGTTGTATACACTATCTTTCCTCTTCGGGGATAGTGTAGGTGAGGATGTATGGTAGGGTCACGTGATGTGGTTAGGCTAACCTGTTTCCGGCGATGGGGGTGAAGGTGCCGAGGATGGTGCGAGGGGGAGCTTGCGTAATGTAACGGAGGGAGGATTTGGTAGTGGGAGTAGAGTGAGGGTCTAGGTGGGTGGGTCTGTGTAGGGTGTTGGGTGGGTGGGTGATATCATGGGTTGCGTGTAGGAGGTCGTGCTGGTCGAGATGGAGAGTAGGAGGTGGTGGGAGGTGGTAAAGAGTAGTAGGAGGTGTGTTGCCGATGCCGAGGTTCCGCGGTGGGTGGAGGTCTAGAAATGGGTGTTGGGGGTCGAGAGGGTTGGAGGTGCGATGCTAGTGAAGACCTCCTCGGGAGGTTGTAGTTGCAATTGGTGATCGTTGGTGTCTAGATGAGTTTGTGCCTCCAATAGTACTACTGTGGTAATTTCTATAAGTTTTACCCACGGTATGTGCTCTGCAAAGCACCTTGAGTGGATGTCGGGTTATGTAAGATGCCCATTAAGACAAGTTCGAAGCTGATTCCCTCTTTTATTTGTTCAGAAAATGCCTGTTCTAGTATCACAAAGGTAATTTTGTATAACTTAACATTCCGAGTGATCCATGTCAAGCTTATTGCTGCGGGTGGGCCATGGCTAACATTTATGGCGGATATGGGGTCCTGGTCGAGCTTGTAATGTATACGCCTGCTCGAACTACCTAGGTACTCTAGCTCGAGCCTAGTGAAATGGCAGTCTTAGCCTAACATAATTACACAAACGTATTTATCTCAGGGCTGAAGGTACACATGAGAAACGCTCCAGTCGTAAGTCCAATGGCGATTGTCAGGCCCGATAAAGCAAAGTAACATGATCGATCGGTACTGTTCTGGTAACCAAAGAACATTATGACCGTTCCATGTTATCCATTCGAAGGTTGTACCCAACCCCTCATCAATTATTTGGGAGCTTTGGGGAAGTGCTTGAATTTCGACCAAAGATGGCGTTGAGGAACAAACATCTATGACTTTGCCGCAGGTATGAAGGCACCGGCCAGTATCATCATACTCAAAGTCGGAAAATTCGTTATTCGTCTTAATGATCTTCTCGCGCTTGCCACTGATCGTACTGCCCGTTACTAGCATCCCAAATCTCAATTGCGCCCCCGAATGACGATACTAATTTTCTTGAATCATGTGAGAAGGATAAAAGCGGAACTTGATTGACGACATTAAGCTCAGCCTTACACATATGTCTAGTGTGAAGCGTTTGTAGGGCATCACCGCTACTCGTATCCCATATAATAATTTTTCCGTCAAGCGATCCCGTTGCAAACTTGCTTGAATCGTGTGAGAAGTCAACTGATCTCACCCTTTTTGTATGGCCCTCCAGTATTTGAAGGCAATCACTCCATGCATCTTTCACGCCAGATTTTACCGTAATCCATTGAGGGGCTTCCTTTGCGAAAGCCTGTCTGACTAAACTACAGGTAGGGCTGAACACTAATGCAGATGTATAGACCTGGAGAGGGCTACTTTTTATGGCCGTTTTGAAAGATAAGATAAATCGATGAGCATCGTATACAAAATCATGCAGCAGGGATGCATTTGCTCTCCCCTATTTGAAATTAGCAACGGTGATGTTTAAAGGAGAATCGTGGCAGCTTTTCACCTGGACAAGTTTCTCCAGTCTTCCCAGCGATGCTGCACCTTTGGGTATGCTCTGACATAGGCTCAAAGATTCCAGCCAGTAAAGATCACGCAGGCCCATGGTAAGTTTGAGTTGGGCAGTACTGAAAGAAAGTGATTAATACTAATAAAACAATACTATAACATTCCACACGGACAAAAGCACTGTTTAAAAATGGATTGAGATACTGGTGGAACATACCACATGTATGTGCGACCAAATTCGCATATTAGGCTCCAATGCTGAAAAACGTGCTATTGACCCTACTGTCATCTGTTCTGTCAACGTGGTCGACGAACTCTCTTCTGGCCAACGGACTGAATTGTTTGCAGGCTGTGCCGCGCTATGTTGCTGAGAGCTGGGGCTCAGTCAGACAGCTAAGTCAGACAAGGATGTGCGTGTGTACAAGAACAACCTAGATGACACTACTTTTGAATAGCACTGTATTGTCTGTAGCACTGGTTGTGGTTTGCTACTATCAACAAGAGCTCTTTGCCCCAAAATTCATTACATTTCGGATTTTTCTCTCGTTGCGCAAGGAGACCGATCCGAACGACAGTCGTTTGGAAGATGTTTTGTAGTGGCGCTATGGCGAAGTGCAGCCCCCTGTAAGCCAGCCTAGAGGTGGCAACTGGTGCGCATCCAGCACAAAGCTACTGTTCGAAGTCTGTTCACCTTTGTTAGGTGCTGGGTATGCGACCCTATCATGCCAGCGCAGGTTGGTGGTTGTTCCCAAGAGATTGGCGACTGTGCGATTGTGAACGTCAGAGCACCCCTGGACTTACAAACACGATCCCAGGCGATCGTGCCAGGAGGGCACCATATCCACGATCAACAAATTAGCGGCAGTACCACGGTGCACAACGGGGACATATACAACTTCGGTATGAGTAAAAACGCAATCAAAGACCGAAATCTGACTGAAATAATCAGTTCTCCCGGAGAATGTGGCCAAAGAAGCTGCCAACTTGTCCAGCACAATAGCTGAGGCTGAGACGGCTTGCAAAGCACTTTACGAACTTATCGGCCAAATGCAAAACGTACCCATCGATATACAGCTACTTTCGCGCGATCTTGATGATATACATACTGTTACGGGTACGCTTCATGCTTACTTGAATGACAATGACTTTGTGGAAAGCGTTGTTTGGGCAGCGTTGGCGGATGACCTTGCGGAGGTTGTTACCTCGAGTCTCTCTTTTCTCGAGGACATAAAGGCACGGGTCAAGGATATCATCTCATTTGAAAAGGGAGATGTCAACACCATCGCGAGAGGCGGAAAAGAACCCTCGCGGCCAGGCCTGGCCAAGGATGAAGTGGATGGTCTCCGAAAGTGCTTAACTTCCCACAAGACTACCATGAACATAGCGATATCTATGGCTAGCCTGTATGCTATTTGAATTTGTCTTCTACATAGTCCTTCTAACAAACTTGTAGGTATCAATCGCATATGACACGCGTTGAGATACACGACTATCACACGAGGCTGGAGCGACTACTACAAACCATTGAGGACGAGAAAGCAGCACAGCTACCTCCTGCTCAATTACATCGAGCCATTGATCGCTCTACTGTTAGAGTTGACAAGACCTATGCTTTGCGTCATTATCTTAGCAGTGCGGCTTCGGTACTCTCGGAGGCCACCACGCAACCCCCACCAAGCATGCAAGTCAGTTCGTACATCGAGTCCGAAAGCTTTGGCGAATCGCAATCTTATGTCACAGCACCCACAGCCATCTATGTGGTAAATGCGGCGAGATGTCGTCAGATATTCATCTCAGGTCTTCCAAACAAAAAGACCGTCATTCTGCAGGTCACATCGCTCCAAACCATCGAATCTGTCAAAGAGCAGATTAGACAGAGACTTGGTCTTCACGAATCCGCCTTCCAACTTACCTACCAAAATCGTGTCCTTCACACAGGAAACGCTAGCCTAGAAAGCTATAATGTGCGACACGAAGCAACACTAACCTGTGTCTCGTTCAGACTGGATAAGACACGGCCAGGTGTCTGGAAGCAACAGGCACTAGACTGCACAGTCAAATTTTTAACGGGAGTCTCTTTGGAACTTCGAAGTGAGGCCTTAACGACAATACAAGATGTAAAATCCTGCATTGAAAAGGATGAGGGGATACCCTGTGAACAGCTTTGCTTGATTTATCGGGGTCAGGAACTGTCGGATAATGAGCGTTTGTCCTCCCGTACATTTGCGCTCACCAGGGAGCCTATTGTTCTCTACGCGGTTCTCCGTTTACCACGGCCAGGCAATCTACTGTAGCTAAATAACAACAACACTCGGAATCGAACAGCTCTGCCACAAGGCAACCCACGCCAACCGAAGTCATGGTCTGTAGGATTCTGGCGACTGAGGAAGATCACCAGAGTGCCAAAGCTGGAAACATCAGAGGAAGTAATCATGATTGGAGGTTCGGAACGGGACTCGATCGCGAGCTCAGATGGCTACATTGATAATATTCGTGGGGTTGACGACCTAGATAGAAAAGGAAGAGTCGCAGTTCGTCGAAATTATCTCAGTCTGAATTGGTTTCGCAAACCCAAAAAATGAACAGTAAACATGGTGAC
Source organism: Shiraia sp. slf14 (assembly GCA_000498155.1). Lineage (NCBI taxonomy): Eukaryota > Fungi > Ascomycota > Dothideomycetes > Pleosporales > Shiraiaceae > Shiraia > Shiraia sp. slf14. Next base: position 41,978 of record AXZN01000069.1, read on the forward strand.
ATTTATTAACCAATTTATGTTGCTTGGATCGAGCATGTAGTATATTGCTGCATAATAAAAGGAAGTACGGATCAGACGACGGTATTATCTCTTTAAACAAGCGCTCAAGAGCAATGGATCAACTATAAATTTTGAACAAATCATGTTACAAATGCATCAAATCCTGCTTCCAATCACCTTTCGTCATACTAGCGATGCACCTCTATCCTCTAGGGACAAAGAGATGGCTCAGAAGCCCCCCTCTTGTTGGAAACTCTGTCAACCGACGCCGCCACTTTTCTAGCCAGTGACAGGATGAGGTGGTCCCACAATCTGCTGAGCGCCATCTGACATAACCTCGCTGGCTGGCACATTCGTGTGAGATGTGCTGTTCTGACTATCTCTCGCATAAGACCGCATACCCTGGGCTCCATGGGACCCGTAAAATGTGTGTCCGGCATGGGTGTGGCCGGTGCCCTTGATGTCCATCACCTCGACTTTAATGCTGCTTGGAGTCACACCCGCCTGGTAGCCATACTCATCTCCAAATTGATTGGTTCCACTACCATCGATTGTGATGTTTCGAAATTCAAGCCGGTGTGCCTCGATATGCCTTTCAATGGCTCTGCTCAGCATCGGATCGTTTGTATTATCTGGTTCTTCGTCGTCGTTTTTAAGCACTTGAACGAGTTGTAGTACACTGTCATTGTCCAAGGCGTTTGTTTCTTCCATACACAGTTCTTCAAGCTGAGGCTTTCTGGCGGGAAAAAGCTCGACAAGATTATTCGTTATACTGACGATATCGGTGATCAAGGAGTCGAAACTGTCTTTACCATACAGTGCCCATGTGATTCCTCTTGGTAGACTGAGATGCTTCTGACGCTTATTCGAGATTTCCTTCATAGAAACGACGAGCTTTTTGGTAGATGTATCCGCGGCTAACTCGTGATCCTCATTCAAGAAGTCCAGGTCCTGTTGCTTTCCTCTCTCTTTTTGCTTCTTAGCATACTTGTCCGAAGTTTCCTTGGCCTCCTCGAAAGCTACTTGAAGCTTGGCGAGCCATGAGTAGGCTGTAATGACATCCTCTTCTTTGTATGGCTCATTGATTTCGAACTTGCCCTCTAGGAGGCCAAAAGGCTCACCCCAGCGGGTGAGACGAAGTTGCGCAGCTTCAATTTTCGCAAGACAGAATCCAAAATCTTTTCCGAATCGCCGTCCCAAACGAATGTACTGAAGACAGTCCACGCAAGATACAAAGATCGAGGGAATGCCAGCCAGAGCGAGTGCGAAAGATACAGGTTCGGCCATATTGATGCAAAAGTCACGGATAATTCCTGTATATATATGTAATTGGATGGCAGGATCCTTATGATGGAGTACCAAAGTTGAAGCATTAAGCAGCCTGCCTCATGTTTTATGCTTTTTGACAGGCTTTCACCGGCTGCACGATTGAGATCGCCGGTCAGAAGAGGAGGACTCGAGCAAGCGGGGTTGCATCATCAGCCTGTGACACCACGCAAGGTAGCTGAATATGCCTCGTTCAAATCGGCGCGTCTTATTCGTCCTCCACTGCAAGCCTCAACGCAAACCGGATTTTCAGATAAAATAATAACTCTGCTGCCTAGCTAGTTCGGAGACGATGAAAGTGCTCGTCTCGCTATCACTACATATTCTTCTTGCGTCCGAGACGTTCATCTTCACTATCTGAGGCACATGCTTCATTCATCCAGTGGCGAGTCAAATCATCGTGGAAGCGCGAATCTGAAAGCGGTGGGTTAGGCAATCAGCGGGCGGCCTCTGAGCCCTCCTTGGCTTCTTCTTGACCGGAGAGCAGCTGAAGCCGGTCATATTGTACTGTAGGTATCAAGGCAGCCAAGTCATAGCTACATTAAACTGTTTAGCTACAAATCCGACAATCACATCTTACGCTTACAATGTAATATGAAACTCTGATAATTCTCCCCCATAACTTCTCAACCCCAATCCAATTCACCATTCCATTCCATTTACTTCGCACACAGTGTCTAAATCGTGACATACACAGCCTTGCACATTACCACGATCCTTTTTGACTTTTACACTCACTCATTCAAACTCCAAAAATAGTAATCAAATCAATCTCATTCCACTATACACCATCGACTTGACTACTTCCCCTATTTTCCACTTTCCTGCTCTTTCCCCCATTTTGTCTCTCCCTCTCCCTCTTCCATTCTCTCTTCCCCCTCCATCCCTCCCTCAACATATTAAACTAAACTATTATCTTTCTCATGCAGCACCTCCACTCCCCACCTCTCCACTCCTTTGATTCCCGCAACCAACCCCACCCCCTCCCATCCCCACCACAACCCACCAAGTACTCCAACCCAAAACCCCAGCCCTCTACCCAAAAACACCCCCAGCTCAACAAAGAAAAGAGTTGGTCGTTTCTCAAGTTGCAAAAAAAAAAGACGGGGTATATGATAGAGCAAGAGCCAACGTGCCAGACAAATCAAAGAGAAAAAGAAAAAGAAAAGAAAAAAAAGTTGACCAGAAAATAATGAGAATAGAGCATAGAGCAGAACAGCCACGGAGTAAAGGTATATATGCGGGATGTAAGCGCGCAGGGTATAATTTCAGATCGAGATGAGATGGCGCGTGAACAAAAGGAAGTTTATAGAAGGAAAAGAAGAGAAAGGATAAGGAAATGGAACATGGAAAGGAAACGAGAAAGAAGAGAAAAGTACCGCCCAATTTTGCCAATCTAAACGCGAGCCTTTGTTGGTATTCGGGAGGAAATGTATTCGAGAGAGGAGGATAGATGGAAAGGAAATAGAAAAAGGGAAAAGCTGTGTGGCGAATAGGTAAGTTCGCTCATGCCCAAGGTAGGAAGACTGGCGGAGAGGAGAAATATTTATCCCAAACTCACGCCCCCATCATTCCCACCCACAAAGCCCGCGGCAAGATTCATTTCCAGGCGCAAGAACTGGTCTGTGTGGTTTTCAATGCCCTCCATGCCTGTTGCCATGCCCAGTGAGTTATTCAGGCTGTTTGCATTGAGGTTATGCGGGTCGGAGAATTGGACGCTGGGGCGGCGGCTACTGGCTGCAGAGCCCATGTGGCTTTGGACGTGCTGGACATGAGGGGACATTTGCTGATGTTGTTGATGGTGGGGGCTGTAGTTTTGATTGCGGGACTGGTTCATGTGCTGGCGCCAGGCTTGGGCTTGGGCGTGGGCGTTTGCTTGGGCTTGGAGTTGGGCTTGGGCCGAGTTCATGTGCATTTGGTTGTGCATGTGAGCTTGGAGTTGTTGCGATGGGTGGATTGGTGTGGGTTGGATGGTAATGTGATGTTGTTGCTGCTGTTGCTGTTGCATAGACTGCTGATGAAGGCCCATGGGTTCTTCTGGCGGTGTGTGCTGATCGAGGTTGAGTTCCTCATCATCGTCGCCCTCAGCATCGAGTTGGTCGCCGTTAGAACCATCGTTCACTGTGGGAGGTGCAGCGAAAGGATTTGTCTCGATCTTGATAGGACTGCCTTGGCGAGGTTGGGTGGCAGCAGCGAATGCGTGAGGTGGCAAGCTTGCCATGGAGCAGCTCCTCGTACTAGGTGGAGCACCGGGTAATGGCTTTTGTGCTGCCATTCCTGAGGCAGCAGCAACCTTGCCTTCTCTGATAACACCTCTACACTTCTCGATCAAGCGATCGTAGTCCCAGTTGCGGAAGTCCATGCCATATCTGCTTAGTTCTCTCGCAGTATCAACACCCACATTGATGGTAATAGGCGATAAATCAGGGGCCCCCGATGTCCAGCGATTTGCCTTCAGGTACTCAATCTCCCTTCGTGCACTTTCAAGCTGAACCTCAGCCTCCCGTCGACGGTCATCTGCACGGGCATAACAACGCAGAATCTCAATCTGCCAGTACTCCTGCCTGGTCTGGTCGGTCTGGTGCATCCAGTGGTTGTATGCATCCGCGATGTGGCAGAAGAGTTTTTGTGGATCTGGATCGAACAGGGGCGGGGTGGGCAGTGGCGAGCTTGTGGTGGAAGAAGCAGCTGATTGAGAGCCCGAAGGGTAGACTTGATTGATTTGTCTTTGCCGTTGTTGAGCAAGTAGGCGTTCGCGGACATGTTTATTCAGTGCCTCGAGCTGCTTCTGGCCAGGTGGGGTTATTGACCATGACTCGGGGGTGGGGAAGGGAGTTGGCGAAAACAGGGTCGAGGGTGCGGGAAGGATCTGCAAGCAGAGCGAAGGGAAGTTGAGGGTATACGGATCAAAGTCGAAGAGGTTGGAGCCAGATGTTTTGGCGCTATGGATTCGTGGTTAGCATGAGATGTGAAGGACATGCAAGGGAGAAGAAAATGCATACTTGACCTCGCGCATGCTCCTCAATAACTCCCGCAGCGCCATCTCTGTTGCACTCGCAATCTCGCTCTCTTCGTTTATTTTGTAGCGGTTGTCGAGGTCAGCTTTCTGCAGCTGCCGTGATACGTCTCTTCGCATGTCGGGTGTTCTTGCCCCCAACGCTCTCGATGGCTGCCGGCTGCTCTTGCCCCAGCTCACGTCCTTGAACTGGCCCCGTGACTTGCCCAACTGCAGTCCATCATCGTCGTCGCCATCCTCTTCTTCTGGACTCTGCACGAGCGTCGACGAATCCTCACTGGCGATGCTCTGTTTCTTGTTTGCGGGTGTGCTGGTGGCACTATCGTCCTTGGGCCCAGACACACTACCCTTGGCCTGTCGCCGGGTTATGCCGCCTCGTAGCTTGCGAATCTCTTCGACAATATGGATGCCATCTGGGGCTTTTGGGTTCTTGGGTCGGATGTAGAGGTCGAGATGTCGTCCCAGGCTGGACGAGGTGAAAGCCTGGCCGCAAAAGGGGCAGTTCTTGTCTTTGGGAGCCTTGAGCTGGGGTTCTGCAGGCGTAGAGCAGGGCGTAGTGCTATCCGTCTCTCCGCCCATGATGTCTATGGGTCACACAGGCTAGAAGCTCGAGCGTTGATGCAAAAGGTCGTGTTTGTTTGGCAAATTCATGCAACTGTGCAGGGGGGATGCTCAGCAGCAGACGTCTACGGCATGACGGCAAGACTGAAGAGGTGGAAGTATTTCAAAAGGAGGATGACCTGGCATGGGCAAATAATATTCAAAAAGAGCAGCAAATGAGCGACAGGCAATTGGGAGCAGCGAGTAAAAAGGAGCAACGACGCGTGAACAGATGCTTGGCGCGAAAAGCTACTGGCATGGACTGGGCCGGCGGTGCAGTGCCGTTGGCTGGCGGGACTAAGGCCTGAAGCACGCTGGACCGCCTCGGGCCCCTCCTCTCTCCCCTCTTCCCTCTTCCCCCCTAACTCGCTATGCTGCTCTAGTAACAGCCCACGACGGAACTGCCACAGCGCCGCCGACAAACAAGACACGACGCGCAGGTGTCGCGCCGTCATCAGTGCTGCCCGCCGCCACGGGTACGCTACGCCCAGTCGGGGGCTAGCGCCTGTCAGATTCCTCCAAACACGTCTGGACATCCATCCGCTTCACCAGCGCCATGTCCCTCTGCCACCTTTTATTACATAGTAGGCAGGTCGACCACACATCATCACCTGCGGATTGCCATACTCGTCCATTGTCGCTCGTATCGCTCTGTCCTCTCACGTCTGCGCCTTTCCCTTTCCCTTTCCCTTTGCCGCGCCCACCTTCGCCGCTCTTCTGCTGGCCATCTCCTCATACTGCTGCATCCCCCCGTCCAGCTTCCTCAGGAGCCCCTTGGTCAACCGGAAGACGGTCCCTCGTCCCGCCCCTGTCTGCTCATCCGTCTCCGAGTCGCTGCTTTGCTCGCCCTCGTTTTCGTCCCCTCCAACCCCTGGCGCTAGCTTATATGGCGATTCGCCCTCAACCACAGTTCTGTCAAAGTTAGTAACCCGCTAGCTAAACTGAGTTCGCTCCAAGCCCACAATCTTCCGACGCTTGTGGCTGCCATGCGACCCGCTGCTCGAGCCTCACTTGGACGTGTGGGTACTCGCGGTGAACGTACCTCATGAAGAACCTATCGTGCGTGACCACCACCAGTGCCCCGTCATATTCCCTGACGGCCATGACCAGGCTCAGAATCGTGTCAGCGTCCAGATGCGTCGTGACTTCGTCTAGAATCAGCAACTGAGGGGGTGGCCACAGCAGCTTTGCCAATGATACCCGCACTTTCTGCCCTCCTGACAACAGGGCCAATGGTACATCTGACACTGTCTGCCCGTGCAAGCCGAGACCCCCGAGTAGCCCTCGAGCATCCTTTTCTTGCATCTCACCGCCAGCTACCTCCATGACGTGTCCAAGGGCGGTCAACTGGGGGTTGGAGGATGCAATCCTGGAAACCTCCTCCACCGACTGCTGCGAGAATCGCCCAATTCGCGCCCTTGCATGACGTGTTATGCTGCCCGATGTTGGCATCAGTCCTCCTTCATCACTGCTACCCATGATGAGTGACACCAGTGTTGTCTTGCCAGACCCATTCAATCCTGCAAGTCCGACCCTCGCACCAGCATGGATCGTCAAATCAATACCGTTAAGGATCGGCACCTGCTTGCGTCCAGGATAGGCAAATGAAACCTTTTCAAAATTCACCAACGCTCCAGGAAACCTAAGATCGGGGGGCTGTCGAGGGAACGACAGCTGCACTGGAGGGTCAAAGTCTGGCACCTCAATGTCTGCGCGATTCGTCAGATGATAGCCTCCCAGATCGCGATTGAGCTTAAATCGACCGCCTTTGAGGCCGACCTGCAGACCCATGCGCTCGTCAAGCTTCTTCTTCCGGGATGCTGCCTGTTTCAACTTCTTATCGTCACCCTTGTCCTTTGCCGCCTTGATGTTCCCTGCGATCGTCTTCTCGATATGCTTTTTTTGCTTGTCCTGTGCATCTTTCATTTTGGTCATCCATCTTGCTTTCTTCCATCGCTCTCGCTCATACAAACTCAAATTGCCCCGAAATGGCTCCAGAACTTGATTGCGCAAGACAATGAGCTCTTCAGCTACAGCATCTCCGAAATCCCGGTCATGAGTCGTTATGAGAATGGTTGTGCCCTTGAGATTGCGAATGTAATCTTGCAGCCAGATGATCGACGGTAGGTCCAGGAAGTTTGTCGGCTCGTCCAACAAGAGAACATCAGCATACTGCGTAAGTGCACATGCAAGATCGCATCGGGTTCTCCAGCCTCCAGAAAGTTCTGACATGGGCTTGTCGATGCGATCATCTTTGAAACCTAAACCAAGCAATACGATCCTCGCCTTAGCTTCCGCCTGCGCAGCATCCATAAGCTCTAACGAAGCTTGAACGCTCGACAGCATATCTGCTGCAGCCTGCGTCTCCTCGCTCAATTCTGCAGCATCAACATCCCTTTCTTCCTCTTCCAGTTTCTTGCTTGACTCTTCCAATTGTTCTTCAAGCTTGATCAGCTCTTTTCTCGCCTGCTTTCCCCTCGCACCACTCCTTCTTTCCGCGATTCGATGCGCTTCTTTCAAACGCACTTCCAACCTCTCATGCATGATCCTCCTATACGCCTTGACTGGCGCCATCGAATCCGCAACATTATCAATCGCCTCTCCCAAAACCTTCGCTTCACGCATGTACTTCTCCCTCACGTTATCACTCTTTACAACATGCTCCAGCACAGTTTCCTCTTTCCCCAAGCTCACCTTCTCCAATGAATCTTCCAATCCATCCTCGCGCGTTTGTCCTAGCAGCAAAATTCGCGTGCTCCACGGTATCCCAGGAACCAGACCTTCGCCAATGGCTTTCAAGAGTATAGATTTCCCGGCACCATTACGTCCTACAAGAACGTAGTGGCGGCCTTCTACCAAGTGCAGCGTTGTACGTGATAGGAGTTCGCGGTTTGAAACGCTAATCGAGAGGTCTTTAATCATGATCTGAATCACATAATATTAGCTTGGTGTATGGACATAGGTAAGCGTAGAAAGTCTCACTTCTTTAGAGGCAGGCGCATCAACGGCATCGAGCGCATAGCGCGATTGTTGCGCTGTGACGCTGATGTGTGCACCGCCTGGATGGTTTTCCACAGCGGCAGCGCTGTCTTTGGATTTGCGAACCATGCTTGAACACAATTATGTTGTAATGTCGAGTCTTTTTCTCTCTGAGCATTGAAGTAGATAAAAACTCAAAGTTCATAGAGGTTTATTTGTATATCTATATTCCAGTGCGATTGCCTAAATCAGCGTTGTGGCGAGAATACACAGAATGAGTCGATTTTAGAGCTTGTTATTGGTCGGCTGGATGAAGGTCTAACTGAAAAGGGAGTAGCGGAGTTGCTCACAGTACCACACATGCCTAACGACATGAACACTCAGATTCACAGCACACAACATGCTCGAGTCATCACATCGAATACGCACTTAAAAACACTTATTATTCATTACTCATTCCGCTATCTACCACCCCTCCCCTCCCCTCTCCCTCCCCCTATCTCCCCCTTCCCCCATCTCCTCCCTCACGCATCAGGAATCGCAGCAACAGCCTCAATCTCCACCAAAAACGCACCGGGCAACTTACCCACCTCAACCGCCGTCCTCGCAGGCTTAATGGCAGGCAGCATCTTCCCGTAAACAGCATTCATGGCTGCGTAGTCGCTCATGTTGGCGAGGAAGACGGTGGTTTTGAGCACGTAGTCCCACGAGGTGCCGGCTTCTTCGAGGGTGGTGGCGATGTTTTTTATTACTTGTGCCTGGTGGGGTGGTGTTAGGGGGTTTGTAAATGGGATGGGGGATGGGGATGAGGGTTGGGGAGAGGGGTTGGAGAAGGGTGGGAAGGGTGTTGGTGAAGGGAGTGATGGGGAGGGGTGGAAGGGGGAAAGAGAGTGAGAAGATTGGAAAGGGTGGGAAGAAAAAGGGAGGGGATAAGTACAGTCTGAGCTTCGATTCCTCCTGCAACGATGGACCCGTTAAATGTAGGGACTGTGCCGGATGTGTAGACTATGCCCTTCGATGTCCATGCTCCGCTTGCTTGTGACTGTTAGCATCCATGTTTTGTGGATTGTGTATTGGGGCAAGTACATAAGAGAGGCCCTTGAGTGCCGAGGTATGTGACGACAGGTTGCACGGCAGTTTTTGGCAGTGGTTTGGCGAGGGCAATGCTTGTAAAAGCGATGAGTGTTGAGAAGAGGGAAGTTAGGCAGACCATGATGATGAATTTTGTTGATCTAGATGTGCGAACAACAGAGATCTTGGCAAGTGCTGCGACTTCACGAATACAATGATACATGTAGTACGGTGTCCTCATGTCTCTTATACTTTAACTTCCATCGTTTGTCTTTGCGAACATCCGGATCCGGGGACATGTCGTCGGTCCTGCTGCCGTTGAAAACCACGAGGTTCCGAATGTCGGGACACGCTTGTGGAGTTAAAGACCAGCCAAGAGATAACTAATCCATCGTCTGCGGGAACATTTGATCCTTCCAAGGCTTTGCAGATATGATCCAAGGGATTGGTAATAACCATCGTTCAAGACAGAAATACCAAGGTCCCGGTAATCGAAAGATGCAAGAAATATGCCCCACGTCTTATTTGGTGGGGTTAGGGCGTGAGAAATAAGCACTATCTCGTGGGATAAGTTTCCTTAAAAGTGTTGTGTATTGCTAGAGTAAGCTAGACAGCAGTGTATGTCGCGTGGCATGCCGATAGTAAGACTGGCAGCCTCGTAGAGAAGCGAGCCAGGTCGTTCTGAATCTTGGCGCCGAGAACACTTGACATTGACCACGCCCTTGACGCCTAAATACTGCATGAACTGTGGATGTGTTTAACGTAACGTGAGATAACACACTGGCGACACTCAAGTGGTTGAGATAAGAATGCAGCTGGTCTTATCGAAGTTCTAAGCCGCGTTTGGCTTAGACCATGGCTTGCGGTATCTTCAGTCATTGGTTGGCATGTAGATACACCAGCCGATTCGAAGAGATAGAGCGGAGGTCCTCAATAAAGTCCGAGTAAATATGGAATCTGTCTAAGTTAAGCGGGCCCAAGAGAGCGGTGACCTTAGCCCGGCTTTCCGAACATGTCTGTATCGAAGCATTGAGTCTTGGCGTCTTGGCTGTGAACGGTTCTCGAAGACCTATCGCTTAGTTCGGCCTCAAGCAGCCGCAAGATAAACAATGAACGTCGCCTAACAAGTCTTTGCCTTCATGCTCTGGCCGAACTAGGTCAGCGGATTCGTGATCGTTTCGGAGACCAAATGATAGTCAGAAACGTCAGCAGGCTGACTGTATGGCCTGCGTGATCGTGCAAAAGTATCATAAATGACGAAGCTTCTCGACCAAATATCGGTGATTTGATGTTACACCAGAAACTAAGTCAGTTTAGGACGATTTAGTATCCTTGTAGACTCTGTCAACGTTCAATTGCCGATCACTTCCCAGGGTACTGTCTCCACACTAAAGATGAATGTGCAAGTCTGTCCACTAATGCACGTCAGTTGATAAGTTTCAGCCGTATACAGTACCTATTCAAGCGAAATTCAGACGGCTTTGATTCCTCGATTTCCGCCACCATCCACACATGGCCCGCATGGCGGTTGACTCGTCCTTATCACCGTGGCAAGAATTGACAGGTAGGGCGTCGGCTTACCATAGCTAAGCTATCGTGTAGAATCGTAATCCATCAGTCTCCGATGATAGCACATGGGTGTGACCAACGTGAACAAAAAGTTGTACGAGAACAACTGGCTCGAGGGACATCCCTGGTGGTATTTGAAGGGAGAAGATCTCTTCATTTTTGGTACCCAGCTTCACTCAATACCTTAGTGTCTTTACTGTCACACAAGATGAAGAGCCTCATCGCGTCTTCCTCCGTTGTGCTGTCATTAGCCAATGGAGTTCTTTCTGGTCCCCTCTCATCTCCCTCGGATGTCATCTTCTTCAAACCCGTCTCTGTCGAGACTGACTCCGTCCACAATGTCCATATTGGATATGGAGACGACAGATTCGAGGGCGAAGTTCGAGTGGTGTATGGCCCTTGTGACATGACCCACCCAAACTCCAAACATCACGAAATTGGCACATCATGGATTAAACGCTCAGCTCGACCTGATCGTTTGGTTTGGATGGTTCCAGATAACGCAGCACATGGAGACTGTTTGCATGCTTTCTCTGGATCAGCTCTGATCGGCCGCTCAGCTCCAGTCTCTGTCAAACACCAGCCTAAAAAGAGAGAGGAGATATCTGCAATTGCGGACATGATGGGTCCATGGTTCGATGGTGTTGCATACATGCAATCCAAGAAGAACAATGCTTCTTTTGTCGCTGTTGAAAAGAGCAAGAAGATTGGAATCGTCGGTGGAGGTATGGCCGGCCTCATGACAGGCTTGTTGCTCGACTCTGTGGGCATCAAGGACTGGCATATTATTGAATCGTCTCAGCGTATTGGTGGACGAATTCGCACCAAGTACCTTGCTGGAACCACTCCTGACCAATATCAGTACCAGGAAATGGGTCCAATGAGATTTCCCGTTTCGACCAAATACGCAGATACAAATGAGACACTGGACATCCAGGATCACAAGATGGTTTTCCAACTTGGCGATGTCTTGAACAAAATGAACGGCAATGCGCCAGATTTACTCGTCAAGTTCATTCCGTGGATCCAGAGCAGCCCTAATGTGCCTGCGAACTCCAATGGCTATCGTCTTCCAAACGGACGTATCCCCAGTGCTGCGCAGATCAAGGCCAATCCCTCTATGAAACTGCCCAATCCAACATCCCCAGACAGCGTAGCTCAATCTCACGCTGCAGAGGCGCTTGAGTCATTTGAAGATGTAACTCCAGCACTCCTGCGTAACATCTCTTCAAACATATACAAGGCACACAAAGACGCAGTCGAGAAAGGTCTCTTCCACTGGTCTGAAACTGCATACCTCAGGTATGCCCTCAATGTCAGCTCCGACTTGGTGGATTTTATGACTGGTTCATCGAGCAACAGTCCAATTTGGGAATACGACACAGCATACTTTGGCGCCACTACTTGGCGAACAATCGACAAAGGTCTCGAATCCCTTCCAAGAGCGATCCTCCCACATGTTCAAGACCGTCTCACGTTGGGTCGTAAAATCACTGGTCTGAAATACAACAATCAGACTGGCAAGGTAGCCCTGGAGTGGCGCCAAGATCCTTTCGCAATGAAGGCCCAGAGCGAAGAGTTTGACTACGCTGTAGTCGCCGCGCCTTTCTCTAAAGTCAGGCTCTGGAACCTTCCCAAGTACTCTTCGTTGCTGTCACGCGCTATTAGCACGATGAACTACCAACAGTCGTGCAAGGTCGCCCTGCACTACAAGACCCGCTTCTGGGAGAAGATGTCACCCCCTATCATCGGCGGCTGCGGTTCCGTAGATATTCCTGGAGTGGGATCCGTGTGTTACCCGGCATACGAGATCAATTCGACTCGACCCGGCGTTATTCTCGCTTCTTACACCTCAGGCACCCCGGCACGGTCTGTCGGTGCCCTCAGCACTGCTGATCATGTCGCTTACATACAACGCGCAATGGTCGAAATCCACGGCGATATCGCGGCTGAACAATTCACCGGAGCATATGATCGTCAGTGTTGGGAGACGGATGAGCACCAAGCTGGTGCTTGGGCAGCGCCTGTTGTTGGACAGCAAGAGCTCTTCATTCCCGCTTATTACAAGACGGAGTTTAAAACGATCTTTATTGGTAGGTTAACATGCGAGTTGCATGAGAAACAGAAGCTGACTTCGTCACAGGTGAACACACAAGCTACACCCATGCTTGGATCTTTTCTGCTCTGGACTCAGCCGTACGCGGCACATCCCAGTTGTTGTTGGACATGGGCTTGGTGGATGAAGCCAAACAGGTCGTTGAAACATGGATGGGCCGATGGATCCATGTTTAGACACATGTAAATAGGTTAAAATATAATGACTTCATGATGACTGAAAGCCAAAATGGTTGAGAGTTCCACCGAGAATGAATGAAAAGTGAGGTTGTTTGAGGGGTAAGGTCCGAATGTCGTGTGATATTGCGCGACTTTCCAAGCCCAATTTCTCGCTAGCCAAGAAAAGTTAACCACCCTACAAATCAGTCAGAAGTAGCAAGGAGCAACGGTCAATCGTGAGATTTGATCTTACTACAATGCTTGAATCCTTATTGACCACTAAGAGAATGCTTGGCCACGGTTGATTTTCCTTTTGATTTTTATGCAAGACTGATGTGCTGCACAATTGTAAGATTAGAATTGTTCAACCCCAGCTTCTGCACCCATTTCCAACGCTTAAAGAGAAAAATGGGCAGTCAATCTGACTTCTGTCATAAAATATTAGAATTCTACAGATAGTTCGAGCTTCCAAATCAGATACTAGCTGTAAGACACCAAAGCATCAACTTCATAAAATGCGTACATTGTTCAAGGTAGAGGAATTGTTTTGAAAAATACGCCCGACTATCGTATGTGCTTTTTCTACGCTTGATATTGTATCTATCATTATGAGCTCTGAAAAAATACAGACATGGATGCAACGCTATTGACTGAAACGCCGTGGAGGCGGGGAGACTTCCGTAAGATGCTTGCCATGCTTGCCAGGGTCTATGACGTCGATGGCATTCTGGTAGCGTGAGAATACCATTTGGTCAAAGCATAATTCCACAATTCTTCAGCAGCGAGTCAAGATCTATCACGAACAAGAATCTAGGACCAGTAAATCACCATGCCTGAAACACTCGACCATCATGGTGACCCTGTCAAACATCACATGGCCCGCGTGAATGGCATTCGCCTGCATTACATCACCACTGGCTCGGGCCCACCACTACTTCTCCTACATGGCACACCGAAAAATCATTATTACTGGTACCGTATCATACCTCACCTTTCTCCACATTTCAGCATAGTCGCACCTGATCTGCGTGGCTTTGGCGCAACGGATAAGCCACCCGCAAACGAAGGCTACGATGGGCGCACCAATGCAAAAGATATGGCTGAATTGATGGATCAACTAGGCTATGAGAAGTTTGCCGTGCACGGTGAAGATCGTGGTGCAACATATGCATTTTGCCTCGCAGGCCTGTATAGAGATCGTGTCACGCACCTCAGCTTCTGCGAGATGATGCTTTCAGATCGACTGACCGAGCAATCGTTCTTCACACGTGAGAATATAAGCGCGCAGTACAATCAAAATGGCGTTTGGAATTGGCACATTCCATTTTTCTGGATGCCGCATATACCAGAGATGTTGATTGCAGGGAAAGAAGAGGAGTTTTGGACGTATTTCATGAAAGCCGAGTGCTATAACCCGAGTGCCCTTGATCAGGTCGCAGTGAATGAATGGGTGCGATGCTCAAAGGCTCCAGGTGGTTTGAGAGGAATTCTAGAAACTTATAGGAGTCATTGGGTCAATGTTGATGTCGAGAAAGAAATTCTTGAGAAGGGCAAGTTAGATTGTAAGATTATGACAGTTGGCGCACCCGAGTAAGTTACAAACTGAACTGGAGTTTTGCTCAGCTAATACGCCTTTGAGATTCTTTGGACCATTGGTAGAGGAGCAAATGAAGTCAGCGGCGAATCGTATCGACGTAGCAGAAGTGTTTGAGAAATGTGGACACAGCTTGTCTCTTGAGCAACCAGAGCGATTAGCAATTTTACTTAAGAAATTTCTGACTTAAGCTTGAATCTTTGAGGACAGCCATTGCATATTTGAGTTCTACTTGTATCTTAATATCAAATTAAAACAATTCATACTATTTGACTTCAATCTCGTACTTTCCACCCTGTAGTTCGAAGACAAAGTGACCTTCCTCTCTTGTGAACTGGCTATTATCCAAAATCTTACCATTTACCACAGCCGAAGCTTGGCCAGGAATATCCCAGATTGGTAGGCTAACCTTCCCTATAGTACCCGATGGAGTGTCGAGATCAAGAGTATATGCCGTTCCACCTTTCTTCCATTTCGCTTGAAATTTACCTAGACCAGTTGTAAATCCAGCCTCTGCCAATTTCAAATTCCCGAATTGAGGTTTCAGCTTCCATACGCGCCCAGCTGGTTCTGTGATACTTAGGCCCACAACAAACTCTGTGAGCGCACTCGTTGGTCCAGTACTCCACCCATGTGCATGGCTCACATAACTCGGATCATTTTCATACCCCCTTTCTGATCTATATCCAAACGTGCCATCTGCACGGTATCCCTCGATGACCGTAGAGCTTGCTGTTCCATTGCGGTGGTTGGCATACCAGCCCCAACTTCTACGAATGAGATCTAATGCACGCGCTGTCTGGCCAGCAGTAAGATGGGCCTGGATCTCGAAGCCAGATATGAATGGTGATATGTTTCCAGGAAGTTCTGGCGAAACAGCACCAATAGAAGACCAATTATCCGTCAAGCGTGAAGAGATAGAAGATGCTATACTCGATGAAGCATTCACTATTCCGAAAAGAACAGCTATGCTGTTTGCGTCTTGCGGATGGAGTGTTGTTGAGGTTGCGTTATCCCGGAATGCTCCATAATTTTCATCGAAGCAATGTGTGTTGATTGCGTTTTGCAATGCCACAGCACGTTCTGTCCAGATATTTGCCAAGCCTCTCGTATCATTTATCCACCTGGAAAGTAACGCGCCAGTACGGAGCGTGTGGTAGAGAATAATATTTGCTTGTGTGTTGTTAAATCCGGTCTGCCATCTTCCCCAGTCACGGGTGCCCGTTTGATTGAGCAACCCGCTTTGTCCAACTTTTGCGTATATAAAGTCCATCGCCTTTACGTATTTTGGCCAATTGCTTTGGAGAAATGAAGTATCATCCCTGTAAAGCATATAGTTGTATGTTCCTATCATAGTCCACATGTGGTAAGTATCGCTGTTTTGTTGTAGTAGAGGCGGCCCTGCTTCAGGGAAAGATCCGTCCTGATTTTGATAGTCGTACATGACCTGCAGTGCATTCTTGACACTCTCAGGATCTCCTACGCTGATAAAATTTGACGGCACTGCGATGCCCATGTCGCCAGGCCATACTGCTCGATCTCGCTTCGCCCCGTCGACCAAGATACTATCACCAGGTCCGAGGGTTCCATTGTTAGCCCACCCGTTCTTAAGCATGGGAACCCAGCGTCCAGTGTTCGTTGGCACAGCATTAGTTTGAAGCGTATATGCACCTGCATACCAGATCCTATTGAGTAGCAAATCATCGCAATTGAAGTACCCTTGATACGCTCGTAAATTCGGCCAGGTTGGCTGGAAGCTAATCTCAAGTGAGACATCGTTTATGGTAATCCATGCACCAGTTGTTGTCATAACAAACGCAGTCATGAAGCGAAAGCCGCCCCTCATGACTTCGTCAGGCATTTGATATGTTCCTTGGCCTTTAGTGGTAATGTTGATATATAAGGCTCCATCTTGACCTGTAAACTTGCCGTTTGACGAATCTGATGTTTCTCCAATCCAGGTATACGCTTCTGTGAAAGCTAGACCTATTACAGCAGTCGCGTTGGCTGTATAATTGATGGAGACAATACCCCCGACCTCACGACCAAAATCAAAGACAACATTCGTGCCATTTCCTCGAAGATTTATTGTGCGAGGGTAGGTTGCTGGCATTCGATCCCGAAGAGTGAAGACACTCTGAGGTCGATATGTTCGATTGTACGGTGCGTAAAGATTTGATTGCCAAGGTCCTAAATTATCAGTTTCGGACCAATCTTCAAGATCGACTTGGGCAAACCAGGGAAGGAAGGCTCCTCCGGCCCACTACATTTTGTTGTCCGCCAGCAAGATGCGGCAACAACTTGAAGCTGAATTGAAGCTATTACAAAGACTGCGAGAGCATAACTTGATAAACCTTTCATGTTGTCTAGCTATTGACAGTCGGCAGAGAAACTGAAATCACTGCCTGGGAAACCTGGTTCTTAATAAATGGTTAGGATCCGTGTTACACTCCGCCGAGCCATTTAGCGAACCGGGAATAGATGAGCTGTACGATGATCATCTTGGTGAGGGGAAGATCAGCTTCCACCAACTGCCCGTTGCAATGAGAACCATCAGGTGGAGCTTTTTGACTAGAAGCCTTTAGAACAGCTGAGCAGGCTCATGCCGGTGACCATTAACTCGCAGACAGGGTTGACGTGAGGCGCAGTCTCGTAGGGCTGATACAGGACTAATTAGATACTCGCGATCATATCTAGGCATTGCTGATAGTGGCGTTGAGTACTTAGAATGCGGAAAACCAAGACAAGCAGCTCTGATATATATATTGTTAACCTTATTCAAAGCGCGTGTTTAGAGAAAGGAGAAAAAGTATACAATTAGAGGTGCCCATTTGCTTATCTGAGCTGACTAAAATACGCGACGTCACAACACTCAACAACTCCCTTGTCATCAGCAAGTGGCCCACAATCAGGACTCTGCAACACGGATTTCCGACTTTTGTGCGCAGTATGGTGATCCGCAACATGTGAGGGCTCTACCTTTGAATAACTGACGCGTTCTTGTGCGTCATAAACACAAACAACAAGGCATATCCCGATTCTAGTCACGTGCATCTGATGTGAAACTGATGCCTGCCCAGGTGCACACTCAATTATGGTCACGCAGAAGACCTTCTCATGACTACCGAAATGCTTATTGCGTAGATGTATCGGTCTCTCAGAGTCCGGAGTCTATTCCAGTGACTTCTGAGTTTGATCTCTTGGTATCTAGGTAGTCAGGCACCTTGGTGGTCGGGACATGGAGGTAGACTGATGGGGCTGGGCTGTAAGCAGCGACAGATGCTGAGCCATGACTCCTCGGGCAGATCATGCGCCTCTTTCTCGGATCTATGCACTTCACAAGGATCTGATTGGGTAGTCTACCGAGTAAGCCTTGTATCAGCAGGCTTCCATCTCAAGGTTTGACAACTTGAGTATAACAGAGAATGTCTCCAAACGCGCCACCGCCATTGCTCACAACCGCCAGTACAAAACACCTAGAGGCAAATAACGTTGATTCAAGTTCACTCCGACCTAGTGCGGCGATTTCATCTGCATGGTGCCTGATTGAGTCATAGGCTATTGCATCGATAGAAGGACGAAAGAGTACCATGAGGCGTAGCTCAGGGTGGCTTGGCACAGACCCATTGGGTCATTCGGTTGCTCCCCTACGCCATATATTTGAACCATGGTTCCGACCTCAAGGGTCTAGGTGCGCACTTCTTTCAGTCGCACCTCACAAAATTCTATCAAAAGCATTGTCACATCTGCCTGGTTCAGGCTTTCTCTTCACTCGACCACAAGACTGCTCCTTTCACCAAGTTTCTCTACGGGCAACCCCCCTGGTCTTCCTTACTGCCCGGACGCCTACTGGCCTTTCAACTACTGGCCAACGTGAGGGGAGATTCTTGCGCATCAGGTTCAACACGTGACTGGTTTGAACCCTTCACATTTCCATTCATAAATCGCCTTTCTCATCCTCGTCGAACACACATCCATCCCAAGGTAGCACTTACCCAAAATTTCCGGGCAACTGCCGACCATGGCGAACTTCGAAGATCTGCCTGGCGAGGTCCGTAACTTGTTATATAAACAACTGTTCACGCGAGAGATCAGACCCCAGCAAAGCTCCGAGAACTCGTTTTCCCTTTTCAGTGTCTCGAAGCAGCTTAACCACGAAACCTCATCCTATTTCTATAAGCACAACGACTTTGCCATCTTCTTACCATCCCCCACCACCGACATGGCTACTGTCCTCCCACCCGTTTCCGACAAATTCCTTCGATTTCTGAAGCGGCTCACGATTCACATCTCCGCTGGGCAAAAGACCCTCCCAAAAATACAATCAGCCGCCAGTTCGATTGCAGGACTCGCCACAGCCAGTGTAGACTTTGATGTTCTCACCATCTCTATCTCGTCACCGCTCTCAAATCTGCTCAACTCTTGCGTTGATGACTCAGTTCTGACTGCCGATCATCCGATTACTGTCGCGGTCCAACAGCTTCTTGCATCAGGCATCTCGGAAAATCTCTGTATCAACTTGAAGGATGCCTGGTTCGCGCCTGGTGTTACCTCCACACTTCTGCCTAACCGCAAAACGGAGCTTGAATTCTTCTGCAACGGCGCAGCTACATCTGCTCCTAGCGTGCTGGAACGACCGCTCACAGGTCGCTTTTCGGGTACACACCTCACCGCCATGGGCCTCGATGAGCAAAGCATCGCAGAAGGAAAGTGGCTGCACGAATCATCAGGAACCAATACACCCACCTCGCTCCCGTCATCGCTCTGCTCCGCCTTCAGCGAACTCGACACCTTCTCAGTGACCTCGTTCGCTATCAGCTCCCACAACGGAGAAGACACCACAGAATCTCCCTCAGACTCCTTCTTCACTGACTGCGACATTGAAGAGTGGTCATCCTCGACGCAGAAAGAATCACAAGACGAAATCTTAGGTGCCATGGATGACATCGACGACGACACAGACATGGAAGACATACAACAGGAAGATATCCAGCTCATTATGCAAAACATGGAGGACACTGCCCACCATTTCGCCAACGACGCTGATATCTCATATATGACGAACTTTGCACCAGAGTTGTTGCTGACTAGGCACCATTTGGGCCATTTGATCTAATGTATTCCAACATCACGAGCACTTATCAAAGACAGATGCTTGATTGAATTGCATCGTGCATAAGTGATATGGTTGTAAGAATGGCAAAGTAGGTTCGATATTGATATAAGAGTGATATTGGTTTTGCATAGGCGCACAGGGGTATTTCATATGTACAATCAGGTACTGATCAGCATAGCGGGCGGTCATGATTTACTAGCCAGTATGGAACTCTACGATGACGAGCATTAGTTTGACTAGGTATGATAGCGGCAGCATAGGGATTTGCATGTTCTTTGAGGTAAACCCTGGATCATTACAATGGTCTTTTCATCCCTTCAATGAGTATTTCAGGTTAAGAATGATATTTCCTACATGAAAAGACCGTTAAAATTACAACGATAATGTAAAACTCGACATGTGATTTTTCGTGATTTATTCTTTTCATTTTTTATTCGGCTAATGGATACACTCTCTACAGCTCAAATTGACATAACTGTCTCTAACGATTGTAGTATTGGCGACATGCATCTCTTCCCACATGCAAAATTGTTAAAAGGCCAAATACAGTATACAAACTGCTTTTGCAAACTTCCATCATTACACTCGCGTAAATTACCCTACAAATGACATCAAATAAACGATTCCTGTGATTGCATCTCGAGACCGCGGAGCTATGCCGAACGGAGAGCCTGCCGTCCAAAATGTCATCATGTGCTGAAGTTGCGGGATCGTGGCAGGGGGGTTCCCGGCGGCTATTACCCGTTCACGATCCGCTTTTCCGAGGCGTGCATTCAAGCGAAAGTGTCTGACGCATGTGTTCAGTCATCAATACCAATAATAACTGATATGACATCCCAAGCCAAGCTGGGCCGAGTCCCGTGGTTCTTGAGATGCGAGGATATCTGAAACCGCTGGTACCAAGGGCGAAGGGGTAGCTTGGCATAAGCACGATGGTAACACAGCGATACCAACAGAAATTCCAAGAAAAAAGCTGCGCGATTGTCGAAATCTGAAAGATCCGGCTCGCAACACGGTTGTGTAGTTAATGCCAGATTGGCAGGAGGTCCAGGAGGCTGGGGTGTTACAATGCGAAGCGCCGGAGTCAAATGACAATTCGAAGGGCAATTGCGGCCATGCGCTTTTCGAGTGGCACTGGTGAGAAGCGAGTGTTGTACAGATTGTTGGTTGTGGTACAGAAAAAAGGAATCCAGAAGGGCGATGCGGTCGTCCATCGAAAACCCATATTGGGTATCATCGCGCGTCGAAGAACCCAGGTTGAAGTGAAATGAATGCCGAAGCCGGACCGCGTATGCAAAACCACCTTCATAATAATCAAAAACCAGAAAAAACGCCATGACAATGCAACGCTATGCTGTACAAAATGCCTTCTTCTCTTTCATTGAAATTGTTTTGTTTTTGTGCTCTTGAACCCCGTCAAGACAGTATTAATGAATGATATTTTCTTCCGTCTTCTTGATGATTCCGCCAATGTTTTCTGCAAAAATTCGCTGTATTGGCATTGTGATGGCGTTCATAATGTTCTCTCGGAAATCGACCTTGACGAGATGCTTCTCGAACCAGTAATGGCGGACAAATTTGCCTTGACAGTTGCTGATTTCGACGCCAGGGAAGCCGTTGGCCTCTCCACAATCTAGTTCTTTGATGTATTCATCGTAGTCGTAACGAATGTATTCACCAAAGGCAGATTGCTCATGAAACTTGGGTCGCTTCCATTGCGAGCAGTTGGCATAGCGCACATCGTCAGGACACTCGTGCCACGCCTTCAAAATGGGCATGGTATTCTCAGTATTTTGGACAATCATAAAGCCTGTGTTGGTGTATGTGCGATTGAAGCGATCAGAGTTGTATTGAGGCTCTTTCGCGTCCCACGGATCTTTCGCCATGGTAATGGCATGCTGTGGAGTAATGTCCCAGTAATTGAGCATCCACTCGATGGGCACGTGCAAGAAGCGGAACGCAGCGTCGGCATCTAGAAAAACGATGAACTTGTAATTCTTGATGTGGTTTGCAAGCGCGGAAGGCTTGATCCAAGTAGCGTGTCGGTCCTCAAAGTTGGTCGCGTGGATGAACTTGTAGTCGTAGCCATGGACAAGGGCATACGTGTAGTGGTTGAAAATACCACCAGAAACGTGATTAATGTTGCGCCAGTCATATTCGCCTTTCTCATAGGCCTCAGTTGACTGAAGCGGTCTGGTCTCGAGGTCTAAGATCAGCACGTCGCTGCCGAGGTTCTTAGTATAGCGGGGATTCGGTGGGAGCTCGATATGGCTGCCATTGGGTTCGCGGATGAAAGGTTCGGTGGGAGACGCCTTGATGGGCGCGTAAAGCACGCGGAGAATCTCATTGATGGATAGAGAAGTCTTTTCGTTGGTGATGGGTCTGTGGGGGGTTGTCAGCGTCGAGTCTTGGATGCGCCCTAGCTGACTCCATCATCCAGCACAGTCAGGGGCATTTCGTCTCATGTGAGATGCGACGGTCCAACGTACATCTCACGATTGGGCGAACCGGTATGAGCAAAAGGCATGCGAGGGGGGCTCTGCCAGGCCATGAAGCCGAAGATGAAGACCAGGACAAAACCCGCGCTCACGGAGAGGGTGAACAAGGGACTTCGCCCTCCAACCGACGGAAACATCATCGTGTCAGCGCAGAACCAGAAGTGGACTCGAGGGCAAAGGAGCGACGTGAGCAGGGCGACGATGTGTGTTGGCGATAAGGGGCAGAGCAGCGCGCATCAGTAGGATCGGGGGCTCAGCACATTTTAAAGGGCTAGTGAGGCCCCGTCAGCCGTCAGCCAAGCGGACAGGATGCAGCATAGCATGGGCGAAATTGGACTTGGCGGAATCTGTGTAGCCACCCGCGACACAGGCCCTAGCCGGAGACCCGTTGCTAAGCTCATCCAAGCCATACTGATCGTGGCTTGCCGACCGTCATCGGCGAATGAGCTGCAACCGGCTTCCTGACGCCGTGAAAGACAACCTGCGTGCAGCATGTCACGGGACTGTCGCCAAGGGGTTGCCAACGGCCTGTACGACATAGAATCGCTGTCCAAGATGAGTTCGCGGCGGGGATCGCACTGCCACCACAAACACCAACTTCGCCGTGGCACGGTGATCCAACAAAGCTTCGTTTCGGTCGGGTCTTCGCTGCTGCTCGTGTTCAAAGGAAACGTTGAGGTTGCGAGTGGCAAGGGGTCCAATCAATGGCTGTGGTTGAATTTGGTCTAGGCGGAAACTTTCCAGCGCAATTTCCCCGGAAAATACGTAGGCCCACGCAACCTCCTGAATGCGCATGTCCACGATATGTAGATATGTCTTCCCCCAACTTCCATATCTTATGTATTCTGACTCCAAATCGTGGCTAATGCCTATCCTGCGTCAAAGACTTCCGC
Source organism: Shiraia sp. slf14 (assembly GCA_000498155.1). Lineage (NCBI taxonomy): Eukaryota > Fungi > Ascomycota > Dothideomycetes > Pleosporales > Shiraiaceae > Shiraia > Shiraia sp. slf14. The sequence continues at coordinate 64,914 of AXZN01000069.1, forward strand.
CCCTGACGACACTGATCCCTATGACTACTGTTCGAAGTGTGCCTTGCTGCGTACCCTCGTACCCTCGTACGTGGTCTAGTTGGTTCTTACACGAGGATCGTACCTAAGAGAACCTTAATTGGCCCCCAACTGTTACCCCTCTCAATCACCATACAGATCCGTGTTAATAGCACATGTTTTTGCACGGATCTGTACATGTTCTCCTCGGCATCATTTTTTTACAACCTTCCTCCCGTGCCTTCGAACTTTGTGTCTCTTTGCTCTTCTATCAATCTAACCAAGGATCGCCTATCGACGAAAGTGGGGCACTGAAGATTGATGTCCTGACTGATGGGTGTCACGTTTGTTGAAGAGCATGTGTTTGAGCCAAGTCTTGGACAGTCACAACAGAACAATGAGGCATGGATTCAGCATTCTACATAACCAAAGTCACGATCTGTACTGCCAAATTTGACGGTATTCAACTTTGTTCATATGAAATGCTGACCGAGAATCAGAATGCGCGCCCGACACCTAACTACCATCAATATGTTGCCTTCAACGCTTTGATGAGACAGTTCTCATCCTAACCAGCAGTTTGTGCATCTAAGTGTATGTATGCTCCTCGAAGAATGATGTCCATGTGTGGTACCGTCGAACGATTGTAATTGGTGGGCCTTCTTGACGCTCATAATGTCTTGGAAGTATTGCTAACTGTGTTTGAGTCGCTCTCTCTTCTGCGGTCTTCTCAGTAACCTACCTCGTGTGTCTTGAGCATGATTTCGTTTGTAAAATTGGTAAATGCACCAACCCGTTGGAGGGCATGACAGGAAAAGCGTTGCCAATGCAACGATAGTTTCGGCACTGAGAGCCATTCCGATTATTCGCAACGATGTATCGAATGCAAGAAGAGGATTGAGCAGATTTGAATAGCCACTATAAGGTGGCATACATGTTTTGTAGCATGAGCACGAACGTCGTAGAAGGGCACCGCGATTAACATGGGTCATGAGGCGAAGCAGCATTACACACTTCTGATCCTGCCAATGAAATTCATAAGAGATATAGCTGACTCTTAGGTATCAACGAACATGTTGGTTTGAGCCAATAGTGGTATTGCAGTGAACCCGCAAAGTCGGCTGCAGCCAATGGCTCTTGGTGCGGACCTGGGTGTGATCCATATGCACGATATAGCTGCGAGCCAATCAGATCGTACTGTACAGGATGGCTTCGACCAATGACGAGTCTGTGAAACTGCGCGGCTGAAACAGACGAGCTCTACACTTCGAGCCTTGTTAAGTATTAAAACTAATTGATTCTTGCATCTAAACCTACAGTTTCAACTAATTTTTTGAAGCATTCTCCTCTGTAAATTAATAACGATTACGCTATTCACCATGCCTAAAAGACGTGCAGAGGAAGACGACTTCGACATGCATAAAACCACGATCCTAGACCTTTATTTGGTACAACGAAGGCAGCTTGAAGAGGTGGCGGCTGAGATGAAACGCTTGTACAGCTTCAAAAGGCCGTGGGTGCATTCTACAATACCCAAGTATGAAACTTACATCGATACAGTATCTCGCGATATCGAAGAGCTCTTGCAAGATGGCGCGTCAGAAAGACCATCACTAAAGATGATTGGAAATACATCGTGCAATGCTTGAGCGAGCGTGAACAAGGTAATAAAAGATCTCTAGTGGAAGTACATGGAGCTGTAGTGCCTTCCGAGACGATACGCAAACAGAGAAAATTATACGAATATCAAACAACTTTTGATCGATGCTTATCAAGTAAGTAATCTCTGATTTAGCAACACGCTTTGGCTGATTGGCAAGCAATTCGACCAGTACAAAATGTCGAAAGACCGATGCATGTGCGAGTGCTGACACCTGAGCCATCAGTGCAGCCTCTGACAGAAACACATGTGGTTGCCGAAGCACAATCTGATTTTGCCATTCCATCGCCGTTTGCGAATATTTCCGTAGAGAAAACATCTCGCGGTCCACGCCGCTCCGCCGATGTTACCCCATGGTACGATTTTATAAAATTCCTGAATGTTGTTGTTTCCCAAAATAAAACATTTCCGCTTGCGCCTTCCACACCAACGATCGCTGCCGATCGACCAAATCAGCCATATACATTGCGACACCTTGTAGATGATATCATTTCTGCGCAATTCTCGAATCTTGATTGGAGCATACCACCAATATATGTCAATCCGTATCCGTATCTACCCAAAAGAGAGTGTTGTACAAGCATCAATATGCGAGCAATATCACATTACGAGGACATTCAGACCCAAGTGGAAGTACTTAAACTCTGTGTCTTTGCATTGTCAAATGGTTTCAATGCAAAACAAATCGAGTCAGCCATTATGGACTTGACACGTCACAGCTTCAATCTCTCCTTACTCGAAGAACTGTTGGGGAAGAAATTAAGGACGATAGAAGCTTTCGCTGAGAGACTATTTGCGGTCGCCTTGCAGCACGACAACATACCTCTTCTTCAAGTCATAGTCAATTCGGATGCAGTCACAGACTTGAAGAGATACGCGGACTCGCCATGGTACCATAAAGAATTGAGGCATGCTCTAAAGTATGGTCAAGAAAGCGAATTTCGGAACCTACTTTCGTCTGGTGAATCATCATCCTGCATGTCACTTTATAATTACAACATGTGTAAGGCAATTCGAAGCGGCAATTCTGATTTAGTGAGGGCTTTGCTCCACGCACAACCACGCCGTGACTTCTTGGCGCCTCATTGCCTCCAACTGGCGGCATTCAAAGGTCGTTTAGATATTGTAATGTTGTTCCTTGATCTTGTTCCTAAATTACGCGGGGAAATGAGGTCCAAACCGTGGGTTCTTTTGGAAGCTGCAGCCTGGTATGGAGATATTGATATCTTCCAATCACTCGTAGGCCTCGGACTGGACCCACACACGACTGACTCTTCTGGCATGGGAAGCCCGCTAGCAGTGGCTTGTATCAACAACAACGAACAGCTCATCCATTTCCTCTTACGTATAGGAGTAAACATCCACGGAGTGTGCGCTGGCAACCCTAGGGCAACAAAACCTGAATATTGTAATGACATCCCTTTCATTGATTTGGAAGACATAAAATCCCTAACTGCGCTACACCTTGCGGTACTTGTTGGCAATGTCGAACTGATCGACCTTCTCCTCTCTCACGGCGCAGACCCGAGCTTCTCATGCATAATAAGTGAGGAGCAGCTTCGAAATCTTGGATTAGACCGCATCAGTAGTCTTATTGAAGTCGAAAACTCATTCTTTGGGTTCATCAATCGGGAGCTGGAAGCTGGTCCATTTGCAGCCTCTGCACACGATTTCGCGTCTTGGTTGAAATTTGATATCAATTCCGGAAATCCTGTACCGTATATGCATTACCACCACATCATAGACAACAGTGACTTCTCACGGCGGCGCTTCGAAGTCGCGATACGCAAGTCACTGTCCACATCTCTTACAGAATCGAACATAGGGACACTGTGCGAGACAAACACGGACATACCTGAAAATTCCACATTAGAGGATATGCACCCGTCAGATTTTCCGGAATGTCTCCATCTGGATCGACTCAATGAATGGTTACCACAGCCTTTCGGCCTTGGCAAAGAAGCAATGCACGCAGCAGATTATGAGTCGGTGCGTGCTATACTCCGGGACAAATTTCCAATGGAAGACGATAAATTCCGGAGCAGATTTCTGAGCTTCGCTTTAAAAACGGCCCTAGACATTGGCTCCGAAGATGCTGTAAATGCAATTCTCGATATGGGTGTAAACCCTAATGAACCATTAGCGTGGTCTGAAAGAGGGCAATTGGCTGTCAATGCGTTGCAGTATGCATGTCATCTGAAAAACATCAAGCTTGTAAAGTTGCTCCTAAATAAGGGTGCTACTGTTGGTACCCCATCCATCCAAGACTCTAGCGTCATTGCTTTGCAATTTGCAGCTGGCCATGGGGATTTCGAGATCCTCGAGTTACTCCTTGAATCAGGAGCGCAGATTAGTTCTGCATCAGCTTCACAACCCGATTCATCTGTTGTTGAAGATGCAGCAAAGCGGGGCCGTTTGGATATGGTTCGATATCTGTTACAACGGGTAGATATGGGTAAAAACAAAGATCTTTACACGAGATCAATCAAAATAGCCTGGAGGAGCGGTTACCGCGCTCTTGCAAATACGATTCAAGATTGTAAGAGAGAGAGATGCGGCTGGGAAGCCACCGAGACGATCGACGAAATGGTAGGTTCAACAGTAGAAACTGGATTGGCCGATACAGCCATCAAGTTCAAAGACTTCGATCCGAGTTGGGCTGAGCTCCAAATGTGGGACGATCTGGACCATGTTGGAGGTTATATCTGGACACCTTATATCATCCATAACGACTATTCACATGACTTTTCTGTAGTCTTGATAGATTTAGAAGAACCTTTTGCAGAAGATGACGGTTTCGTGGAAGACGAGGATTGCATGGATGTAGAACTATGACCAGTTGCCTCCACAGAATGAGTTCGACTGGAAAATAAGAATCATTCTTGATAGATCAAAGCTCAAGCAGATATAGTCTCGACCTTATCCACCCCTTTATCATTCCCTCCTCTAACTACCACCTCCCGCTCACCCAATGCTTCAGTCCTCGATCGACTCTTCGGATCAAAATACGGCACCTCTCCAATCCCCACCGCTCGATTCCCAGTCCTATCGCCAAGTCCCTCATAATCAAAAGTCGCGGTATGAAAAGCACTTCGATTATCCCAAATCGCTGCAACACGTCAGAACACGCTCCGACTACTCATAACCTTGAATAGAAGAACTCACCTAAGTCATTCTTACTCCGCCACTTGAACCGCACCTGCAAATCATGATTCTCCGTGATCACACTTCGGAACTTGCTGAGCAGCTCGGCGGATTCCGCATCGTTCAATTCGTTAATGTATTTGGGAAACGGGCCCAGAGCAAAGATACTCTTCCACCCTGTCACGGGGTTCGTTCGCACAACAGGATGAACGGCCGTGAGTGCTTTGCCCACATTCTGAGGACTACCGCGCTGGTCTTCGTAGAGTTTGACTTTTTCGGGGTTGGCGGCGGCGGCGCGGATGAAGCCATCGCCTGAGAATGTTGCGGTTAGGGATTCGAAGAACTTTTGGTAGGCGGGCGAGAAGCGGTCGTAGATTTCGTAGCCCGAAGCCCAGAGGGTGTCGCCGCCTGTGGAGGGGAGTTGGGTTAGGCGAAGGGATGTGTAGTCTGCTGGGACGGGCTCGAATTGGATGTCTGAGTGCCATTGTGCGGCGTCGTAGCGGCGGCTGCCAGTAGTTCGGCCGTTCAACTCATGTTTGAAGAGATTTTTGCGGGCAACAGAGCTAATGGTACTGATTTCTGCATCGTTCACTCCGAATTCGGAAGTGTTGTTGAGTACTGGGTGAATGTGCAGGGTGGAGTCAGCGGGCTTATTGGTGAGTTGACCAAGACGATGGATGAGCTGTTTTTGGAGCTGATCGGTAAGATTATCTTGGGCGCGGAAGAATACGACACCGCGTTCGGATACTAAGGGCTGTCAGTGATGGTGTTTACGTGTGGATTAGGCAAACTCACTTGTGATTGCAAGGTCGCGAATCAGCTCATCAGCATTGGACGCATTCAAAATACCATCTACAATATTTGCATCTGGATACTCGCGACCAATCACTGGGGTAACTTCGTCAAACTTGAACTTTTGATCAAGTGAACCAGTCTTGATAAGAGGTGGAGGGTAGGCCTGAACTTCTGCCATTTGCGCGACTGAGTCAATAAAGATGAATTGGTTAGATACTCCAAGAGTCTCAGTAGGTCCGAATACTGAGCCCTAATTTTCAATGAGATCAAACGTATTATATACGTCTCGAAACTCTATCACTATCATATTGCGACTTCGTTCATGTAGGTGGGGAGAGATCACGCAATTACTATGCCGAGCACGCAACATCTATCGCGCAACGCCCATTGAACAATCTACAACTGCCATGCAACGGCTACTTCGAATCAATGCCAACTACCATACTTTGAATATTTCATCTTACCTAAACGGTCGTGTCAGAACGGGTGAGCAAATCGTGGGGAAGAATTGCGACAACAGTTCATCGTAAAGGAATTCGGCAACTGTTCAATGGATTGATACGGCCGTTACGATGACAGCCGACCTAAAGTAATATTCTGTACGTGATTTTATGTTGATTGGTAGAGTTCTTGAAGCGTGGAGGCCAAATGTGTTTTCTCAAGGTACTAATTGTTCGGACTCTAGGTCACGGTACAATTTGAACAGTTCATATCCCGTTATCGAAAACAAGTCAGTTAATCCCTTTTGAGTTACGCGCCAGTGAATAATTATATCCTATTATGCTCGTAGTTATATCTTCGTATTAATAAAGTTGAGGAAATGCAAGCCTTTCTTCGTAAGTGCCTACTTAACAACGACCGAAACCTACACATACAAGATGTAGCATGCATGGGATTGACTATAGAGTAAATATTTAAATTACCTAACGCAAAGATTTTTACAATTCTCGCGTCAAGTATCTCTACAATTAAGACGTGTTACTTATACGTTTAAGCATACATAGGTAAAAGTCAGGATACAATATTGACAATTACGCTGCTACCTAGGGACTTTTATTAGTAACTTTCACTTAAGGGAACAACTTCTTATGTACTCTTACTACTATCAACATATAAACATACTTCTGAAGTTTTCGTGTTAGAAGGTCGACAGGCTATAATCGCGCCTTCTTTTATCGTCACATGACAGTAAACAAGGAAGGAATGCATCACAACACCACACCGCACCTTATTCAAATTTCATTGTGCAAGTTTCAAAAGAAAAAAAAACTCGAAACTTCTCATTGCATATGAGTAGGAGATTCCAACATCTCTCGTGGACTACGCCATAACGGCACTTGTCTATCATATCATCGCTCAAATCATGACGTCAAAAACAGGAGCGACCAGCTCTTGGCCACTCCAACAATACTATGCATCTCACATTTCTCCCGCGATGATCGCCATCATCATCATCCGGGTAGTGTTACCAAAGTACTCTCTACTTTGATTTTCTTCACCGTGCTCGCCGCCCCGATTGCCCCGCCGGGATGGTTGCGTCTGAAAACTTCCTTGACGCCGCCTTCTTCCATTTCAAGCAGTGCCTCTGCGACAGTCAGGGCTAGCATGTCGCCCACGGCGATTGTGACGGTTGTGCTGGTTGTGGGTGCGCATACGCCGAATGAGACTTCTTCAAGTTCGTGGATGGGTGCGGGGAGGAGAATGGTGGTAGGGTGGGACTGGAGGAGGGGACAGTCTGATGCGCGCTTGTGCGAGGTTATGGCGAGGAGGGGCGTGTGTTGGGGAATATGGGGGAGAAGAGCGAGGAGTTCGGATGTTTTGCCCGAATAAGATATAAAGAGGATAGCGTCGTTCTGTGATAGATTGTTGAGTTAGTTGCTTGCAGGGAAGCACGTTGTTGATGTTGGAATGTACCTTTCGAATGTCGCCCAAGTCGCCGTGGAGGGCTTCAGCAGCGTGCATGAAGCTACATGGTATCCCAAAGGACTTCATGGTAGCTACCATTTTGCGACCTACAAGGCCGCTCTTGCCTACACCGCATATGATAAGCTTGCCGCCAGCTTGGCTGGCTTGGGTGATGGTTTCGACAGCTCGGACAAGGCCTTCTCGCGCATGGTGGTCGGATTGGTAGAGGACCGTCACTTGTGACAAGGCAGTGGCAGCTGTTGAAAGAACATGGACAGCACGAGAAAGGAATCGAGTAGCCTCGGGGTCGGAAGCATTCAAGGGTGGTGTGAGGGGTTGGGACTCGAAATCATCTCGTTTTCGCTTATGTGATGTTGGCGAGGAGGAAGGGATGTGGTTGACGAGTGCTGCGGCCATGATTTGCTTGTGACAGAGGGAACAAAAGTGAGAAGTGAAGGCAAGAAAAGCACGACGTAATAAAGCAATAGATAAAACTACCAGCTGTTTGGAATAAAGTTGTAGGCGGTCTACGGCGGTTGTATCAGTCGCCGGGACCTAGTTCACTATCGGAAAGCGTCGGAGACCAGATTCCTAATTCAAATCGTAATAACTTGTCATGACAATCGAGGCGAATTGGTGAGAAGGCGGCAGGTGTATAATTGCCCCTCCAACAATGACGGTGCGGCAGTGACAGTGATCCAGCTGAGCCGAGCAAGCAGCCAGAAGCAAGTATAGTAACGGTTCGGTCGCCTCTGCCGTGCCAACTGAGATGGAGGCCTCATCGCTTTTTCACACCTAAAGCCGGCGGCGTAGTCACCCAGCCACACCATGCAGACAAGGAGGATGGAGTCTTGCCATGATAAAGAAATGGCGTCTTCGGCACTACTGCAGGACCCCTCGATGCAAAAGCCCCCACCATGCAGCGCGCTAGGCCCAAAGCAGCCGCACGCGACATCATCCATCGCGCCCAACCATCAGACGCACGCTCTGCACGCACCGCCGCCTGCGATCCACACACAAAGTCCACCATGTCTCTGTCTCTGACCTGCATGCACTACACCCGCGCTACGCCCTTTGTTGGCCCTCTGCTTCGGCCAATTTCTCGCTCCGTGCTCCCATGCACGTCAGTTTCTGCTCGTGCCCGTTGAGCAGCGACATGCCTAGTTCTCGTCTGTACAGTGCCTGCGCCTGTTCTGACCCCGTTAGCAGCACCATGAAGCGCAGGTGCGGCATCTCTAGTGCTATCTTGCGGCTGCTGCGGATCATCCATTTTCCGAGCCCCAGGCCCTGGTAGGCCTCGTTCACGTATACATCGGTGACATAGATGAGGGTCGTGTAATCTGTGATCAGACGCGCCATGCCGATGGGCGTTAGCTTTGGTTTTTCTGACCCCTCGTCTGGGGTTGCTTTGTAGAGACCCAAGGTGAGGGAATTGGCGAGCATGGTAGCCGTTGCTGAATCTGAGAGTGGGGGAGTCCAGTACATGGCGTCTGTTGCGAAGGCTTCCTGGACGAAGGAGATGGGAAGAAGTGCTTTGTCAGAAGAGACGACAAAGGTTTGGGAATCCTTGGTGCACTCCCATTGCCATACTTTTAGATCCATGGTTGCTGTGTTGATTATGCTGAGGTCTTGAGGCTGTGATGGTTTTGTCCGACCTCTATGAATAATGAGCCAAGCAATGTATACGGATGCTGGCGGTAGGGCGTACGAAGTAGATGACTCAAAACCTCACAAATTTCATCGCCGCCCTTTTCTTATGTAACGGAGACGACTTATACACAAAATATACGCTGTAAACGCGAAAGACGATGGCTGAGACCCAATTTATTCATTGTTTTGCTCTGGGTGTTACACGGACAGTCATAGGTCTGAAGCTAGCTACCATACATTCCATAACGCACTATCATTGCTTCTGTCGATCAAGTCACCTACAGAGTAACCTGCGATATTCATTCAGTTCAGCTAATAATTATTGATGCGACATTTTCGTTAAGGATCGTTGGTAATTATTGGGGATTGAACTGCATCTAAAATGTTAAAAGTACCTTTCAATAATCTTATCAAATTGTTACTGTCGGTCCACGGTATCAATTTATGACTACTTGTATTGACCTTTTGTGCCAAAATACATTTTCGTCACTTGAATTGATAAATTATTTTTGAATCGGATTCTGCCACTCAGACTGAACGAGTAGTGAATTGTAATTGAGGCTTCAAATCATGAGCTTTCACTCATACCACATCTTCTGCCACATAGCTAACTTGTGAAAAAAGCACCAATCCAAGGCTGTGACTGTTGAGATACAGCTTGTGCTGTTACTCAAGGTTTAAGAATGTTTGCAGCCTGCATACAAATACTGACTGTCCGCTCACGATCAGCGCTGTACCCTTCCGCCCAAACTTCTCAGATTCTCAGATATCGTCAACCCAACTCCGTCTCATACTTCTCAGATCGTTTTCGCAGACTTGCGTATGCATCGTAATATGGATGATATACATATGCCCTTCTTCAGTACCATGTAAGTAGCAGCGTGAATAGTACAATGAATCTTGCTGACTCAAGCCCAGTACCGAAACATCACAATATGGGACAATCGCGAGCACCAGAGCCCTACCAGTTCTGGACACTGCCTACCTCAAAATGTGCAGTGCCTGTGTCGACCAGAACAAACAATCAAAACTAACAAACCATGTAGCAAGTCTACAGAGCTGAAAGATCTGCGCGATGTTCATCAAGTTATACGTCAAGCCCAAGCTTTCCCAATCTCTCGAACCTACATGTCACCTCTAAAGGGAGAGCTGCGCTACACAGAAAAGGAGGTTGCCGCTGAAATTGAGCATCGCTACGCTGAGATGGACAAGCATATCGTTGCTTACGCATCAGGTCAATGCAAAGAATGGTGCGCGTTGATGCAAAAGAAGCTTCCAGTCGAATTAAGAGACATGATTTACCATTACCTCATGCCTTCTCACGCGATCACTATCGACTGGAAAGATCTCAATATGATTGAGAGCCATATATGCGATAAGTACATCGAAAAGCATCCAGGCCAGCAAAGATATTCTCGAGTCTTCTCTTACCTGATCCCGGCTACCCACCTTTTTGACGATCGATTTGCGGACCCAAGAACACGAACCGAGTTTGTCGAAGCATGGTACAGATCTGTCACATTCCACTTCGATGAGGAGCCAAGACTTCTACATCGCCTCATGAAGTGCGATCGGTGGGGACTGGGTGTGGAACCTAAATCTCTGATAAGGAAGCTAGAGATCACAACGACGTTATGGGATTTGAGTAAATTTCTAAAGTCTCTGCTTAAGCTCCAGTCGAAGTCGAAAATAGCATTCACTATTCGTAGATGGGTCATTGAACCTGATCTATTCTCGCCAGATAATTACGAATGGGGAGTGGCGTTAGTTAGGAACACATTGTTCCAGACATTTCCTGACCTTATTAAACTTTGTCAGGCGGGACATGCGATCACGGCCAAATGCTCTGGAACCGAGTGCGATGCCATTCTTCTTAAGGTTCCCAACCGTATATGCTTCCATGTTTTCGAGGCTGAACGTTGATTTACGGGGGGATCTTTATTTAGATATTGCCCATTGAAGAACTGAGTCAATATTTGAAATAGGGTCACGTACAATGAATAAATATTTCAGGAAATCTGTACTGTAATTTTTAACCTGCAATATACGCGTCCGAACATTGGAATAATTTGTTCAAGAGACACAATCTATCAACCAGCCTGACGTATCGAATTACTAGACTATGCTAAGTTGACCAAAATGCCGTCACAACATATCATTGAGCATATGAAGTTTCAGGTCAGCCCTCAGAATTTGCTAGGGAATGGCCATCTAAAAGCACATTATAAATAGTCCACATTTATACCACTACAAAATCTCACTGTCTTGATTCTGAAAAAGCTGAAATTCTTACCCCTTTCATAATATGAAGGGCTTCTTCCAGATCTTTAGAAATATCATGATCCCACAGCCAACTCATCCTCGTCACCGCGTTGTTTTCAAAAGCCTCCAAGTCGTCCCGCACACCTTCTAACTCCAAATCCCACAACATTCCTGCCTCTCTGCTTGTCTTGACTAATTTCTGGGTCCGTGGCCTCCTAACCTCGTCGTAAGCTTGTAATGCCTTTCCAAGGTCGGTTTTGTTGTTGCATTCGGAGACTAAATGACTGAGAATGTATACATCTTCGATACACATTCCTGCTCCAGATCCTTGGTGTGGTGTTGACGCATGGGCTGCGTCACCGACTAGGCATATCGATGGTTTACTGCTATAGTACGTTTTCGCAGGAAGGTGATTGAAAAGCGCCCATATATCAGGAGATTCTAGATTCGACACGATTTCTCGCACTGTAGGGCTCCAATGCTTGTAATCTTCGAGTAGATCTTCCCGAGAAGTTTGTACTACCCAGTTGTTATCTGGCCAGGTTGGTCGTGAAGAAAATGCTACCACTAGGGGCCGTCAGCAATGAAGTATCAGTCATAAAGGGCTGCAGTACCATTCAAAATTGCTCCGTTGGCGATGGGAAAAGTCAAGACATGGCCATGGTATCCACTAAACATTTGCGAAAGCAATGCTTCTTTTTCACCCAAGATTTTGCTTGCTTTCTCCATCGGTATTAATCCTCGATAAGCATACTTTCTCGAGAATACTGCATTTGCCGACTCCACATCACCAAGCACAAGTGAACGTGTCCGAGATTTTATGCCATCACAGCCAAAAACTACGTCATGTTGTGCGGTCGTACCATCTGCAAAATGTAGTACAGAAGCACCAGAGCCGTCCGCTGTTTCCGTAACATCAATAAGTCTTTTCCTAAACTTTGTGATCTCATCAGGGATCAATTTCACCAACTCTTCTAAAAAGTGCGCTCGATGCACACCACCGCCAGGCCCTGTCCGTGCTGGAATAGTGAACAATTCTTCGTCCAGCTTAACTTTAACCCCTCCTTTCTTCTCATACACAACATTTTCGGTTTTATCTCCAATAATCTTCCTCGTATCTCCAATGCGAATCGAAAACCACTGAGGGGGATCTGAAGCCGGCAGATCTTTACAGCATTTCTCGTGTGCAGCGGCAATGCGAGGATTGATGAGTTTCATCGTCTGCACATAATTCGGCTGAAACCCCACTCCAGCTCCAATTTCGCGGAAACTCTCAGTTGCTTCATAGAGTGTGATGGAGAGATGTGGGGCGTGAGTAAGAAGACCAATAGTAAGCGTTACCCCAGCAATACCGCCGCCAACGATGGCGACCGATAAAGGCTGCTGGTGCTGGGAGGGAAATAAAGGCATTTCGAATCAATCTTACGATCTTTTCGCGTGTGTTGAGGTATCAATCACCTTAAAGCGTGACCTCTGTTGCACGTCAAGAAGCCTGCGCTGGGATATCGATACGGGTCGTCTGTGGTATGCACAAGAGAATCTAGATCTGAGGATCCATCTCGTCGGACCGTTATTAATTTCTATTCCAAGCTTTTGCTAAGGCCACCACCGTCTTATTCCCAGAGAAGTACCGACTCTAGCTACGTAGGTATGCTCGCATATGTCGAGTCGCGCGGGGAGCGGCTTCCCATTGCGGGACAATCTGTATCCCGCCACGCGGTCCCCAGCCTGTGGTTAGTGCAAGGGTGTAAAAGAGAGCTAGGGCTTATACAAGATAGATCGCCGAGATCAACCTTCGGCAATAGGTTATTGCCCTTGTAATTCCTGCCGGGCGTAAGCATCTGGATAATATAAATTTTTGGCAAGCTCTAAGTCGTTGGCGGTGCGGTGTAGGTCTAATGGACCTCTCTATTGTCGAGCTTACGGTCCAGGTGATGTGATTGGCGACATGACTTAGCTACCTTCTTCGAATCACTGTACTGATGACATTTATTCCTTGCATTTGCGATGCAGCTAAACGGTGAATGTGATGTGAGGAGGTATATTTTCCATGCAATCGCTGCAGCATGCATCTCTACAAATACTTTGAGTCTACTCTCGAAATCTTTTAACCTCAAGCCCTTCTTTCTTCCAGCTAGCTATCACTCTAATATCAAGGAGCCCCCCTCCTTGATTCACTCCACCTTGCTCTCATGATGGTCGACCCCAACTCTCTCGAGAAAGGCGCCGTCATCTCCTCAACCTCTCCTCCCCAATCCACAACCCCACCCATCGACCAAGCCGCCGAACGCCGCCTCCTGCGAAAGCTAGATTTCAGAATCCTCCCCATACTATGGATTCTCTACCTCGTAAACTTCATTGACCGGTACACCACACCTCCCATCCCATTCCGCACGCACTAACAATCCCTCTTCTCATAGCGCCAACATCGGCAACGCCAAAATCCAAGGCATGGAAAGAGACCTCCATCTTATCAATCAACGCTTCAACATCTGTGTCTGGGTTTTCAATCTCGGATACCTCGCCGCGGGTATACCCCTCCAACTTGTCTTCAAACACTACGGTCCCAAAAGTCTCTGCGTCATGATATTTTGCTGGGGCTTCACTGTCATTGGATGCGGGCTCGTGAAGAGTTGGGAGCAATTGGTAGTATGTAGGTTGTTGGAGGGCATGGCTGAGTCTGCGTTTATTTCCGGTGCGGCGTACTTGATAGGGGCGTATTATACGAATGCCGAGTATTTGACGAGATATGTCTGGATTTATACGGCGACGATTATTGCGGGGGCTATCAATGGGTTTTTGTCGTCGTTGATTGCGAAGATGGATGGGGTTTCGGGGTATGCGGCTTGGAGATGGTGAGTTGGTTTTCTGAAACGTGAGAGATTGTTGAGCTTACACTGATAGGATCTTCATTATTGAAGGCTGTGTTACCATCTTTGTCAGTGCAGCATCATGGCCAATTATGCCTCCATTCCCGGAGAACTGCAATTTCTTATCGCCTGAGGACAAGGCATTAATGTTGGCTCGTGTAGAAGCCGATGGAGGTCTTGCTTTGGATGAAAAGATTACCTTCGGGAAAGTGTTGGGTTACTTCAAAGACTGGAAGATACTCGTAGGGTAAGTCATGGTAATCTCCCTTTTATACGTCTTAGCAACACTCACACATCCCAGCGTCGTAATGTATCTAGGTGTCCTGGAGAACGCAAACTCACTCGCAAACTTCCAGCCTACAATCATCAAGGGCCTCGGCTATACCGCAACACAAGCCCAAGTCCATACTATACCAGTGTATGTTGTAGGTGCAGTCTTTACCATAATCTTCGCCTACATAAGCGAACGGTTGCGCCGCCATTACTACTTCTACATGCTTGGCTGGACTGTCCTTGTCGCTGGGCTGGCTGTCGAATTAGCCTACCCGCCCAATCCGAAAGTGCGATATATGGCTGTGTTCTTCATCGCTAGTGGATGTTATCTTGCGATGCCAATTTCCATGATTTGGGTAACTATAAATTCTGGACGAGGGCTGAAGCGCGCAGTGACTGTTGCAGCAGTGGTCAATTTCGGGACCGCCGGTGCGTTCATCAGTTCTAATGTTTTCTTGTTCAAGGAAACGCCAAGATTCCACACTGGCTTCAGTTCGAATATGGGAATGGCTTGCATAGGAGCTTTTGCAGCTACCATAACTTGGATTGGGTGCCGAGCTGAGAATAAGAAGCGGGATCAAAGGAGAGCTGAGCTGCCAGCTGTTCTCGATGAGAGTATGAAAGAGCTAGGAGACCGCCATCCAGATTTCCGATTTGAATTGTAATCTGATTAGATATTATCCAAGAAGATAGTCTTCAATTTAGACCTTCTGCTTGGCCATCCACTCCTCTGCCTGGTCCTTGAACTCAGGTCTCCATCGCGTTAGAGGTGGTCTTCCATTGACCACATCGCCCACCGACCAAAGCATACGCTTCTTATCCGTCTCCTCGCTGACATCGTTGTCCGGGCAGATAATGTAGAATTTGCCTTCTTGCATCTTCTTCTCCATGTATTCAACCACTTGAGAGGCGGACCACGCACCTTCAGGCTTCTGCTTTTCTGTACCTGGAATATTGCCAGACTGGTAACAATATTAGATGAGGTCGCAGCTGGAAGATAAGATACGTACGAGGCCAGTAAACGTCCAACCAGGGACTAGCAAATGCACATTGACATTTGTGTCGCGAAGATCATAATTGAGATGTTCCGCGAGGGCTTTCACGGCTGCCTTGCTGGCGTTGTATGCTGCATTACCTGGAGGGTTGGTAATACCTTGCTTACTTCCAGTGATTACAATAGCCGATGGTTCGCTGGAAGATCGTGATTGAAAGGATGGAACGTATGTATTCAAGCCATTGATTACGCCGTTGAGGTTGGTGTGGAGGATCTTGGACAATCGATCAGTACATAGCCAGATCATGAACAAGAAAAAACCATTCAGAAAGCGTGTGTTTGAACGTACCTTATCAAAATATTCATCGTCGCCCCATGTCCCTTTTGCACCAACACCAGCGTTCAACATCAGAAAGTCGACGTCTCCAACCTTGGACTTCAAGTTCTTCCAAGCTTCGCGATCACCAACATCGCTCTTGACGCATTGCACATCTCCTTTCAAAGTTTTCTGTGCCAAATCGAGAGTTTCTTGATTAAAGTCTACAATAGTGACTTTCATGGAATGTTTGAGACATAGCTCTGCTACAGCGTAACCAATTCCAGATGCGCCGCCTGTGATGAGAGCACGCGCAGAAGAGCGAAAGACAGACATGGCGAGGTGAGATGAGATCGAGATTGAAAGTTGCAATTGCTCCTTTCTTCAATGTAATATTGATTTCATCAGAGTTAGCAAATACCTTCCAGATCTAAATATGACGAGGCGGGGTTGGTGACGTTAACAGATCGGGAGCTACCCATTAAGACCGCTTTATCTCCGACTAACAATGGCCTTCTCTCACGGCATCTAAACTCAAGTTAAAATTGCCTATGGCGCCCTCATTTGAAAACTGCGAGAAGAGGTAATGGAATGTGGAGATGGGCTTGATAGCTTCTATCAACATACCTTCTCGATGAATCCACTAAATCTACTATAAATCGTAACCCGAATGTATACACCCAGATCCTCTATTCTAGATCTCCTTTACTTTAATTGGATAGCTTCTTATACCAACCCAAGGCCCTCTACCATCTCCGCAATACCCAACATCTTCTCTTCCTCCAACCGCCTGCCCACAAGTTGCAAACTCACATGAGCCCCATCATATATCTCCGGATCATCTACTTCATCGTCAGTACAAAGCTAGCCACCACAAACGAGTCATCAAAAGCAAACTTACAGTCGTCCTGAATCCGCGCATCCACCTCATTCAAAGCCTTATATGCCTCGTCCTTCTTGTCAACAGCCTTATCCACATTCGTAACCGGCACCACAACCGACGTGTAATCCAAAACATTGACCCACGTCGTGTACGCATAGTACGAGTAGCGCTCCCTTCTTGCTGCTGGGAAGGGAGCAAGGGGGCATATAATCGCATCTACAGGCCTGCCTGTGCTCGTCATGGTAGCCGTACTATTCCAATAGTCCAAATACTCCTTCTTGAGCTGGCGCTGCTTGACGTTATTCGCAGCGATCTCTGAGCCGGTAAACTCCTTATCGAGTTTGCTGAAGAATTCAATTTGTTTGGATAGGGGTTCGCCAGAGAGTGCGAATGCGGAGCGCACGTCTGCGCCGCCATCGAATACCCAGGTATTCGCGCCTGTGTCGGCGATGGGTTCATGGTCTGGGCCGTTCCAATCTATAACTTCGTGGCCTGCGTCTTGGAGTTTTTGAACCAGATTTTCGATGGCGCGGCGAACTGGTGGCATGGGGTTCACGTGGCCATCTGATCGAATGACGCCAAATGAAAGTTTCTTCCCTTTTGGTTCTGATTCTTTACTGGTTCGCCAAGGGATCTCGTGCACCATAGGGTCAGATAGCCACGGTTCCTGATCGAGAAGAGTCTTTGTGAGCAGCTTCAGTGAAGCGGCGTTGGTAGCGAGAGGTCCAACAACAGACAAGATGCTGTTTTGACCGTCCATGGAATTAGCCATTCCCTCGTATGGAAGGCGACCAGTTGAAGGGCGCAAACCATAAAGGCCATTGAATGCAGCAGGAATGCGAATCGAGCCACCGATATCAGTTCCTAAGCCAAGGGGTGCTAAAGCTTATCAATAAATCGATGCTTCGTATCTGTATAGAATACTTACAGCCTCGTGCGCCTATCAATGCGCCTTCACCGCCCGAACTTCCACCACTCGTCAAGTTCCTGTTCTTGGGATTGAGCGTATAACCGATGATATTGTTGACCGTCTCTCCGCTCATAAGTGTATGCGGCACACTTGTCTTGACATACAGGACGGCGCCCGCCTTCCTCAACATCGTCACCATTTCGCTTTCAAACACCTTCTCTTTTCCTGTTCCTTTCTTACCTTCAAATGTCCCTATCCACCCAACATAACCCATTGTTGTCTCCACGTCTCTGACATGAAATTGATCTTTCAGGGACACGGGTACACCATGTAGCGGCCCAACTGTCTTCCCATGGGTCTTGTAATAGACGTCAAGTTTCTTTGCATCTTCGAGAGCAGCATCGAAGAATACTTCATGAAGGCAGTGTAAGAGCTGATGCGCCAAAGCAGCACGATGGCAAAATGCTCGCGTTGTTTGCTCTGCAGTCCACGACCCAGAGGCAACTTTGGAAGCGATTTGGTCCGCACTGCTGCCCGTAATTTCCAACTCTTCTTTGTTTAGGAACTGCTGGATGTATTGGGTGACATCAACTTGTTCACTGACAGATGGAGGGTTTTCGATCAGCCACTCGTGTGGAATAGTGGCGTGTATAGCATCTCGCTTCTGTTTGGCAACGTCCTGCCACTTGGTTGTCGTCATTGCAATTGTCAATTACCGAAGGAGGTACAACGAAGAGAGGATTTTGAAAGTATAAGAAACGACAGTACAATGCATTGAGTCACCGCTGATCAGATGCAAAACTGACGGCTGTACTTCGTGTCAGGTCACGTTATAATACCCCATACGCATAGCATGCTTGATAAGCTCGGCGGGGTAGCTCTAGGCAGCGTCAAAGGCTTTCCTATTTTGTCCAACCGCGATCGTATCCCGGGGGCCTACCGGAAAAATGGAAGAATGGGATAGGGCAAACTCTTTAACGAGCTAATGTAGTCAACTAGAATAAGTAGAAGTTAACAGTATGTTGAAAAAGATTGACACAATCTGCACATCCGGACATGACTGTCCGTGAAAAGACCTATCTTCAAAAGTATGCAAATTTGAAATCCCTTGACGAAAAATTCGATATGAAGTAAGAATGATTCGATTTTGAAAAGCTATGAAGGTATCGTATACGCAAAATAGAATTCGCAGAGATGAGAAAGGTCAAACAATGCGAAGCAAGGCACCCCACCTTAGACGCCGTGCTATGCCCATATTGCATTTGACTGACAAAGAGTAATTGCGTGCTGACAAAACACAGTACCGTGAAATCCGCGAGTTGCTGATGAGCTGTGGGTGACGCGTGGGGGAGTATACGAAGAATTTGACTCGTTTCTCGTCAAACATGTATATCGCATTTCAAAGGAGAATCGTGAGAGGTATCGACGGCACTATACGGACGCTGACAGGTGATCATACAGTCTCGACGTAGTTGCTGTAGTGTGTGATTAGTAATTGTTTGTGTTATGAAGTGAACATAACATACCTGGGGAAAATGCCCTCACGATCGCCAATTCTGCCCGTCCACCAATCAGTTTCGTTGTCTGTCCTCTTCAAAATGGTAATAACATCCCCCTTCTTAAAACCCAAATCGCCTGGCTGGTCCGCATCAAAAGTGAATTTGGCAATGGCCTGATCAGCACCCAAGCTGGCCTTCTTCGCTCCAAATACAGGTTTTGGTGCTGTTGGTCGTCCCGGTTTGGGGCGATCACTGTACGAGTAGTCATCGCCAAATGTCGATGAGCGGCTTCTTGACTCTAAGCGATCAAAAGTCTCGTTGGGGTTCGCACGAGTTGAAGCAGAGCGGCCAAGGATGCCTGCAGATTGTGGCTGTCGATCGTATACGTCGTCTTGCCATGTCGACGAACGCTGTGGACGGTCGCGATACTGGTAATCGTCTGTGCCCATTGAACCTGTGCGATCTCTCCGTACTCCTTCCCCATATGCGGACCCCTCTCGGCCCTGCCACACGACGTTATCGTGCGAGCTATCGTAGACGGGTATGTCATTGTACATGGCGCTATCGTTGGACACGTTGTTTGCACCACCAATGCCAGAAAAGACTCTCGAGTTGAGGACGCTGAGGAGCGGTGCGGCAGCTGGAGGGGGAGGCACCTGACCGCTCAGTAATTCACGGGCAGTCCAACGGCGGCCGTAAAGCTTCTCGTTTGCATCTCTGCGCTCGATGATGCCACTGCCTTCCAAACTGACGCCTGCAAATAGACCCTTTGTCTTGCTGTAACTGAATATGCCTGCCACGCTCTTCAAGCTCGCAGCTCCGGCAGCTTCCGCATTTCGTCCCACAGGGCCAGCTGCGATGGAGACATTGCCGCCCAATGTCAAAGAACCCGCCTGGGCAAACGTTCGAACAGCAGAGGCGTCGTTGAGGATGAAGACGAAGTCGGTAAGCTCAAAACCTATCTGGCCACCGAAGCCTCCGCCGACGGTGCCAATGGCTGACGGTGCTGACCAGGAGCCATCCGCGAGACGGGCGACGACAACGCCTGAACCAAACCGCGCTGTTCCGAGGAAACCGGCTTTAAAAACTGTGAGAATGGCGAGGCCCTAGGCAGGTTAGCAATAGTCGTAGTGTGTACATGTCGCCATAGCATGCTGTTGGGGCAGGCACATGATATGCAAGACCACAAGCTATAGGCTGAGCTAGAAGCGCATCTCATCGCGGACCGGGCGGAAGGTGGTGGATGGGCAGCACGAGAAATTACTCACCTTTGCATTGGCAAGAACGCTGGGAGGGATAATCTTGTCGGGTCCAAAAGCCTGTCGCGGGTCGACAAACGAAGCCAGAATCTTTCCCGTCTTTCGACATTCGCCTGTTGTTTCACCTGTCAGTCGACGTCACCGCACGTTTTAAGCCTCGGGAAGAGACGAGACAGAGCAGATACGTACTGCTCATAGACGAGGGCAGCGGGTTGTTGAGTCCGAGGCCCATGATGAAAGGAGATAGAGAGCTGGTCAAGGAATGTCCAGAAAAGGTCGGCGGGAGGAAGAGATTGGGAAAAGGTGGGCGTGTTGCTTATGCGCAGAGAGTGGAGGGGCTGGTGGTGGTCATGGACGGGCAATGGCAGCTGCAACCGCAACCGTGCCTGTGGCTGAGCACCCACGACGCGTTGCTTGGCTGCCACCTCTTGGACGCGCAACTTCAAGAGCCACTGCGCCACAACTGTGATGAGGTATGGTAGGATCTCGATACAGGCATATCTCTTGCTCTAAGTATCTCTATAGCCCCGTCATTCAAACATCATCCCATCCGTTCGGCCCGCTTTCCCAGCTATCCTTCCTGAATATGCGCACCTGTTTACGCCCACTTGCCTCTGTCCATGCCCTAAACATACCACCACAATTATAGTCAAACACTACATCTACTTTGTCACCAACAATCTCAATGCCAATCATCCCGCCAGTCCCTTCGTGCACTTTGCCCCATCGGTCACCTGCCGATTTCTGCAGTTCGCCACCACGCCCAGCCATCCACGACGTGGCAGTCGAAAGGCTACTATGTGAGAAACGAGAATATGCAGCGGCAGTTCGCGAGGCACAAAGGCGAATGAATGTATCTCCATTCCCTGTCGATGATATGCCAACTGCGTGACGCACTTTCGTTGGCTTTTCTGGGACATAACCTGTCAATTCTCTGGTCACTGGATCCTGTGATGGGCCAAGAGAAGGCAAACAGTCCCCCACCAATCCTCTCAAATCTCCTCTTGACATTTTGTCAATTGGTGAAGAGGAAACTTGCCGATACGCCATCTTTTCTTTCGCTTCTTCAACCCATTCCTCTGCCCAAAAACCTGCTCCCAGCGTTGGCGTATCACCAATACGCCCTGGGACCTTGTTTGTCAACCCACCTGTAGAAGTAGCCACGCAAATCGTGCCAAAACTGTCAATAACCACAGCACCGCAAGTTCCTAAAGGAACATATGTATCTTTCTCCCATTCGCTTAACATGTCAATATCCACTCCCATCTCATTCTTCCTCTTTTCTTCAGCCAGTCCACGTCTATGCTCCTCCCACCGATTCTTCGTCCAAAAATACTCTTGGCCAACAATCTCCAAACCCCAATCCTTGGCCAGTCCCTCCACAAATTCGCCGCTGTACTGGCAATGATCTTTTGCTCCTCCTCCGTCCTCTTGCTCCCCTCTAATCAATAGCTCTCTCGCAAGTTTAATTGGATTCTTGACATGCTTCAAGATCATGCATCCAACCCCACGCTTCCGATACCCATTGGACACCATAATACTGCACTCCAGTTCATTGACGCCTGCACGCGTAAAGACAGCGCCTTTGCCGCTGTTGTAGAGCGGATCATCTTCCAATTGTGTGACCGCATAGGTGGCCACGTCTAAAGCGGAAATTCCAGGAACAGAGAGAAGATCTGATGAACGGTCTAGAATATTCTTCAATGAGGCCACATATGCGTCGTAGCGGTCGCGAGGTATTGTGGTTTTCGATAAATTGCCTGCGCCGCCGTGAATGATGATCCTGGGCTTGATTGGACCATTTGAGGGCGTTTTGATTTCAGCCATGTTGCTTTTGCTTGAATATTGTTGATATCGACAAGTGACGTGTAACTGCCTCTAAGTGCAGTCAATCTTTAGTTGAGAGGGTTTCTTTGAGATTCGGCCCTCTGGGATGTAAGTTGGAAGGTGGTTGGACGATATGAAGATTGATGGTATTGGTCGATTAAGCGCCCCACCTGCCTCTCCAGCACCACGCCTTCCATCTTGATATCGGCGTCATTCCTCTACTTGCCACATCACCGTGACATCCATTCTTTGCTATTATCATCTACTCGTCTCGATTGGTTTCTTTCTCGTCTCTGCATCAACCCATTTGCCAATCTATCTGGCTTGGCATTTTATCTAGCTACGCAAAAGTTCAACAATTGGAGAGTAGAAATTTAAGCATGAAAACGGAGTATTCATTCAGCTATTTGATTTCATGATCATCTTAGCTATTACGATATCCTAGGCTAAACATGAGAAAAATTCCCATGCCCACTGAAGACCACTGACTTGAAAATTATGCTAACGAGTATTAACTTGCGCGCCCTTACAGGTATGATGATATCCAAAAACTAATCCCTCGCATCACGAGGATCATTTTCAGCCCAAAACGCTTCGTAATCTTCCCAACTTTGTGATGGGAACGCAAGCGGAACTGTGATAGGACCGAATGGGATACCCTTCTGTTCGAACTCATCGAGTCGAGCCTTGGTGAGCGGCCTTGACTTGTTGACACTATAAACGGCGATACGATGACAGGAGCTAGTCACGTGGAGACCCCAGTTCCAGCTGGTACGAACTTCCAAGGGTTGTGTGTTGAGTGAGTTGTCCCAGCAGCGGACAACAATCTCGACCCAGCCTTCAACGTCACATGGAAGATCGTACTCCCAAGTACGCCAACTCCATTTTCGTTTCTCAGAGAGATTCTCAAGTGGAACCATGTACCAGTGGAAGCCGCCGTCCATAGAAAGCTCAACGCGCTCTGGCCACCTACCACCTCCTGAATATGCCCACCCCTTACAATGAATTTTGCCATTGTGAATGATGGTCTGTTTCGCCCATGGAGACATGATGGCAGAGCTGACAGGCATTTCCTGAATTTGGATGCCGTCTGTCATCCTGAGGTTGTGCTTGCCTACTTGTTGTGCGAAGTAAAGGTATTCCTTGCTCTGAACAGGGGCCCTCGTCGGATTCTTGATAGCTTTGATTCGATAAAGCCATTTGACGCTCCTTGCGCCAATGTAGCCCAAGACCACAACGCGTAGAGGATAGCCATGAATTCTTGGCAGGACCTCACCGTTCATCTCCCACGCAAGCAACACTTCATTAGCCTTGACCTTGGACCAAGGAATACTGACAACATAATTCATGGCTTCGTTGTCCTTGAAATATGTGTCTGCCCCGTAAAGCTCAAGATGCTCAGCGTCGTCAATCAAGCCACCACAGGCTTTGATGACTTTCTTCAAACTGACGCCAGCCCAGCTAGCAGTACCAATAGCTCCTTCAGCCCAAGGAGCTTGAGGAAGATCATCACCTTGACCTGGATACTTGAGAATCTGCTCGATGCGTCGCGAGCCGGAGCACTGCGTGGTTGCAAGTTTCTCGACCCGGGGAAACTTAGACTCATCCATCAAGTCGTCCAGGGTGAATGATTGAGGGTTCTTGACAAGCCCATCAATTTCGAAGCTGTAGTTTTCTTTCTCAATGATGGGAATACCTCCATGATTCCGCACGAAATGCAGATTATTCGGTGTAACTGCCTTATCTGTTACGAGTCGCTTTGGAGCCTCTCCATTATACGGAAACTGTAGCAAATGCAACATGTCTGGGTGCTTCTCCTTAAGTACTAGATTCCATGAGTCCTCTGGAGCTTGGGCAAGTTCGCCGCCAACTTCATGATGCCACATTTTACAGCGAGTACCAGGAAGCACAGGGTTGGTTCCTGGGATAGGACTGAACTGGTATTCGGGGTTCGGAGGGAATGTTTGAGAAGTCAAGATCTTATGTGCAGCAGCTTTCTTCTCGGGATATTTCTCCCATTCTACATAACTACAAAGCTCAATTAGCGTGCACCGACTAGCAAGCGTCAAATCCAAAAAAAAACGTACCCAGCCCAACCTTTCCGCTCACGAGCAAAGAGCTCATCACGATTACCTACCGCCTTGATAGCCTGGTCATCTCTTGTCAATTCCCCAAAGATCTGAGGATCAAGAGCTTTGATTTCTGGGCCTGTCATGTCAAGGACTGGTAGCTCAGCTCCTGCAAGTCCCTGTTCGATCCTCCACTCATCTGGGCGGTTCGAGGTCTTGAAATTTTCTGTGATAGCAGGCATAATTCGATGTGTGTAAGATTATAAGTACTTCGTGAAAGAGTAAAAAAGTGATGTGGAGAGGCGTGTGAGCTATCTGCGGATGTTCCAGTGTCTTCAATAATGTCCTTAAACAGTGCTACCCATGTGCGAAATAGTACGCTCTCGCATTGGTAACTTCGTCATACATGAATTATCTCTATGACATCAATATTTCTATCCTATCTTGTGCTATCCTGATTAAGATTCCTGGCCGGTCCCCCCTCCAGCACTAACAGTTTCATGACCTGGGTATGATTGGTTCGGACGGAAATCGCGACAACCCACGTACCTACATAGGTTTATGTCCGAAGCGAATTGCCATTTCTTCTGTTTTCAGTCGCGCTGAACAGAGTTAAACCTGGGGGATCAGCTTGAGAGAACTAAGCGGTTCCTGGAGAGCTAATGCAAAGCCAGTATGGTATCCTTGTCTATAATCTGATATCAAAAACGTCATGGGCAGCACATCGCAAAACCACTCAATCGAATACCAGGACGATTTGGGATAAACTGGCCCTTAGTCCATGGCAAAGTATAGAGGCTACAGGAAGAGACGCTATGTATTCGAGGAGAATTATACTTTGTTCCTTTGGTCGCCAGATCTAATTCTCGACTCAAATTGTGATGGCCAGCTCGTTCACGACGCGACACAGTGGGTCTTATCGCTATAGGTTCGCACTAAGAGTGTTCAAAAGGTTGATGCTCAACGTTGCCCAACCTTGTAGGAATGACCCGGCTTCATCCTTCCCTGCGACAAGATCACGATGTTTCCGTTTACTTTATTGGAATCTGTGGTCTCTTACCGGCCTCATATCTTTAGTGTATCCATTACCACGCCCGAAATTGACTTTGTAATCTCAACTAGATACAAATTGCTTGAATCATTTCATGATGGTTTCGATAAGCAGGCTTGCTATTTGCGACTTCTCTTCACAAGGGCCATTTGCCAAAGTTTATCAAAAGGTTGTTGGAACCGAAATGTGTCAAAACAATGTGCACATGCAATTGTCTTCGATCAACACGAATGCAGCCTTTCAACACGACCAACTACAATTGTATTTTATTTCCTCGTCAAATCGCAATTGCTGCTGCCGTCACTTGTGGACCAAAAGTCCATTCTCCGATAAGGATGCATAAAATATAAAAGTAAGAATCGTACCGTTTTACAAAATCTATGATGGAGCCTACGATTACTAGACATCCAATTCACCCCATACATGCTAAACTCTGCCCCATATACTGTTACACGCAAATTGGGTATCTATATCCATGCAATACACTCCAAGCAAGATTGTTCGGAAATCCAATAAAACCACACCATCTTCAAAGAAGCCATAATACATCGAAGCTAGAATTCTCATTCATGCCTTCCCACGGCTCACACATTTTCAAGCGTAATTGGGGGCTGGATGCTTGATATGGAAACAGGTTTTCAGGTTTTGCGCCTTTCAAGCCCATCAACGTGACCCAATCGTGAGACGCTTGATCATTGGAGGCACGATCTTCCCATCGCCGGATCATCACTGAAACGCTGTTGATGAGCTGTCTGCAGTCCCCTTGCACGCGCCTAGCATATGGTAATCCTCGAGCTAGATCTTCCATAATTGTGGCTGCTTCTTTGAAATTCGCCCGATAAGCATCCAAGTTGGCTTGTAAAGGCACCAACTCTGGAAGTGACAAATCATGGACAAGAAGTGCGCCCAACGTTAACAATGCCGAGGCCACTGTTGATGTCATTTGGTGCCGGCAACTGGAAGACGCTTCAGCTTCGCGTCGGATGTAACGCATTTCTCCAATTGTATGCAAGGCCAACTGGCCAAAATACTCAGCCTGTCTTCGGTTGTACGTCAAGGATGTCATGGTCCTTCGGCCAACAATCAACACCATGGTCTTTGGAGATATGTTTATGAAGGTCTTCAATATCGAATAGGCGGGTGTCTCAGGCTGCGAATATGGCACCCAGACGTTGGGAAGCTCCTTTTCGAGAAGATGTGTCATGCGCATCTCAGTGGCGCTACTGCTTCTACCATCTGGAATGTCTCCTTTCAATACTCTGGCGACCGTAAGACTGCTTAGCTGTGCCCACGAAACCATAAACTTCAAATATTGGTTGGTATATGCTTTTAGATCATCTCTATGTTGCTCCAATATGGAAGCCTTGATGAAGTTAGTATCTGTTTTTCTTCTCGTAACGAGCAATTGCTTGCAACTTACTCGCTCGCAGAACTCGGTAGGCATTTCTACATTGGTATCTTCGATTTGAAATGATGTAGGACGGCCACAAGACAGAGAGATAGAACGATCGGTGATATAAATATTCCAAAAGAGACACACGCGCCAATACAACTGCTCTGAATCTATGTCGGGCCATGTCATCCTTTGGTGGATGTTCTGCTGTAAGGTAGCTGTACATGCCAGGCGCATAGAGTTGTACGCAAGAGCCGGCAAGTCAGCATGAGTAAAGTAAAGGGCCTTTGAGAGTTAGATTAAAACAAAACGAAGTATGGCGTGTATTCAGGAATCTTACCTGAAATAACAGGAACTGAACAAGAGCCAAATCGCCACGCCCGCTGAGAAGAGACTCTTTCTCTACCAGGCTTTCAGCAAGCTGGCACCAATGCCATCCGCGCGGCTTGGTGTCATTGGTGACTGCTAATGGACTGACGTCTAATAGAACATCGCACAGCGCGAACACAGTGTAACAGAAAGCCAGGAAATGGTAATCACTGGGCCCGGCCACACCAGTAGATACTACACGTTGAGTTCGAGCATTGAACTCAACTTCATCTATGCAAGGATGGCGCAAATGAATATCACCAAAGAAGTGCACCATGTACTCTTGATACTTGGTAGGCTCGGGAAATGGCATCATTCGATTGCCCACACGAATGTGGTTGGCAGTCTCAGAAGTCAAGGAAGGGTCTGTAGGAAAGATGGGTGGTGGCATATGTTCAGGCGATGGCTGTCCCATTTGTGCCAGGGCTGGATGTATGGGATCAAGAAGCGGCATTGAAAACGCTGTTTCGCTTCGAGGACCATCGCTTGCATTTTCGTCACGCTCAATGCTCCCTCGTGGAGTCATAGTCAAGCCTCGTTCGTGTATGAGTGCTTCCATCATAACCTCAATTCTGGCCATGCGGCCTTCCATGGTCATCCCAAGATTACTGGCGTCGCTTGCCCGTCGCTCGATGGTATCATGGCGTGGAAGTATGTTTCGTCGTGCTCCATTACTGGAAGATGGTTGGGTTGGCTGTACGGGCGCAGGGCGGCTGAGGTTTTGCAGGACTTCAGCAGCGGTCTGGTCTTCTGAGTAAAAGCAACGTTTGTTGTTGTCGCGACATCGTTGGCATGGAACCTCGCCACTGCACTGTTCAAAGTTAGTTGCTCTCCACCTAATGAATAGTTGATATAGGCGTCATATTAGGGACGGTTCCGGATGCGCCTGAGGTAGTGGTGTAACGCATGAAGCTACAGGGCCCAAGACAGATGACCAAATAAAACACGAGAGCAGCTTACTTTCAGTTTTGATCGGCGACACGATACACCTGTAAGCCATAGTCAGTTTACTACATGTTCGCAATGTTTTGGGCTGACCGAGCTGTTTGCGCGCGATCTATCGAACCACTGCGGAACGGTCGGAATGCTTCACAAGAGATGCGCTGAACAGCTTGGGCGCTTGAAGACGCGACATACATGCTTTAGGGGCGTATTTCTGGCGTATCTTTTTCCGCTTGGGAGACGTAGAGCCCTCATCATCCATTCGACCTATTGACGACTGATGGTCGTTCATTGCGTGATGAAAATTGAGGATGCTGGAAGGAGATCACAGGCCGAAGCGACTCGGAACGCGCGACCGGGATCTTGTCCTAGCGCGCTTGTGACGAAGTCATGTGATTACTCACTATCACGCACGTAGTTCAGCCAAACAACAGCTGGCATAACATTCCTATAACCACAATTGTCCAGCAAAGATAAGAAAGAGGCTCTTATCTGATTATTTTACACCCAGATCGCACTCAAATTTTCCGCATTGATATTGCATCAAATCCATCAAAGACAGGTATTGCTTACAAATTATCTATAGGTTGCTAACAATCATATTCTTTGAAACAGGCACACAACCTCCCTCTTGCTCAATATGGGATATAGGCTCTGATACATTTTCACGACAGCAACCCCCTCATAGTTGTAAGCGGGGCAGAGATGCTTATTCACAGCTCAGAATCCGCTGTCACTGGTTTA
This sequence comes from Shiraia sp. slf14, assembly GCA_000498155.1. Taxonomy (NCBI): domain Eukaryota; kingdom Fungi; phylum Ascomycota; class Dothideomycetes; order Pleosporales; family Shiraiaceae; genus Shiraia; species Shiraia sp. slf14. The sequence continues at coordinate 93,726 of AXZN01000069.1, forward strand.
CAAGAAGTTGCTTTTTAATATATTTCAGCATGTTAACCTAGGTAGCACACTGACGTTATTGGACAAGTTGTTCTGGTGCTTTGGGAAATCCTAATGGCAATACTACTGTCGCCAACAGAGATCTGATTGATAGTGTTTTGAGTATGGTGCAATAGCGGCTGTTACTTTGGTGCTGTTTATCTGCTCGATACACTGGGAGATATACACTTTTGCAATATCAACCCGCCATCCGATGACTGCCGAACTGGTTTATTCTTTTTGTGCAATAATTCGTACCCAAGACACGCCACGGAGCGATGTGGTGAGGATGATTCGAATGGCGTATATGGAAGAAGCTTAATTACTTCATATAGCAAAGATTAGGTGGATGAATCTTTAATCAATGATACACATGTATTTGGTACTCTATGCTCTGCACTCTGAGTATGAGACTGCCATCAAGGAAATCATCTTCCTCTGGCTGAGAATAAGATCATTTCCATATATTGAAAAGACAAAGTCGGTTTGGCCCTGGCATCATGGATAAGATGGACCATACCAGGCGATATTTGAGGATACTTTTTATCAGGTTCATTTAATTTATCTTAAAATTCATGTTACTACAATAATTGAACATTTGCCAACCACAAGTGGATAACGAGAAGTAGTATCAGAATGGAAATAAATGGAGTAAGATCAATACAATTTTCACGAAGTGCAAGAATGCAACTTGATATAAATCAGCAGTGTTTATAAGAACTAACGATTTCAAACATTCAAAGAAGTTAAACCCCTTCAAGTCATACTAAACAAGAGCAAATATAAACTTCTACTGTACTATCAAGCATTCATCTTAACTCACTCGCTATCACCTAACCTACAAGAAAAGCAACCAAACATTTATCTCTTTAATTAAAATCACAAGTTCTACGCGTCCCTTTCTTACACACCTACCCACTTACTTATCTCGCACCTTCACACCATCCTATCCACAACCTCCTTCCCTCATCCTCACCACCCATACTTCCTCACACCGCCCTTTCCCTCTCCATCCCTCCACCATAACCCTCCATCCCATTCCATCTCATCTATCTACCCTCCATCTCACATCCCATATCTCCTCCCATCCCATCATGCACGTAAGCAACCCACGTGCCCCAACCCGCCCCCCCTCGGCACCTACCCGTCACACGCGGCCACACCCGCCATCGCCTCACCTCACCTCAGCATTGTCAAGCGGTCTCATCTCACGCCCCCGAGATAGATACGACGCAGACGAGTCGCGTGGGTGTGGCCTGTGTCTCGCTTCTCGGGGGGATTTTTTTAGGGCGTGTCTGGGGGGCGGGTTGTTGAGATCTTACGCGCAGGTGTCGTGGGGTAAGGGGAATTTAGAGGGAGGGAGAGGATGGGGAGAAGGATGAGGGTGAGGGTGAGGATGAGGAAGGTTTCCTGGGGAGAGAGGTGCGGAGTGAACTTCGGGGGATTTTTTTGGGGGGGAGGGGTGAGATTCAAGGGTGGTTTAGAAGGGAATTGAGGGAAGGGAAAAGTGTGTTTCGGTGAATTAAGGAATGGGGCGATTCAGTGATTGCTGAGGGGTGTTAAGCTTGTAAGTATACGTTACAATTCGGAGTTTGGTTTATTCCTCGCTACATGCTGTGATGTTTTGCAAATATGCTTGCGATACTCTCTTGGTTCGAGGTACACATGCATATCCCCATCCAGGAAAGGATCAGAGAATATATTAAATGCTGATTTACCCACCCTATAGCCTCTCATCTGTGTCATAATTCGCCTGGCAATCCCCACAATAGGGTAATGATAGATCTAAATACTGGCAACATGGGGGTAACTGCATACCGATTTTTATCTGCGAAAGCATGTGAGCGGAGCAAGCAATACACATTCGGTAGAGATTCCCCCCAAGTAAGGCGTCCTCCCAATTCATCTCGCTGCATGGAATAAAACATGGCGGCACTTCACAACACTCAGCCCAAAACGGTTGCTGGTCATCTGCACACTCCAAGGCCCCCCATCAAATCGCCCATCAACCATCTACCGCAAACCATGGAACGGTGAGATTAGCCCTCGCGGGGCGTTCGGCAGGCTCCTTTCGCACCGTTCCTTCCCTTACCGCTGACCGTCTGATGTCAGCCAAAACCCCACGGGCCATTGCGGCGCCATCCTTGAAGAAGGGGGGAGGCGCTTTTTCTGGGGGGCTTGTGACGTGTTTACACACACACAGTTTGACCTGCGGTGAGATGGAGCAAACGAGGCTGGGGGTCATGAAAGTGCGGGATTGGAAACGGACAAGGCGGAGGAGGTGGCCTGACTTGGATAAGCGTAGCTTGGGTTAGGTGGTCAAGCTGATGTGAAACATGGTATATGTGGTTACTTATGGCAGGTCAGCAACGGTAATGAGGTCAAGGGGGGCTGAGGCGCAAAGCAACAAGGCGTAGTTTGTAGATGAACTCCATGTCGTACGAAAGACTGTTTGCTGGCATTGTGACCCTGTCTCGCCTCGATCATGCAGCGCAGGTACCCAAATGCGTGAGGCGAGCGTCGCCTCGTGAACGCTTATTGAGCCTTGGAAGTGGTGATTGGTGGACCTGCAATGTGTAGTTGATTTTATCCTAATACCGTACTCAAATCGTGAATGCCATTGGCGAAGGATTCGTGACCGGCCCGAGCATAATCCCACATGCTTGTCTTACCGAAATGTTACTGTCGGGCCGTGTGATAAAAGTACATAGGATTCATTCACGCCATTGATCAGGTTATAGAATAAGCTTGCGGCACAGCACGGCATTTGTGTTATCTCTGCCCATAAACTGAGATACTTAATAGCATTTCGTAAAATTAATAATTTAAGAAGTTAACAAAGGCTATTTTCAGTCAGTCATGTTTTTTGGAAGCGTAGTAAAATGACCCGTGGGAGTGGTATCAGGCCTCCTCTTCACGTAGATATATGTATGTACTACCGCCTTAGGCGGTGTGGTAGAAGGCATGCAGAACAAACCACTTGTTCAAGGGTCGCAAGCCGGGCTGGACTTGAATTCTGTGCCACATGGATCAAGTTTAGAATCCGGGCTCAGCGAACAAGTTCCAATGGAGTGGTAAGGTTTCGAAGGGGGGTGGACTACGTTGCAGTTGTACGAAACTCGAAGCATTAGCTAAGCTGACCACCCCTAAGAAAACGAGAATAGCATTCTGTTCGCAGTACATGCGGCTTTGGGACGCGCAGAGTAGATGAAAATGCACAGCTGACGGGTCATCATGCAGTTCGGTATTACCACGACCAAAGTTAGTCTGCGAACCAAACTGTCGGATCGTAAGGTAGGCCAAGTTAGTCTAGATTTTGTGTAGTCTCTCTCTCTCAGAGAGAAACTAGACATGATTGTATATTACCCAGATTCTTTTTCAAAACAGAAGCTGAAAAAATAATCGTTGTGCTGACTCGGCTATGCAGCCTTGGTGAGGGAAGAAGTTCCGAATTTGGCAGGTGGTAGACTTACATAGACAACGGCTTCAACGGTTATTTTGGATTATCTGTGCAATGGTTTGGTGAAGGCGGATCTGGCCGTTACGCTAGCAGTTTGCATGTAAGAAGTTGTTGTTAGAAGCGCAAATGCCTACCAGAAACAGAAGGTAATTTATGGGGGGCGGTTGGTGGAGGAACTCTTTCAATCCTACGACGGCACAATCGTTGCGACTGCGTCAGTCGAACCAATTATTGGCTGATGAAGAGAATGCGAACCAGGGTCTTGACACGTGAGATGGTATACATTGCAATGGTATGCGAAGAAGAGTGCATGGCATGGCATGAACCCCGATCCGTTCCACCGTTTCAAAGCATCAATTTGGATATGAGGGCTGTCGTGCATTCTCCACGAAACCCCCCGGAGAAGGATGAGCAACCATGCCTGCGTGCAGCGTATCTGGATAAGCTTATGATAAGCACGTGGGGAAGAGCCACCCATGACACGCGACGGTCAAGCTGGGGCTTGACCATGTGAACGTGCCATGACTGGGGTTAATGAACCTCGGAGTTTCCAGTTGGCTCCTTTCAGTCGACGCTCCGACAGACGGCACAGCAGAATTCAAGCATGACCCAGCAGAAAAACTAGATTTCCAAAATGGCGCGGACCGAATAGCAACGAATTCGAGACTACTACGTAGATAGTTGCCGCGTAGTGTCTCGTGGGCAAGATGATAACGCGCATCTCCGAATCCATGTTGCCATCGGTGGCCAATCGTGCTTCACATGCTTCATCCGCAGGAGGCTCTTGTTGGAGAGCCGAGATGCAGCAAAGCTCCTGTATCCCTGGACGCAGGGAGGGAGTGCGGTGCGCTATCCGTCCGGCGTCCAGGCGATGGGGATCAGATACTTGTCTCGGGGCCCAAAGACTCCCATCTAGGCAATGGACGATACCCAAACTACGCGAAATGAGGTCCCAGGACCGTGGGAATCGATGCGAATCCGCAAATCATGGTGAACCAGTCGTCGGGTACGTCCCGTCAGCCGAAGCCGTCCACAACGTGCTGGAAGGAAATGAAGGCCAACGTATTCGCCCAAATGATTCGTGCACATCGAGAGGAGACAGGGCGGAACAAGATGGGAGGTTCCCCCCGTGCACTAGAGCTGCGATAGCGTGCTTCACTGTCGCGAAAAGGAAAAACTCTATGCTTGTTTGAGATAACGAAACCCGACGTGAAAAGCAAGAGGCTGGTTGGAGTTTATTTCGGAAGGATGGGCACACCAACCGAAAGGTTTCGGAGAGCGTTGCGGAATTGCGAAGGTATGACGCGCCACGGTTGTTATGGTGGTGTCGTGAATAGCATCCATAGGGAGAAGATGCAACTACGGCCGAAAGCACACTAGGGTGTGCGCGCGCGGAAGCCCACGTTTTGTATGGGGATTGGGTAGCAAATCAAGAGGGGCTGAAAGGCAGCGCAGGGCAGCGCATGTAATAATTAAGTAGCAGTACGGTTTGGTGCGATGATGATGACTCGATCCAGGAGAAGCAGCCGCCCCCCAGACAGGCGACTCCTGGAGGGCCAGGATGCTGACTTGAGCGGGCAGCATAGCATGTCGCAGGGTGATGGGCAGAGGGCAGAGGGCAGAGGGCAGAGGGCAGAGGGCAGAGGGCAGAGGGCGTGTTGTCGCTGTCACTGCAACCAACCGACACAGCAGCCGGTGGTTCTTGGGCGGATGATTGGCGGCGAAGGGCGATGACAGCCACGCGAGTTTGTGCATCCGCGCCTGTGCCGGGCCCAAAGCGGCCTAGAGAGCGCGCCAGAGCCAGCGCGCCGGGTCGTGGCAGCCGCCAAGTGCCCGAGAATGTGGCTCTGTCACGCCGCCAGGGTGGGAAGGCCCCCATGTCCATCTCCACGTCCAGCCCAGCGTGCAGGCGCACAGGGGCAGACATGCACGCAAGACACACACAATACGATGGTGCAGTGCAGCCTGCCCTGGTGTTGGGGAGCGACCTCGCCGGACATTCCACCATGGCGATGCCATTTGCGTCTTCAGGCACGCCCGTCTGTGCTGTGCATTCTGGTGGCCAGAATGCCGATCTCTCGACGCCTGACGTTGCAAGCGGATGAGTCGCGGCTACGCATCAGGTGGCTGCACCGGGCCTGCACTGCTCATCTCACCCTTTTCCAAACAGCAGATCCTCGCGTCCTGTTAGATACGAGGTATCATTGGATTCAATACATCCTTGGCTGGTCAGAGCGACCTCCCATGTAAACAAAGGTATCCAAAAGCAAAAAGCAAAAACACAAGGTCCTTGCACGTGAGTATTCCATCTATTTCCATCTCATGTACGGAGTACTTGGCCGTCTGATGACGAGCACCATCTCCTTGAGACAACTGTGGTGAGCTTCGAGCCTAGTAGGTGAGCACGCATAGTGGCATGTAAACCATGGTGCAACAAGAACAATCCACCGATTGGCAAGCTGCACCGTCAAGGTCGCCGTCGTCCTGCGTCGCATACAATGCGATGCCCGGCTCCTGTGGAATACATGGCAGCAGACGTATGACTGTGTAACAAAACATGTCCAGATCTGACTGTACCATGTAATGCTGCAGGAAATTACATTGCTATCCGTTGGTCCATCACCGTGGCACATGTATTCACAGTCTCCCCAAAGTAGTGACACCTGCTGCAAGATACTCACCCCCTGAGGTAGCATACAACATACAGTCACTCTGACTGATGATCAAGGTATCTGTGTAGAGCTACAGAGCACATAGGGTCGAGAAGACGGACTAGAGGTTCATAGATCAAGTTAGATCTTCAAAGCCGAAGATTCTGCCGGGCCATATGTATTCAAGTCGAGGGGTTTTGGCACAAGACTGTGTGATTGGACCCGCGGTCCGGCAAACAAGAACGGAAGACGAGTTCAGATTCGCGGACGGCTCTGGATACACCGCATCTTCTGATGGATCAATCAAGCTAGATCTTGGGACGCAGCTCCCAGGATCATCTCTGCGAGTATACGAGGAAGCGGTGTGTTGTACAAAACAATCATGGTAATGGGCACAGTCATGATGCAAAGGTTCGTCAGTAGGGTCACTTGTATCGCACCAGGTCGAGGACGACAAGGCTGCGATTCCGTTTCCAGTGCCACGTCGAATCTTTCAAGCAGAGCCAGCCAGGTCAAACACGGGACTCGCACTGTACAACTCATGAAACAAGGCATCACGCCTGCATACCGTGGAAAAGGTTGGTTGCACATGATTGCTTTGGGGCGCGGTGATTTGACGTTGGCTTCCGGCTGACCTGGAGAGATTGCCTTGTAACCGGGTTGACGTAGCAAAGCTGCCAATTCAGAGAACAGCGACAGGAGAGCCCAGTGCGCAAGCCCGGCGGGGTAGGTCCTCGCTACCCCAAACTCTCAGGCAGAACTCCTGGGGAACGTGTGTCTCAGACGTCGTCGAGCAGCAAGCGTTACGCTCCCGGCTTGTGCCTCGTGCTCATGCCATGGCCAGCACATAGCCAAACCTAGCGAACAATGGCATCTGGAAAGCAAAAGCGAGTGGTCTGCTTCCAGGGTCCAGGCAGCGGGCGATGAGGCGATAAGGGGCGGTATGTCATCAGCGTTTTGGCTTCTTCCTCCTGCCCGCCTCGAGGGAAAATTGAAGAGTGCCTCGTGATGCGCAGTCAAAGGCAAAAAGGCCCAGCGCAAGCAGACATTCGACAGAGGACCCAAGGCTGGCCAGTCCCCCCCCCCACACAAGCGTCGAGAAGCTCGTAATAGCCGTGGGGATTGTGAGGCTTTCTAGGCGTCTGTCTTGAGACAAAGTAGGTAGACCAGGTGGTTTCGGGGACCGAGTGGTGGCAGGCAGGGTCGGCAAATCCTCGTGAATACCGGGCGAGGAAGAGGCAAACACATGCACTCTCACCTGACAGGCGTGTGGCAGCCGGGCAAGGATCGCCGGGCGTAGCGAAAAGGGGAAAAGAAACGCTGGCGGAAGGGCAGGCGTGGTTCCGCGAGGCGTGAGACGCACCCTAGCGAGTGCGATCACATGCGTTGCAAACCCATTTTCGATACGGCTGACCAAGCGGTATTGAAAACGTATCCTATCGTAGATTACGCGGGACGTGCGCAGGTGACTTGCGCGAGGGTGCTACGAACACACACAGGCAGGCACACGCACAGGCACGCTCACACCTATGCATTGCCCCCAACATGCGGAGAGTAGCTTGGGAGAGAAATGAAATGAAGTGAAGAGCAGTGGAGTCTTTGGGCAGCAAGCTGGGTGGAAAAAGAAGAAGGACGAGGTTGATGCGTGAATTTTGCAGGCGAGTCAAGGCGTGGTTTTCGACGCGGGTTCTGGAAGTACGGAAGTACAACCTTGTTGCGCACGTCCACCTGGAGACAATCATGTGCCTCCCCACGCCCAGACCAGCGACCAGGACGCAGAGCCACGCGGGCGCCGACGCTTTCAGTCGCAGGCTGGTGGCGGAACCGCAGGTCTGCATGCGTGAGGGATTGTTCATTAGAGAGTACGAGTGGGAGGAGTGAATTGGGGGAGGCGTGTAGGAGAGCAGGGGTGAAGGAGTGATTGGTATGATGTGGTGTGGTGTGGTATGGTATGGTATGGTAGAAGTAGAGGCACAGCAAAGAGCGGTAGAAGGCGGCGGTAGAGGGCTCGCAACAGCGCGGTAGAGCAATGGACTGATGGACTGAGGACAGCGAGAGGGATTGGTCCAAGTGGACATCTGCCGGCGAGTCTCCGGACGCGGCCATTTTAGGGCGACAGAGAAAGTCGTCTAGGCTTCTGGGTGTGGGTGGTGGGTTGTCCAGGTTTGCGCCTTCCCTGTCGGCCCAGGCGCTCTTTCCATGTTGGCGGAACACCCCTGTCGCCGCACCCACACTGCGCCTGCCTTTATACCTAGATCCACCTCCCACCTCGGCCGCTCACTGCCATACACACACACGCACACACTCACCGTCACCACCACCTCTTCACATCCACCTGCGCACCCACTGCCACCTGCACTCTCACCACCACCACTCCGCTATCCATGTATCCGCGACGACAGCTGTAGTCTCCCCTCCGCCGGCATCCTCCTCTTGCTGGCCCTTCTACTGCTCCTGCCGTTGTTCTTCACTGACGCAATCGCGACCCTGCGTGCCTGCCCGTCACCGACGCAAGCGGAAACACCACCACCCCAACCCAGCACCTCTTCTCCACCGTCTCCACCTAGCCATCCATACACACAGACTCTGCACGCACTCATCTACCGTGCATTCGCCGCTGCATACCAACAACTCCACCATCACCACTACTACCACCACCGCCTGCTCGTCTGATCCCACCCTCACCATGCCCTTACACGCTGAGCGCCCAATTGTGCGCGTCGAGCACAGCTCAATACGCACCATTGAAACCCGCAACACAGAGAACCTCTTTGGCCTCTGGTCTGGTAAGTGGACCGTCCTTTCGCTGTGTTGCTGTGCAATTGCCATTAACGCTCTTTTCCTACAGTCTTTGCACGCTGCTCACCCGCCATGGAGGACGGCAAGCGTTACGAGAACATGGCCTGGAGACTGTGGTCTCGCGAGACCTTCTGCTGCCAGCCAGACCACCTCGTCTCGCCAGAATGGTCGTTTGAGCGCCAGCTCCCAGCCGCCTCGGACATGCCCGAACTGTCGACCAGCGTCGCTTCTGATGACTCCAACCTCGACACGGCCATTACTTCGACTTCACGCTCCGATTCGACCTCTGCTTCACGCCCAGATCTGCGCCGCCACGACTCGGCGACTAGCCACGCGCGTGGCAAGCATCTAACCCCCATCGGCCTCGAAAAAGTGGTCAATTCCATCCAAGAGAAGAAGTTTCTCGAGCCATTGTCGCCACTGCCTCCCCAGCTCGCAGCACCCGTGGCTCCCACCGAGATCCCCACCCCTCGCCCCGTTTCGCCGCCCACGACTGCCCGTCGCATTCCAGAATCCTCTAGCTCCACTGTGGCAACCACCCAGGGCAGCGAAGCCACGAGCCCACCAGTCGGCTCAGAGGCAAGTACCTCGACTGACATCAGCCACCATAGCGTCGTTCGTGGCTTCGAACCTGGAAACATTTCAACGTCCGTCCGTTCGAGCGCCAACCTTGCCCCTACCCCAATCCTAAAGACATCCGCAAGCTTCATCGCGCGACCACCGCCCTCCAGGCTCGACGCAGGCAAGAAGAAGCAGCCCATGTTCACGCTCGGCGGCTCCTCTGACGAGGACGCTTGCAGCTCATTCGACTCGTACTCACTACAACGCAGCAATCTCGCAGAGAGTCTTCGCAAAGCACCCCCTATGCGCAAGACCACCTCGTTCAAGAACGAGGTCAGCACCCGCACGTACCAGGATATCGCCTCTGAGAGCGAGGAAGCCATTGAGAGTGAAAGCGAGGAAGAGATTGACGAGAGCGCTATCGAAGAGGACGACTCAGAGGAAGAGTGGGAAGACGACGACGACAACGACGAAAGTGGGCCATCGAGTCTCCGTGAAGGTGGCATGTTTCCCCGGGTCGACTCAAAGCCTAACCTGCAATCTCGTCGCTCACTCCTAACAACAGCTCTCCACGAGGGCGATCGTGCACAGGCCCTGCAAAACGCAGCATCAAGGTCGACGCCTGCTATCCGCCGTTCCCGTACAACAACACCCAACGGACCCTCTACTGGCAACTCCCCCCAGGAAGAGGGGCTTATGATGCGCCAACAAGCCTCAAGATCAAAACCCATTATTATGACTACATCCAATGTGCACCCACCCGCAATGTCACCGCGTACTACTCGGCGCTTGATGCTCCAGAGCGAGTTGACCTCGAGTCTCAGGCAAAATCTTCTCTGGGAGCGCCAACAAAAGAATGCTACAAGCAATGCCTTCAACAAACGAGGACAGAGCGCCATCTCTCTTCCGGCTCTTCGCCGAGCAGCCACTACGACTGATGTCCAGGGCATGAACGGCGCATTGCAACAAAAACAAATCACAAGTCACCCCACTGGAGACATTGCAAAACAAAACTCGTCCTATGACGAGACAACATGGTATCTCGGCAATCCCGGTGAATATCATACCCGGGGTTGGTGATCGATACCTTCCCATCTCATCATTGCACTACTAGCGGCATTTCAAATAGGCACTGGGCCTAAAGGCGTTTTGTGAACTATTATTTTTCTTTCAATTACCTAGAGGCTTTACCCACCCACGACGGGACAGCCCAGTATGGGTACTGTCTAGCCCAAAATCCTTTTCTTTTCTGCTTGATACCATCAGGGCTTTTGGTACGCCCAACGAGGCTACGAATTTCTTTTATGCATTTCACATCCAACAAGGGCGATGCATTTGGCTTTCAGATTTGGCAAAGGCTCACGCCTGGGCGGTATGGGTCGGACTTTTGGTCGACCGTGATACGCCATTCGACTGGTCTGTACTATTATATGCATTGTACTTGTATCGAGCTCCACAGTGGAGCCCATTATACCCCGGAATGGGACGGCTCTGTGAAGCCGCTCAACGATGCCAGCATTTACCTTGAATGAGATGGCAGGTAGTCACCTAGGAACTTAATGAACAAAAAGCGATTCTTTCCAAAAACACATGGTTCTCTTCGTAACTTGTGACGCTTGTGACTAGGGGCCGGTGAAGACGTGCAGTAGGGCCATGTTGCCTCGAGGCTACTAACCATCGATTTTGCCTGCGCTCTTGTCAGCTGCTCTCCAGGTTGCTCGTCCCAACAATACGCACGCTTGATTGCACGAGCCAGTCGTCATGAACTGGTCTTCTTTACCGCTTTTCTGAATCATCTAGTCCAGCTAGGTGCCCCAGTTCTGTGTAGACACTAACGCACGCTGTTCTATAGGCGGTTATGCACCAGTGACTAGTACCCCAAGACGGACGGATACGCCGTCACTGGCACGGTAGCGAGAACCTTGATTTTCCTTTGCAATGACCATACGCCTCCGTGTTGCGTGTATGTTGATCTCGTCATTATGGTACTTTATCAAACTCTGATGTTGATTGAAGACAATATGTGAAACGGCGATCTGCCAATATGCCTCGGGCAGTGACCGACAATTCTGTGCTCAAAATCGCGGTTATTGTTCTCGGCCCGGATCCCTTTGCATTTCTGCCTCGAGGGCAAAAAGTGGCCCTCACTGCTGTCCATCATACTGTCCATCACAGGGGGAGCAGCAGCAGCAGCAGCAGCTAGGGCATGCGCACACGCAGCGTTCTAAAAGGGCGAACGGATCATCGACAATTCGAGCTGCAGAAAGGGTGCCTTCAGCCTTATGACTCAGGCTACAAGCCCCTAGGGAACCAGTACAACGCCAATTACATCTCATGTTGACCACGTTTCAGCACATACTCTCACATATATGTGCAACGAAACTTTACAGTTATTTGGCAAATATAGTACTCCTGAGGCATTGACCATCAATTCACTAGGCAGTTACCAACTATGACGATGTTTTGTTCCGTTGGTCATCGAGGCTTCATTCCACCCACTCTGACCCCTGAACGACATCATCACTTATCATTCAACCCTCCCACGCAAGCCTCAACAGCTGACCTTGAAAAAACTACGGGCTCGCCTATTCGCCCTCCCGCCTTGCCGCTCAACAACATTTACCCCGGATTGTATGGACCCAGCTCATCACGGTCATAAGCGCCTGTTACCCACAGAGGTCTTTCCTAATTGCAGCAGCTGCATACTATTTGTGGCGTCCCTTGATGACTTCTTGATCATCTGGATACTAAAAACAACAAGTCAGTCATGCAAATAGCCAACAGCGCCTGTTTGGCGACGCAGACCCCCCAGGCACCCGCAGCACTACCCCGCGACACTGTCGGTCTGAGGTCGATGCGCTGGCAGCTTAGCGCTGCACCAAGGTCATCTGAAGAATCCCCAGCATCTAAGTGGGAGATGCTTCAGCCTCATGTACAAGGTGCTCCGCCTCCGTGGGTTGCCAGATTGGCGATTGGGGGTCAATGGCCCCCTGTTCATACATTACGCTGACAGCCCCCCCGCCGCCACCCCCCTCGTCCTGTGACTGCCATGCCGTAACCTCTCGAGGGGGCTTTTCTCGTCACTGAATCCTCCGAACTTACGCCTCCCATTTGTCGCACTCGTGGGGGGAGGTTTGTTACACATTCTGCCATTGTCACACCTCTCGCGAGACGAGCTGGCGACTGGGCTAATGCAGATAATGCTGAGCTAGTGCTGCTATTCATTGCGCGCCTTGATCTGTATCAATGTCTGGCTGGTCAGACGTTTCAGACCGACGGACATGGCTCGGTTGACCTGTCAACTGCCGCCAATGCAGCATCCAAGCAAGCAACACCAGCCTGCAGATCAAGCCTTCGAGACCGCCTTTCAACATGTCGTGCTTGCGTGGCGTGGATCCGGAGTATCATCCTATTGCTTCGTTGCATTGTGCCCACGTACAATCAATACATATCGCAACTTTCGCCGATGAGATAGGAGGCCTCCGGATGTTGCACTCGCGGAAATAGTTACATGTTCAATTATTGATTCTCGTCCATGCTGTCATCCACGTTTTTCAATCAGATGACCCCATTTCAATCTGGAGTAGTAAGCACGCATATCTAACCTCAATTGTGCTCCTATCATCCAGGCCGATAATTAGCAAATGTTGTATTGTCTTGCAAACTGAGATGGCATCATGTAAGTAAGGCACACCAGCACCCCACGGTAGGATCGCCTCCATGAAAGTTAGATCCATGTAGGCAGATCTACTGTGTGTACAACTCCAACGATCTGGTGCATAGGTAGAGCGCAGCTTCGGGTGCATCTGCATAGCTGCAAATCTTCGGGACTACACGTCTGGCTCTGTCTGATGTGGTCTATATTGCACCACGTATATCTCGTTCCTTCGCCTTGGATTTTCCCATGCATTCTATGGGGGTTGCACGGCGTCAGGCACCTTGTCGCAGCGTTCCAGGAACGGAACGTTTGTCGGGGCACAGAAGTCATGGTTTTTGAAACTTGCAAGTTTACCCCAGCTCAACAACCTGTACGTCATCTTATACCGGACTGTTCACCCACATACATACCTACTTCAGTCTCGATTGCCCCTCTCGGTATCAAGACATTCGCCCACGAGTGCCTTTCGATGCTCTTCTCGGACCGAGCTAGTGTACAACACAAATGACCACGCGACAATGATCCTCTGCTGGCTTTTTGACCCCTAACGCATGACCTGATTGCGACGCCCTCAGTCGCAACCTTGGGAGTCTGAACATCGCTTAGCACTACCAGCTCATCAATCGTCTTCGGATGATGTAGTTGGGGTCCTTCCCGGGCTGCCGAGGTGCAATGTGCGGTCACGGGTAGCTCTCCAAAGAAATGGCGTCAATTGCTACCAAACAATTACCACACAGCAAGCTGTAAAGGTAGCTATGTCCATAGTGTGGTTCGCGACGCTTACGACTCACGGAGAGTTGTCCGGCACTTGTACGCCACAGTCCACCGGGAACGGGTTGCGATGATGTCGATCCAAGCTTTACGATGATGGGGTTGAACGCGTTGTTTGTTCCCATATCATCATGGCAGACAACATGTTCCCCGGTGGCATGAAGGCCGGGCGGGCGCCATTTTCTCGCTGCGTTGAGATATGCCCACATAACGGTCAGCCACAGCCATGAGCGCCCACCCCTTTTTGCGGAGAAATTGTGGGTTTTGTGCACACCCACAGCTAAGACAACACAAGTGACACACATGGATGAACAACGTGGGCCAGACATCCAACAAGTGCTAATTACTGAGACAAAGCATACTCTCGTGGAGTAATTGTCACAAGTGCCGGTGATGAGTCGGGGTTCCAGCCTTTTGCCCGGCTTTGGTACGATTGCCGGGGAAGCGTCCAGCCTTTGACGTTGCAGTTCGCATGCCGTTCCTGCTTTGAGTATTACAACCGTCATGTTTCAATTCATGTTTTGTTACAAAGAAAAGGACCCTGCAGTAGTCGGCCCGCTGAAGGACAACACCAACGCCGTTGAGTTTGAGGTCAGCTGCGACAGTGCACTTTTACTTTGGCTTCAATACACTTTCCCCGCAAATCTACCGCAATCTGACTACTGTCTAACCAGATTCGGGCGGCTTCCCACGCGATGCATCCCTGTACATAATGCGCCTCATTCAGCCCTCTCCATGTTTCGATGCCGTACGTGGACACCGATGCTTGTCTCAAAACCCAGGTCATCTATCCCACGCTGTGTATATACGTCACGGTATGCATGTGTGTGTGTCGGGATACATGTTGATGAAACGGGAGGGATCAGGCTCTGCAACAAAAGCCGAGTATATCATTCATCTCCCGACATGATGCTGACAATACCTTCACATGAGAGGTCAATGGCTGGTGATGTGATATCGGAATGCCCCGGGCCTCGACCTCGTACCGAGGACTGGTGTACAGACATGGGAAGAAATCTCCGGATATCAGAGACGCACAAAGTAAGGTACACGAATAGCCCCACTGCGTAACATGATTCCTCACTTTGCCTGGCCCTTTGTCTTCTCTCCATGGTGGCAAAAGATGCGTTCCGATGTCCCTTGGTCCATGGTCAGGCGACATGTGGCCCAGTTTCTGGTGCAGAGCTGCGCACATGCATTGCTCGGCAGTAATTGCGGCTCAAGAGACTTTGCGTTTGCTTGCTTATGATCATTATCGGCAAACTCTGATTGTAGTGAAGAAACATCCTAGACACACCGAAAACGTTGTGCAACCACCCCTCCTCCGTCCCAGGAGTTGAGAAATCGCTTAAACTCAGTTTGCGGAGTGCTGTCTAGCTTCCCCGCAAACACCCCGATTTGCTCTCTGGTCAGGCCCAAAACAGCAAAGTAGGACTTCCCAAAACATCATGCCTCGTCCACGACTGGAGAGTTATGTGCCAGGTCACCATGTGTCACACAGATCAGGTGCCCGCCCGCCCTGTCTGCACGTTCCAATGCCTTCACGCTTACTTACTTGCGAAGCGAATAAAGATGCCACGATTCAGCTGAACAAACAAATGTCATCATACCTCGACGCGAGCATCGGTCCTCTACCAGGGTCATCTGTCGGGTTTTTGATCGCCTCCTTGAACTTCATCTGCTGTGTACAGTCAAAGGTGGGTCTTGGGTCCGCGGATCTAAGTAAAAGATGTTTTGCATCGCAAGCAAGATCCAGGGATCTCTTGCGGAGCCCCGGGTGATCAATTCTGGGGTTTGAGATGGGAAATGACGTCGCTCTACTTCCCATGCAGGTACCACCAGCGTCGATCACGCACTGCCTTAAACGGTAAGCCGCGGAGCATCCATCATCTATCTGCAAGATGTTGTCAAGTGCTTTGGCAATCCCACGCAATGTATGCAATTCCACGAAACAGAGGACCAATATTCTCGTTACGGGTTACTGCATTCGGGGGGAATTTCGGCTGTTCGAAGAGACGCGAGAGTTGCAGCTGGGAGGTGTGGAATGTATTACCTCTGATCAAACTCTCAACTTTCCCATTGTGACCCACATTTCAATCGTCACCGGCGCCCGCAGCGGATCCTGTAATCGAGACACACCCAATATCCACTGGTTCCTGTTGGTCAAAATTGAAAGCAAACTCTCAAAATTTGAGCAGCTAACGCTACTTGATTAGTTACCGCAACTCATCAGATACAGATGCTCTGCTTGCAGATGGTATGTTATAGCCAACCAGCCACCCTTGAATGTAAGCCCTAGGCGAATAGTTTTTTTTTTTCTCTTTTCTGAAAGACTTTGCATCGCTGTGGAGACAATGTTCAACCAAGCCACAACATTGTTTTGCTCTGTGGATTGATTCTGCGTCTCGACCTTTGCGGATACAAGGTTTGAATCAATCACAGACCACCATTGGGACTCTGCCAGTCAACGACGTCACATCGCGTGCAACTTCTCTCCTTTCAGATATCTTGCATCGGGAACTCTCTTCCGCAATTGGCAATACCAACGGCGATAAACACCCCTGGCTCGGAGAATTTACTATGTAAATTATTACAGAACGACATGTATTTGTTGAGCGCGCACATGGATTACGGGTGTGGCTGCAGAACAAGGGCAAAAAAAAAAGCGTTGTCACATGCAATCCAAACACGACACGACATTTGTTTCTTCAAAAGCGCTATGCCGAATGCTGCCCGATACTATGCGACGTAAGGATAGAGTGTATACGCAGTTTTGTCCAAGGTACCTGCGTCGCTGCCCAATCCACGATCCACATAATAAGCACTGAATTGGCATGCATATGTGCGACAGACCAGCAAAAAAAACTATTTTCTGCTGCTGCAGTCCTAACCTCCTAGCAGCATAGCACCTCACAAAAATCTTCAAATCACATCGCTCGCAAGACGCAGGAAATTTTGCCAAAGTCATCTGCTTTTTTCTACACGTGCAGTTCTCCGCGCACGAGTTCCTTTCTCCTTTCTCCCGTAAAGTTCCGATGCTAATTGTCAATCGGGCAAAGGGCGAGCGGGGATGAAGACTTATACCCGCAGTCGTTCCAGACCCTTTTAATGTTGCATCCGTCATCCTCTCGAGACCCGCATCTTGAAACTGGTTGCGCGTCACTGAGCCACACTCTCTCTCCTCCAAGAGCTCTTGGGCTTGACCGCCACTCTCCTATTGCCATGGCAGTCCGGATGTTTGTTCCGGTGCGCATTGGAGTGAACGGCTTCCATGGGTGTTCTTAGCAGCTTCTTTGGAAGCATAAGGTGAGATGGGATGAGGCTCCTGCACTGCGGGGCATGCTAGTGTGTAACCTGATTAGGGAAAGTGTGGTATGGTAATAGTCTAGTCTATCCTGGGAGTTTTTTTCTTTCATCGGCTAAGGGTATTGAAACTGGCGATCCAACAGTAATGTGATGTTCGCTTTGACAAAGAACAGGCACTGAATTGAATACTATGATTCATGAGGTAGCTTCTCGGCGAAGTGAATCGCGGAGCTTATGCCCTGTGCATCACTTGAATAATGGCAATCCGTGGTTGTCAAAGGAGGCAAATCGAATCATTTCAATGCACGGATCGTTGCACTATTGAATCTAACACCATATCTTACTCATTCATCCGGGGGTTTGACTCGAAATGTAACTTTTGTCAGCCCCCTTCATTGTTGTAGGATGGAACGTGTCGGTCCGACAAGTGTCAACCAGGGCTTGAACTGAACGTCATTTGAACCGCTGTTCTTGTCGTAGATTCGACGTCGATTGCTTTGACCAAGTGTGGAGCTTACCTCTTGCGTTCGGGGGTGGTATAGACTACTCGTTGAGTAGAGCAACTGCTAGGCCTGAGAGTGAAGTAACCCGATAAGTCCATGCGTAATGTTACGGCGTTTCAATACACGGTAATGGTGAAGTGAGGGTCAAATAACAGACTATGCAATTATAGAGTGGTCAAGTGTGTAGGTACTCTTTGATAAGTCGATATCTTTTTATTAGTTCTGCTAGAAATGGACAGTATTGAGGAAATTACATGTACTCTATACCAGTTATCCCTCTCATGCCAGGCGGAAAGCAACCTTAGCAACATCGACAGTTGAGTCTAAGCCGAAAAAAATTGTCAAAGATGAGAACGGTCCAAAACTTTACATTACTCCTTAGGTTCCACGTTGGTTGTAGAGAATTTTGTATTGGAACGACCATTCATTATTCTTTCCCGAACCTTCTCACTACGACCAAGGACAAAAGGAGATATTTGGTCTCGCATCGAGTTCTCCTGGATATTTGATAACCATAAGCTAGGGACTTCTAGTGTAACATGCCCAACATAGAAAGATTTGATTCTCGACAACACCAAACAGCAAACCTCAATTGTGAGATCATATATCTCAGCCGTCTCAACCTCAAAAAGCTTGCTAAGCTCGTCGAATGACTTTAAAGCAATTGACTGTAAACAAACAAATCACATGTGCTGCTATTGTGCACTGAGATCTTTAGTTTCATATTAGTGTTGTTCAAAGCAAGCAAGGCGAGTACTTTCAAGTTGCTTGTCCAGGAATTGCATTGCACGCTTGTCTACGTTGTCAACGGCAGTGGCATGAACATCGACAAATGCCAGTACTATAGTGTTTCCTCGGCCCACCACAATTGCAAACCAGTGAAAATGGGTTCAAGGTTGCATTCTTCCTTTGAGCGGTATATTGCCTGCGAAGGTTTATCTACACGACGCTTTGTAGACGTCCTCTTATCTATCGGCGGATGTCGCACGAGCGGTTGTACTACATGATATTGCGTTTGCAAAATCCCCTCGATCCCCTTGATCCTCAATCAACACTCAAGTTTCTGCAGCAACGCTGTCTAGAAGTCGTTCTCGTCGCTTCCAGCAATGATTACATTGTTGACCTATAATTCGTATCAGCATCGGAGTTGCGCGTAAGCGAAATGAGAAATGAAAATGTCAATGTAACGTAAGGTTGGCCATCAGAGTCAACACGCAGCGCAGAGGCTACAGTGACACAAGCAACGACCTTCGCCGCGTGTAACGTGCGAGCATAATTGCATGTGCGCCTGTGAATCCGCTTCCCCGCCTCCCCGTCCGCACACCGGACCGGCAAGGGATGAAAGTTGAGAGGGGAAGTGACACAAGTGATGAAGCGACAAAGGGATGGCGAGATCGGAGCGTGGTATGAAAATAACGGTACAGTATCAATACATACCTTGAGTACCATACGGCATAATTGTGTAGCGAGTAACAGTTGTTGCCTCTTTGAGATTAAGGGGTCGATAACGAAATGCTCACGCATATCTGCAAAAACGCCACATTAGCACGAGCTTCAATCATTCGAGTTGCCGGGGTGAATCATGACGTGACTTGGATAGTGACAGCAAAGCAAAAGATGTCTCATGTGGTCTTCGGAGATGGCCTCAATCTTCTCTGGTGGTTGCGATGCGTTGTCGTTGCGTGGGGGCCGGCGCTACACCCCGCGGAGACGTTCGAGGCCGCAAGGTGTATGCACCACGGGACCACGCGAGTACGTATCACCAGGGATAATCCTCAACACGAGGATAGAGTCGGAGGTTTGCGCAAAGAGACCATGACCTCCTGATTTTGGTCTGGAGTCGAATGACGTGGGGTGACGGGGAAAAAGGAAGGATGAGACGAAATGAGAGCTAACTTACCATTGCTTCCCGTCTGCATACAATCAACACCTAATCGTGTGTTCTTCTCCTTGGCCTGTCGGGACTTGATGTTTGCAAGCGTTTCGATTGGGCTCAAGCCTGAGTTCTCAGCTAATGCCATCGGGACCGAGTCAAGCGCATCAGCAAAAGCACGCATGGCATATTGCTCAAGGCCGGGACTCTGTAATTCAATGTCAGACGTGTAGAAGTTTAGGGAAGCAGGAAACTGTACCTTGACAGCGGCATCTTCAACTGCCAGTGAACAAGCAACCTCAGCTGCACCACCACCGTAGACAATGCGGTTATCTCGGACTAAATTACGGACCACACAGAGAGCGTCGTGTAGAGATCGTTTTGCTTCGTCGATGATCTAAGCAAGTTAGCCACTGTATTTGCCGACAATGTCCTACTTTGATGACCAGTTGAACATACCATTTTGTTGCTGCCGCGGACAAAGACTGTCACAGCCCTTGTATTCGCACACTCTTCAATGACCAGCATCTTGTCCCTGGTGGTGCCAAATGTAAGTTCACGGACAATGCCTGCTTTGCCAAGCTTGTCTGCACTCAGATCTTCGAATCGTGGTACTATGCGACCGTTGGTAGCAATGGCGATCAGTTCGATCTCTGGTCCACCGACCCACCGCACGGCGGGAAGCTTGTTTGTGAGAAGGAGGTGGTTAGCTTCATCATCGAAACCCCACTGACATATAACGACGTTGGCGCCTGTGTTCTTGATCTGGTCAATCATCTCGGTGAATTTGCCAGACTCGTATGACTGCAGCTTCTTAAACTCCTCGACCGAGGTGATGTCGAGCTTATGCTTGGTCTTTGGCTTCGGAGGTTCGAAAGCACATGTGAGGATGGCAAGTTTGGCATCTTTGACTTCCGACGGCATTTGAGGATGCGAAAAGTCCTTGTCTATTATGACACCCTTGACCAGAAGCGTATCTTCCAAGGCACCTCCAACCTTGCCGTCCACTTTGATAAGTTCGAAATTGACGTCCTTGGCTTCCAGGTCTGCAACAGATAGAACAGCGTCGACAGCGATATTGGCAAATTGATCATGAGCTTTTGAAACAATCTTGCTTCCCAAGCTAGTTTTGGCGACCCGGAACAATTCTTCAGTATTGTCTTTGGAAAACTTGATCTCGTCGCTGATTTCGTCCAGCCTGGCTACTGCGACTTCACAGGCCTGGTCGTATCCATCTGCTATCCTGATGGGGTGGATGCCCTTGTCAATAAGATCCGCTGCCTGCTCCAACAGTGCGCCTGCAAGCACCACAACGCCGGTTGTGCCATCACCAATTTCATCGTCTTGTGACTTGGACAATTCAACGAGGAGTTTCGCGACGTGGTTCGAGATTTCCATTTGGGAGAGGATAGTTGCGCCATCGTTCGTTACAGTAATGTCACCATCGGGCGATATCAGAATCTTATCGAGTCCTCGAGGTCCCTATCCCGCAGTCAGTCTCAGCACACGATTAGCAGGTAATGTTAGGCATACCAGAGACGTTCTGACAATGTTTGCCACTGTCTTGGCTGCTAGGATATGTGACTTGACTGCATCGTTGCCGTGCTGCCTCTTCTTCTTGCCTTGACTATCGACATGTCAGCCCTCATCCTCTGCTATGCATAAGAACTTTCCGCCAGCACATACTCTCTTACAATGATGAAAGGCCTGCCCGATTCATCCTTCATCACCTGCGCTATATCATCCCAAATATTAGTAGCTGTAGATTACAAGTGGGGGAGGGCTTTTCGGGCTTAGAGAGGGTTCGGACGCGTACCGTTGGACATGTCAAGTTCTATACATAATATATTAGCATTGTATGAACTAGCAATGGGTATATTTGCATGGTGCTGCTCGCACGACAATATTTGGGAGAGGGTCAGTTTCCGACTTACGCATCGCCATGTTGACTTTTGGACCCGCTCAAACACACAAAAAGAACCAGAGTAAGATGATCCAGGTCTCCCTACACAGAGAATAGGATATGGAGTGTATAAGTGGGAAGTGAGGGGTGGTGGGGTAGTTTGTAAACAGCTCTGACCTTCATCTCGAAAATTCCCCAGAACGCCAAGTCTTGCGGGCGCACGGTCTCGCAAGCGCGTCCGTCGCGCCTCGATCGCAACAGGTTCAACATTTTGACAACCAACGCTCGTTACCTCAACCATTGCGTTCTAGGGTTGAGCTGTATGTAATTGTGTGCGCCTCAACTGATTACAGCTTGTCCAAGCTTTCTCGACCACCTCTCCACTTTCTTTTTCTATTGCGACAGCCGTGAACATGCCGCGTGAGTGCGCCCACCCAGACGTTGAGCTGCGCGTTGTCAAGTTGTTGACATGTTTACAGCCGCATTAAGCGATAACGAGTCCTCCAGCGACGAACAAATCCCCTCAAGCCGAAAGGGAAAGCAGCCGAAATCAAAAGCAGATCCCGAATCAGAGCAAGAAGTGGAGGATGATGAAGAGGAAGAAGGAGACGCAGACGAGTACGCGCATTGCTTCCAGTGGACATGGACATTTGTCATTGATATTATGGCAGATACATAGTCGAGAAGATTGTAGCACATAAATGGGTCAAGGTGAGTTACATATCACCTGTGCAAGTGGTACGCTACTAATGGCATCAGGGCGGCCTTGTGTTCGACGTCAAGTGGCAGGGCTACGATGATCCCAAAGACCGGACATGGGAGCCAGAGGCTAATCTGTATGTGACGGGCTCCGGCGCATGGCGCAAAGCTGACAACAGACAGCGAAACGGCAATCGACATAATGAACGAGTATTACGACGAGATTGGCGGACGCCCAGAGCCAAAAGGCCAAAAAAGGAAGGGGCGGCCATCTGGTGCTACCAAGTCGGAATCAGGGACCCCTGCTTCAAGTGCGAAACGAGTCAAGCAAGAGAAAGCATGGAGTCCACCACCTGGATCATGGGAGCATGACGTTGCCGAAATCGACACAGTGGAAGAGACTCTCGATCCCAAGACTGGTGAACTGGGTAAATTCGTTTACTTGGTATGGAAGAACAACAAGAAGACACAACATCCACTCAAGCATGTGTACCAGAAGTGCCCTCAAAAAGTTAGTCAGATTCTTGTTCTTGGGTTGTGAAAATATGCTAATAAGCCAGATGCTTCTATACTACGAGTCCCATTTGGTTTTCACGCAGAACGATGGAGTAAACGGCCGGGACGAGGACAAGGATGCCGAGATGAGAGATGAGGATTAGGAGCCTGTCGATCACCCGGACCAAGTTCACTTCGACCGGACATCTCCAGCCGTGTCGTCAGGCGTTATCATTCAGGTCTCAAAAACGAATCGCAATGTCACGTACGAAACATCAACGTGAACAATCAAACAGCGGGGAAAGTCTCCGAGTTCTGCACTTTCCCGCGTGCTATGGTAGCGGTGGAGGTTGGAGTCGACGAATATGTTCTTGAATAACAGTAGGGTTCAAAAAGTCCAAGTTGGATTTAACTAAGGCGTTTGAAACCGCAATGTCGGGGAATGGACAGTTAGGGCCAGGCATTATTTACATTGCGAAGGTTTATTTACCCTGTATAGCATTTGTCACTGGATAGTAAGTAACATAAGTTTTTCAGAACTTTTAGATGAAGAGGACTTTAACTGAGTGGCGCATGAGTTGAGGAGTTTTGTCACTGAAAAACTGTAATGTATATGTATTGACATATCTTGCTAATAATAATGTAGTCGCGTTGCATCGCATTGCATTGCGGGTATCCAAATCCAGTAATAACAGACTGCACATGGCAGCCACAAGCTCATTAATCCATATACAATACACTCTTCTTGGGCTAACAAATGAGCCTCATGATGTCATGCCAATTCCAAAACGCCGATGCCATGCCATGCAAAAACAAACTCCAAAGTATGTACCATTTTCTTTCATCGTAAAATCGTCACCTCACTTGGTTGGTGGGATCTGGACTGGATCATGCCTCAGTCATGTCGCTGACACTTGAGGCTGTTCCGCCGACCGCCATTCGTGTTTGAAGGTAGTAGATGAGGTAGCCGATGAGAGCAATGAGGATGAAGAGGATGAGGATGATGAGGAAGATGACAATGTTGCGCTTCATGTTTGCGGCAGATAACGGTTGTTGATGAGTTGTTGGTGATGATTATCGGAAGCGGAGTAATGTACTTTCGATCTTGAGTTCAAATACAATGTTCGAATGGCCAATTGAAGTCTGAACAAGTCAATATCGTAGTCGCAAGAACAATATTGAAGTTTGCGCAAGTTTGTCGTACTTTGAATCTCTTGTGTCGGTGTAGCAAGCAGGTCCAAGCTTGATCGTCTAGACAACCTTGAGATGGTCGATGCTTTCCAGGTGTGAAGATGTGTTCTGAGCCAATTGGAAAGTCAGAACAATTGTGGTATGAGTGGGAGAGATGTTGAGTAGAGTATGCAAGCCAAGTGCTAAGGAATGGAGAGCGACATGTAGCAACTTTTGTATAGAAATGGTGGGGTGCGTGCGTTGTTGCGCGGGGGAGGTTGGGTCCAGCCGCCTCAATGTGCGGGTGGCTGGCGAGGCTGGACGAACAGGATTGAAACACACCAACAGTAATAATGGGTCACCATAGCATTGCAATTCAGGATTGGTGTTCCTGGTGCGTAATTTCAATTTACAACCTGATTGACGGATGTATCTGGGTTAGCACAACGCGCATGTGGGTAGGAGCATGAGCATAATGTCGCGCTGTCATGTGCGCGGACTTGGCGCAACACTTGGGCGGTCCTTAGTCTACACAGACCCGGCCCTACTCTACGATGGTACTACGTCGACTACACTGCCCTAATATTTGGCACACTAGCAATTCATCTTAACTCTGTACATCATCCCAACCACAACGCGAATTTCCAAACACCATGACGAGTTTCTTTTATCTCGCCTCGAATTGGACTTTCAAGCAAGGTGGCCTGACCTCAGAAAACAATTATCTTCCAGCCAACAACGTCCCGACTGAAGTTCATCGCGACTTGCTGAAGAACGGGAAAATACAAGACCCGTTCAGCGATCTGAACGAGCTGTCTGTACGATGGATCGGTGATGAAACTTGGACATATAAAACAACCTTCATAGCACCTCCGGATTACGGAAAACTGGGCGTAGTCACAATCCTCGTGTTCGAAGGTCTAGACACGTTCGCATCAGTTCATCTGAATGGCGAACTTGTTTTGGAGTCCGACAACATGTTCGTTGCCCATCAGATCAACGTTACTGGTAAATTGCAAGACAAAGATAATACCCTAGAGATTGTCTTTGAGTCTGCACGAAAGGTAGGTCTTGAGCTTGTCAAGCAGCATCAAGAACACCGCTTCATAGTACACCAAACAGAGGTCTCGCGAGGGCCTGTAAGAAAAGCGCAATACCAATGGGGCTGGGATTGGGGCCCGATTCTACTAACCTGTGGACCTTGGAAGCCTATAATGGTAAAATCATTTAAGTCTGATCTATCGGATCTGTCAGTGCAATACAAACTAGCACCTGATTTAAAGTCAGCGGAAATGACTGCAAAGGTTGTTTGCAGAGGGCCAATCACAGGTGTGAAGTTCACTGTGATCAAAACAAGCACAGGCGTTGCCGTAGCAAGTAAACACATTGACTTGCCAGAAAAACGCAAGGATGTAGTCTCCGTCGAAGCGAACCTTCAAATCGATGAAATCGAACTCTGGTGGCCTCGAGGTTACGGCTCGCAGGAGCTCTACAAGATTCAAGCTGATGCGACTATATTGCAGACGTTGGTCAACACATGTTCCAAAGCCTTTGGATTCCGAAAGGCCGAACTGATCAAAGAACCCGACACGTATGATGGAAAGGAAGCTACATCATTTTACTTCCGAATCAACAATGTGGATATCTTTATTGGAGGCTCATGCTGGATTCCAGCAGATTCATTCCTCACACAGATCACACCAGATGCGTATAAAGCGTGGGTCGAACTAGCTGCGAAAGGTAACCAGAACATGCTGCGGGTCTGGGGCGGCGGTGTCTATGAAGCAGATGCATTTTACGAAGCAGCTGACGAGCTAGGCGTACTGATCTGGCAAGACTTTGCCTTTGCATGCGCAAATTACCCAACCTACCCAGAATACCTCCAAAGTGTTGAAAAGGAAGCTGAACAAAATGTTCGGCGCCTGCATCATCACCCTAGCTTAGTGATCTGGGCAGGTAATAATGAAGACTACCAAATCCCGGAAAGATACAACATCCCGTACGATCGTGACGAGAAAGATCCCCAGAAATGGCTAGAATCTGAATTCCCAGCACGCTATATTTACGAGTACCTTCTTCCCAAGATTATCTCTCAGGAAAGCCCAGGTATACCATACCACCCCAGCTCACCATACGGCAATGGGAAATCTACAACACTCGTAGTGGACCCTACAGTCGGCGATATTCACCAATGGAACGTGTGGCACGGCACCATGGAACCGTACCAAAAGCTCGACACCATGGGCGGCCGATTTGTCTCTGAATTCGGTATGGAAGCCTACCCCCATATGGCCACGCTCAAGAAGTGCATCACGCGTGATGAAGACCGCCATCCAGGTAGCATGAACATGGACTTCCGCAACAAAGCCATTGGACATGAACGCCGACTGGTTAGCTACGTAGCAGAGAACTTCAGGTTACGGTATGACCTTGCAAGCTTCACGCATCTCTCCCAGATCATGCAAGCAGATGCCATTTCTTGGGCATACAAAGCCTGGCGTCGGCAATGGGGATCTGCAGGGAACCGCAGGTGTGGCGGCGTGCTTGTGTGGCAGTTGAACGACTGCTGGCCGACTATTTCCTGGGCCATTGTGGACTATTATCGTGTTCCTAAGCCAGCGTATTATGCCATCAAACGTGCGATGGAACCGGTCACAATCTGTGTGCAACGAAAATACAGGTCATGGACTATGAGACCAGCTGATGAGCTTTGGCATCGCGATACAGGACACATCGATATGCGGGAGCTGTGGCGAAATGCAGAATTTGATGTGTGGGTTGCTAATGGCAAAACAGAATTACTGAAAGCGAAGGTTGGGGTTGAGTGCTTTTCTATCCGAACGGGGGCGAAACTGTTTGAGGAGACCATTGGGCCGGAGATTGAAATCACGCCGAATGGCAGCACGAACATCTTGCAGAATCGTGTTTTGATAAAGGATGACTCGCACGACCCGGATGAGCCGTTCGATCTCTCGAAGACAGATCCTTTTGTGGTTCAAGTGGCATTGATAGTAGGTGATACGGATACGTGGTTGGCGAAGGACACAGCATGGCCAGATCCAATCAAATACTTTTCTTTTGAAGACCGAGGTTTGGAGGTGCGGTATTCAAAAGATGGCACCTTGGCAACCATTTCCACAACAAAGCCTGTCAAAGGATTTTGTTTCAGCGAGAAAGAAGGAGTTGGTTTGAGTGATAATGGATTCGATGTTATGCCCGGGATAGCAAAAAATGTCACTGTGACAGGGTGCAAGGCGGATGAATTGAGTTGGACTTATGTGGGACTCTAGGAAGATCATTCCAATCATGAGGTATTTCTTGGCTGGGAAATTGGGTGGCCACCAAAAGAAAAAACTTCGCTCGAGTATTACGAGTGAAGGCTAAATCCACAAAAGTTGATTCTAAAGTTGCGCATTCATCGCATATATGTACATATATAAAGGTACAAAAATGGTCTGTCGTATAAGTCCAAAAGCCACCTAACCATGCCAATCACCCACTTACTCTTCCGAGGACTGTTCCTCAGAGTCACTTTCTTCGCCTTCAACATATAGTCCTTTATCACTGATCTTCCAAAATGCTGTGGGACCAGCCGGGCCATGGGTATCATAATCCTTGTCGAACCAAGTGCCAATAACGCCGCGTTGAGAGCGAGGCCCGCCAATTTGTATTCCTTCGCTCCGCCAGCGTTCTTCGCCACTGATTGAACAATTAGCCAAATTTGTGGTAGTATGAATAATGAAGAACACACTCACCCGTAAAAGATGGATACGGTTTGCCATCGCACTTCGCCTTCTGGTGTCAGTCTTACTGAACCTTTGATTCTTGAATTCGCATTGGGATCCCATGAAGCATCGACCGATTGCGATTTGCCAAAAAAATGAACCACTGGTAACTCTTGACTATCAAATTCGCCGCCTGGGCTTACTTCAGTAACGTGGAGGTCCATGATAATGTGTCGAATAGCTTCTTCTGCATTGAGTGCATCTCGCGGCTGATCAGATGGGTGTTCCCTGGCTTCGTCGCTGAAGTTGAAGCGGTAAAGATCGTTGTAATCAAGAAAGCATACAATCTGTGAGGAGTGAGCAACGTATTTCAAGTACATAACCACGAGCAGAGACATGCATACCCGTGACCACAGTCCAGTGACGTTATACGGATCTTTCAACCTCAAGGGAACATCTGGCTCGTAAAGTAAATTCTTGGGATACTCTGGCATGAGCTTTGCTCGCTCGGGTACAACGCCCTGAAGCGGGTCACCCCAAGGTGGTGAGAATCTCGGTTGGAATCGTCGACAACATAATCCAGAATTGTACCCAAGAATGATCATGAGGCTCTCAATCATTTCCCAGTCCACTTTCATACTCCCATCCTTTCGGAAGGGCCCCCACATTGTTTTGTCAGTGTAGTTGCGCAAGTCATATGCTACTGATCTTGCATACGGATGTGTCGACAAAACCCTCCTTCCAATGTTTGACGATGGAATGCCAAACAAACTATGAAGCTTTGCACTTAATTGGCGGCCTTCCTCGTCATTCGCTGGCTTTTGATTATCTGTGCCTGCTCGAGAGTACAGTGATGAGCGACACATGAACGCGTTATGATTTTGCGAGATGTGAAGAAAGAGTTTAGACAGTTTTACCTGATTCAGGGAGCTTGCGGTGCGATCTGTTGAAGCGGTGGCGATGAGTTTATCCACCGTGGTTGCAACAAAGTCGAATTCATCACGCTAGCTTCTATTAGTATCGTGATAACTACTATGCACTTGTGATTGTGTTCACCTTTAGGTCATTATCAGCGGAATCTAGTATCTTTTCACATCTAATCAGCCTCTGAAGCTGTGATTCCCAATCCAGGTCAGGATCTGAAGGCCGTCGCCGTGGATCATCCTATCAAATGATCAGTAAATTTTAACAACGATAATATCAAAGGTGCCGCACAAAGTTTCGAAGATAATGTGCTTTGTATAATCTCGTGTTCTTCTTAATGAAGTGGTTGAATGCCGAAGACGTCTGTGCGCAAGCGGCGAGATCATCTGGGTTGATCTCCTCCAAGATCCGGATCAGTACATCGTAACACAGGTCAAGCAGCTCAGTCATGGTGATGGTATGCAGCAGAAAGATGGACAGTAAATGGTATTGTTACAGGGGCAGGGTTGTTGTTCAAGACCTCTACTGGAGAAGGGTCACGTCGTGATTGGGAAGGTCGATGTGGGGTTATCTCGAGTTAGCTCCAAGGGATTTACCTCGCCGGCTATATTGTTACCGCTAAAACCTATCTCCGAACAGATGACTACCCGAAAGTTCCAAGATGGGTGACTCCATCCCATCCATGCGATGACGACTACATTAGTCATCATCCTATGTCGTCTATGAGACGGTTTTCAGTTAGCATTGCAGGCTCTTTGACAAGATAGAGGGGTTGCATCATAAGGATGGATTTGTAAAAAGGGTTCATAGACTGGGAGCTCATACTACACCACATCTCGCAGTGACCTTCACGCCAATACGCCGTTCTTTCTATCTTCTATATATACAGGATAGTCTACCAAAGGATGTGGAGAATTTGGGTATACCTAACTATTGGTAGAATCGCCAGGAGACTTCCTTGCATTCCCAGTCTTGTTTTTGTTTCTCAATGCGATCGATCATCCATCCACTTGTCCATTTATCGTCTTTTTCAGTTGTTTTCGTGCCTAGCCTGACGACTTTGCCGAGATGACATTCGCCATCACCTTTATTGCTTGCATACCGCCACTGCAGGCAATCCTCAGTGGCTTCACAGCTTTTTTGACACTGTTCGGCACTATCTCCAGCGTCTTTGAAAGTCTCCTTGAGCTTGCCCCAATCAGTCTCTCTCCTTTCCTCACCTCGCCGCTGTCGCGCTGGTGCCGTCAGGCCGTCGGCAGAAGATTCCAGTGATGTGGCTGAAGCTGTAGAATTCGCTACACCTTCACTCTGTCTCCGAGCACCTTCTTCTGTCTTCTCCTTTCTGTTCTTTTCCTCTTCTTCTTCCTTATGTTTCCGGCTTCTCTCCGCTTCCTCTTTAATCTGGTTCTGCCTTCCTTGAGGTGCTGCAATCATTGTGTCCTGGCTCAGATTGTCCCAATGTTCTTTCTTGGCTTCCATGTGGGGGGTAACGAAAGCTTCAAAAGCGTCGCGGAAGAGAAACGGCTTGTCCCAGCCGTGCTGAGCGGTCCAATTTTTGTTAAAACTCCATATATCTTGGAAAGTATCGACGGATGTCTTATGCCAGGTTATGGCAGGAGCGCACCAGTGCTTCTTGGACCAGTCGAGCGAATGTGGTGGTTCGCCTTGCACGAGAGGCCAGGATGAGTAGAACTCGACATGGGCGTCACTGAGAGCTTGGGACAAGACCAAGTCGCCGCAGCATTTGCTACCCACTTTCTCCTCCCATTTGGAAGCGTACATTTCGTCATAAGATTTGGCGTAGCGACGTAGCGCGCCTTGGGAGAACATTATGCCAGAACCGCGTTGGGCGAGCTGAGTTCCGTCAATGATGGTAGGGGATCCACTGTAGTAGGCGATGCGGTAGTCGAGGCGATTGATCCATTGCAAGGCATTGGTCCAGCTCAAACTCGTGTCCATTTCTATGAAGAAAAAGAACTTGGCTTGCGGCCGCAGGTGATAGGCCTTGTAAACCATGGGCAGAAATTTCCACTTGTCGAGTTTCTTGGTCTTTTCAACGTCGATTTTGTGTTCGGGGTCTGCGTGCATAATCTGATACTCGCGAAACTCATCATGGGCGCGCTTAGCGTCGCTGCTGATTGTGTCGAGGGCATTGTAGATGGGAAGACCGTCGATTTCGCCGGAATGGTCGCTGAAGATGGCAAAGTTTGGGACGCAGGAGAGTAGGCCCTGGAGATGGATGGGCAGCTTTTCCTTGATCTCGGCCTTGGAGGTCTTCAAAATGACCATGAGGTGAGGAGCGCCCTTGACTTCTTCACAGAATTTGGGCAGTTGGGTGTTGGTGGTATTCAACGTGCTCTGGTCCTCCCATCTCCCACCATCTTGCTCAAACTCGGGCACGTCTGTCTGTGTGGCGGCTCCCAACCCAGCAGCCGCAGGAGTCGTATTATCGTTCCATCGCGAGGTATCGCCGGTTGCAGGACGGCCGCCGAAGTGGGTCGGCTTGGGCGCGGTCGCGTGTGTTTTGGTAGGTAGTGAGGGCGGGGGGATGATGGGCTTGGTGTGCACGTTCTTGTAATCGTAATGGTCTATAACCGGGGCGGCCGGCTGGGCAGCGAGCTGGTGGGGGAAGCCGTATGTCCAGAAGAAGCTCGCAAGAGAGCAGAGGAGCAGCGCAATGGCAATGCGCGAGGGGGTGACTATCGGCATGGCGGTTGCGTGGACTGGCCGGGGCACGCGACGCCAACCTGATGCGATTAGACAACTATGGACTGTGAAGAGTAGAAGCGTGGAGCATCTTGTTTGCGCCAGACGGAAGTAAGGAGGGAGCAAAAGGGAGGTCGGCGCTGCATGTCCTGGCCTTTGGAGCTCTGGAATTTGGCGGAGTACCAGACCAGACCATGGCGCAGTGCCGAAAGCCGCTGGTTGCCCTACCAAGTACTAACGTAGCCGTGGCTGCACGCAGAAAAAGGGGGAAACCAACAGAGTCTTTGTCCATCTTCTTCTCGACAGCCATTGCGGATACCTCGTCATCAATTACCACCACAGGCCATGCTGCAATGGCAACGATTTTGGAGTCATCGTCAAGTCTGAAAGCTATGTGTACATGGTGGAGCATTGCTTCGTACACGCCAGCCCAATCAATGATCCATGGCATGGCGATTAATTTAACCCGGTAGACGTCACGTGACACACAGTCCTCGTCAACGTGGCCTAGTGTACACACTTACATACCCTAGTACTGCATACCTATACTGGCAAAGAAGGATGTATCGTTGTCATTACATGGGAACGGCTTGCTAAAACCCTCCAGATGGCCCCCATCAAGAAAGCAGACATGTTTTAGCAACCGAGCGGGATATGACAATGTTACTGCATAAAAGCTTGCCCAGAATAGAAGAAAAAAAGATTACAAGAGATTGGGACCCTGACTCAGCCTCTATGCAAGCCAGCGGCCAAGTATACCGAGAAGGGGCGGAAGGGCGACACCCGCCACATGGAACACCAGTACACAGTATCTTCTCACTACTCTTGTCACTGGTACTCCTTCCAAGTCGAAGTGGTCTAGGAAAGGTACTGGGCAGGACCCTACAGTCATCGCTTGTTTGACCAGCCTACTACTCCTCAAAGTCCAATCAGTGGTGCTGCCACATGCTTATCTATACGAGCCAGTCCGCTACTTTGCATCATGTCTCTGCAGAACCTGTTCGAGACATCCAACCGATGGGGATGACTTGAATGGGTCATCACTCTCCCCATAAAGGATACTCCCCTATTCCTCCACAGCCCTGCCGCGTCACCAAGCGAGCCTTTCCTGCCAATGCTCATGTAACAACTGTCTTGTCGCAGCCTCGAGTGGCACGAAATACCCAAAATATATGGGGCACCTACACTTGGCGCTTGCCGACAACCGCTTAGGCGCCGTTGGCTTCACTCAACCGAGTTTAGCCTCGTTTGCAACCTAGATTGGTGGTGCATCGCGATAAAACAGGGTTGTGTGATCCAGGCTGTGTAGCATTTCATCATGAAAAAAGTTGGTTGCTGACTTTCTTTCTTTCTTGCTCGCTCCTTATCGTTTCTTTGTTTTCTAGCGCTTTCGTCCCATCCTTCCATCGTTTCATCCCTCGTTGGTCGCTGTGACCTTACGCTCGTTATTTGCCCTTCCCTTCGTTTCTATTAATCATGAAAGCTGTTTTCTCCGTACTCGCCTTGCTTGCAACGGGCGTCCTGGCCCAGGAGGAGCCAGAGCGTTGTGATGCCCCATATCCAAACGTCTTTTGCAACACAACCGAGATCCTCAAGTTCCAATCCGACTCTTGCAGTTCATACCACATCTTTCTTGCCCGTGGCTCAGACGAACCATACCCCGGACGTCTAGGCAATATCACCAGCGAAATCTGCAAGAGTATCGGGAGCAACGACTGCACATTTGAAAATATCCAATATCCAGCTAAAAGTACAGCGTGGGGAAAGGATGAATGGTGCAAGTCTGCTGGAAAGGGTGCCGCAGCTGGGCAGTCCCAGATGAAGAGCTATAGCAAAAAATGCCCCAACAGCAAGTTGATACTGCTAGGCTTCTCCCAGGGTGCTGCTGTTGCACAGGACATTCTTGGTGGAGGTGGAGGCAAGGTGTTTGAGTGTGAACAGCCATCCAATCCTGCTCTTGATCCTACCACTGCCCCTGGTTCAAATAGTAAGCCGACATTCTGCTCATTCTCCGTCTAGGATTGTACTGACAACTTCATTTCAGTTGTCGCAGCTGTTACTTTTGGCGCAGTCGTCCGCTCGCGAAATCAAAACTTCACTTTCGGAGATGGCAAAGAATTCGATGGCCGTCGTGCGCGCACATCCGCCCAACTCGCCGGGCTGAACAAGTATGCCAATGTCTTCCGGGACTACTGCCATTTTGGCGATCCAATGTGTGCTGTTGGCAGTGAACCAGCTAATGTCTGGGTGCATCTTGATTATTTCTATGGTCATAATGAGGAGGTTGTACCATGGGTTGCTCAGAAGGCAAAGGCAAAAGTAAGTTTTGAACAGAATTTTCTTCATGTTTAACACTTCACCTTATCTTCCCATCTTCATCACGTGTCGTTTTCTTTATACACGATACATTTGCCTGTTTCCAACATGCGATCCAGCAAAATTCTCTTCCAACCATTTCGGCTCCCGCCACATCGGTCATGGCGAAATCAGCCGCCATTGCTTCAGCAACGAACCCAACAAGAGTAACATCAACGACTAACGATAACGAGGCTATCCCTGCATCAACTGGGAAATCGAATACCGGCGCGGCTAGCTCCTTGATCATCAACAACGGTATCATCTTCGCTGTAGCAGTAGGCCTATCATCCGTTTTGCTATTGTAAACCCCCTGGATAATCAACATGAGCATTGCACGGCGCTAAAAGGTCATATGGGGAGTTGGAAAGAACACTCCAGCTTGGATAATAATGCATAAATTAATTCCCAGTGAATAAACTGGGGAAGTCGCTTTCTTAACAATAACGATTTTCCGATGCTGCAGCCATACTACGTGACAAGGGAAAAAGATAATGCCCCTGCGCATAAGCGAATCTCCAGCTCCTATCAATAACTTTCTACAAGAGCCCAATAGTCCTCTGCTTCATCTTCCTGACGTCCACATTCTCCCACATGGCCACGCTGAACAATGAGATGCTGTAGATACAGGTAGCTGCAATCAGCATGTACTTTTGTGTCTCTCCGTAGCTTTGATCAATAGCAATGCGGGTCGGGCTACCGACTGGATAGCTACTTTGTACTTCGATACTGCCGTAGATGGATGCCAGTTTATCCTGCGCACTAGCGGGCAAGTTGACGGCCAAACGCTTAGGAAAGACACCAGTCCAGATAGCGCCGGCAATAGTCGAACCAATGGCTGAACCAACACTGATAATCATGGATTCGACTGCCAAAAGAGCGGGGAAGTCTTGTTGCTTGGACACAGCCATAAGGGTCGTTTGCTCCGATGTTACCAGCACGCCACCACCAAAAGCGATGAAGAGCATGCACATGACAATGTAGCCAATGTCCTGGTCCGGCTGACGGAAGTGGATCATCAGGCCTACGCCAAGGATAGTGAGCGGCATACCCCAGAAGAGTGACCATATCTTGAGTTTGCCGTAGTGTCGAAGCGCGATACCGTAAAGGATGCAAATGAAGCTAGAGCCGACCGTGTAGATGTTGGAGACGTAAGTTGCATGTGGAACCGTCTGGTTGAACATGACAATGAGGAGCGAGTAGAAGTACGAATCCCAGACGTACCAGCCGATGTAGAAGGAGAAGGCCATGGTGTAGGTGAAGATGACCGTGCGGTTCTTGATCAAGGACCAAGGAATGAAGGAGACGGCCGCACCGAACCTCTCCCAAAAGCCAAAGGCGATGATGAGGAGAGGGCCAAAGATCAAGAAACAAATGATCATGGGTGATTTCCACTGGTTAGCCTGGTACGTGTACAGGTTGAAAGCCAGTAAGAAGAGTGAGAGACCAGTGGTCAGGGTAAGCAAGCCCACCACATCAAACTCCTTGATATAGTATAAGAAGGTTTGTCCAGGAGTTCCGCGACTAGGGTTTGGTTGGATAAGGCCTTGCTTTCGTGCCTTGATCTCGTTCTTGATGTATATGATGATCAGAGGTGCGCACACAATAGGCGCAATGATGCTGTAGATGCCGAAGCACCATCTCCAACCAATGCCGCCAGGGGCAATCACCCTATCGACAGCGTAACCGTAGACCCAGGTGTTGATCAGCCAAGGGGACCCAATGTATGCAATGAAGAAGCCTCGGTTCTTGAGCTTTGAAGTATCGGCAACAATGACGGTTATAAAAAAGTCGATGCAGAGATAACCAGTGTAGAAGAAGGTTTGTGCTGCACAGTATGCTTTGACGTTGTTGCAACTAGCCATCAAGATGAAGCCAAGAACATAAATAGCCACGGCTAAGCATAAAGCAAAAGGGCGTCCCCAGATGTTCATGATTTTGGCAAAAGGTAGCTTGAATAGACCAGCAACTAGTTGGGAGATGACACCCGTCAAGGCAGTGAGAGAATGTTCTTGGAACGAGCTGGTAACATAGGGTGCAAGAGTACCACTCGTACTCTGAGCCCAACTCATGAAGAATTCGATGAGCCACATGCTGTCCTCAAATGTTAGTAGAGGTAGTGCTTGAAAAACATGTCTCACATACAAAATATATATCAATATGATGTCCCTCTTCGTCCAGACCATAGTCATGGCCTGTACGGCCTGAACGCCTTTCTCGGCACTTTCATCAATCCTATTGAGTTCTTCGTCGTTGGAAGACATGGTTGTGTCGGATCGGGGTGATCCAACCTTCTCATCGGGTCGCGCGACATCCATACTGGTATGGCCTTGGACGGCAGCAGGGACGTCAGCAACATCCTTGTTGGCGAGTTCGTTGTTTCCCTGGCTGCGGGACAGCAGAGCGCTGCTTGTCAGGCCCTTGAATGAGAAACCCATCTTGACTTTGGGCGTTTACAAGACAACCAAGTCGGATGGATAGTTGGGCAAAGATGCAAGGAAGCAGGGCAGATTGATAAGATCAGATCTGGGCCGAGCAAACTGCGGGTTCAAATACACCTGCCATGGACGGAGAAGTGCGATTATGCACGTTCCGGGCGTCGGAATGGCAAGGTGAAGGTGGAGCATGTCGGTCCCATCGCAGCGGTATGGCATAGGTAATAGTGTTGGTGGGATCCTGGCCTCTCTCCAATCCGGGAGGGCAGAGAGCAAGACAGCGGGAGATCAAGGTTGCAACGGCATGACGAGCCCATGCAAGCGTGAGGCAAATGCATTGCTTCACTTGCCGCAAGTAGAAAGATCCGCGTGGTCAAGCACCCCGAAGCTCGGCAGGATGCTTACCAAAATCTTATTCCCAATAGTCGCCGGGCAGTAGTGGCGTTGAAGCACCAATTAACGCAGGCGGTGGATAGTCCTGTGTTTTATCAGATGAAAATTTTGATCTTATCAATTATCTGATGAAAAATCCAGATCACGCAAGGCTGGGGTCATTAATTGGGGGGTGCCCACCTGTATGTCCGTTCTTACTTGCTGATTCCATGAAGCGCGGGATGGCCCGGCTGTCCTGGGCGGCTGGAATTTGCTGTTTGTCACTGCACCCACGGCGTCTCCGGTGCTGCATTCGTCCAATGCCATTTGCAGATATTAAAGAGTAACTTTCCAATAGAGCTCATAGAAAATTCCTCATGGACGGATGGGCTCGTGTGGCCGGCCCGTGGCCGCGTCATCGGGTCTCTTCGTCAGATCAGTAGTTCGCGACATACTTTTTCCCTCGCAAAAGCTTAAGGCTCACTCAAGCACTCTTGGTAGCTTGGCCTCGAGAGCTTACCAACTATTATCGTTTCGTGACCACTAACGTACTGACAATATAATGACACCTAACTTATAAAGACAAAAGGGGTATACAAAATAAAGAACCTCTCGTAAAAAATGGAGAAAAGAAATTAGTACTTGAATTTATGGGGTATCAAACGCTAAATCTACCACTCTAATCGATCATCGCACGTCAACTGCACGTTAAATCTATCATCTCCTTTCCAAACCTCGGCGCCTTTGTTCAGCCCGGCTACTATGGTTCTCAGATCGCTAATCATCTCTCCTGGCCCAGATGCAAACACGTCTGTCTTTCCACGGACTGTTCCTGCAACGAATTCGGACACCAGCGTTGCCAAAGCTGGGCGAGCTTTGTAATGATTGAGCCCTAATTCTGCTTTTGACACGCCGTGCACAGAAAGCACCGATGATAGCGATGCAGTGGATGAGTCGGAAGCAGGCTCAATCTCCTTATTGCAGTCAGTGGCAGCTGCTTTCTCCGACCTGGTTGGCCTAGTGACATCCTCTTCCTCAACCCCACGGGTGACATAAATGTGAATACCGGCGCGCAGATTTGGACATTTGCGTTTGAGAATGGCAAGCTCTGGTGCCACCCAGTCAATGTCACGCCTGTGACGAATGACCCAAATGAGGGACATGTGACGATCGGGTGTCTGCGACTTCGAGGCAAGGTCGAGCAAGACAGGCAGAACATATGAAATGCCGGTTCCGCCAGCGACGCAGAGGACATTTGACTCGATAGGGAGATCGCGGGTAATGCGCTCGCCATACGGGCCAGTCAAAACCACGGAAAGTTTTGCATCAGGCATGAGACCTTCGTGAGATTCTTCATGGTCTTTCATCCGCGCAGCGCGCTTCTCTGATAGCGCTGCAATCTTCTTGGTCTCGCCTTTCTTTGCGCGGAAAATGTACGAGTGGCGTTGAGAGTCGGCGCCATAGACTGGCAAGCTGAGTGGGGTGAAGGGATGTGATTGCCAGATGCTGCTTTCTGGGAACGTGAGGTAAAAGTGCTGGCCCACGTCCCATGCATCGTGTGGATGGTCAAAATCAAGACGGACGACATCGCCATTGGTCTCGTCTTTGAAAAAGGTGATGTTTGCTGGGGCAGCACGGAAACCCATATGTCCTGATGGTAGGAAGTTGTAGTGCAATAGTGCCGTTCGTGCGAAGCGAATGGCACGATCGATGAACCAGACCAGCAGGCTAGGCAAGAGGAAAACCTTGAGTTGATGCCAATGGCCCCAGCACGCGCCGATATAGACCATGGCAAGAACATAGTGCGCTTTTCTGAAGAACTCGTAACCTGTGAGGCGGATAGCCCAAGGTGTGGATAGGACGACAAGGATGGTCAGCAATGTCATGGCGACAAGGCCCCAGACCATGTACTTTTGTACGATCCATTCAGCGCCGACCTTGGGTTGAGGTTGGTAAAGCTTGATCTCGATCACACACCAGCCAATGGTGTGAAGCGCTGACTGTGCAAAGATGATGTACCCAAGCCAACGGTGCAAAAAGTTGAAGCTTTGATACGGTAATCCAGTAACCAGAGATAAAATTGACTCGCGGCTCGACAGCATAATGGCAAGAGGTGTCAGTGCATATGCCAACACACCAACCCTATCAGACCAGGGGCCCAGGCCGGAGCGAGTGTTGTAGACGCCAGGCATCTTCTTGACAGGCGTAATCCATTTCTTATAGGCGATGCCAACAAAGGTCCAGATGAGTAGGTATCCACTGAGTACAGCGAGGGTCAGAACTTGGGTCCGGGTAACTCGCCCAAAGATTGGCCTCGCAGCATCTGGCAACAGATGGCGTCTTGCAAAAACAGGAATGGCTTTTTGAAGTCTCTCGAGCGTGCTTTTACCCTCCTTGGCAGGTTCACCAGCTTCGAGTGGTAGTTGAAGACCAGAAGGTTGAGATCGTGCAAAGTGTCGACCAATGGCCCAGAAGAGCAGGATTCCGCCAATGGTAGCCCAGATGATGCCAGTGTAGTACATGCCTAGGTCATGACTGCGATAAACCGCATCGAGGTACTGGCAAGAACCGACATCGTTGGTACATGGCAACACGCGGTCGGCGTAACCCCAGTGCGGTACAGTTGCGCTGGCATTGGCGTGGTCCTGGATGTGACGAGGAAGTACTTGTGCAAAGGCCATTTGGGTGCTGGTAGTGAGAACTGGTCAAAAGCAAGGCGCAACAAATACGTGGCCAGGAATTGGCTGGCGTGAAGTTCTACCCAGCGGCGACAGCGGCAGTAGTCACATCATATACGAATCTGGCCGTACGGCAGCGAGATGGCGCGAAACGCAAGATCCATCGACGAAGGCAACGGCCAAGTTTCCAGATGGAAACGAAGTCTTGGAAATGACCAGATCGGGCATGGCGCGAGAGCAATTGAGCACATAACCCCACAAGTTCGGGTAATTGGCGGCAGCGAGACCGTTTACAAGAGCCTCGACTGCGAAACATTTGGGCATCATGGTGCGACCGCCCCTCCAGTCTTCAGCAAGTTGATTACCCATTACTCCTGCATCCAACTTCTGCCGCCATATTGTCTGTTTCCCTTCTTCTCCGGGATTTATAATCGCGCTCGTCCCCGTCGAGTTTGAAGTTTTGAAGGAAATCCAGCGTGCTCGCAAATACACATATTAGACGTACTCTTCATCATGGATCACTCACACATGGGAGGCAATACTACTTGCAAGATGGAGGTAAGAATGATACAAATGAACTTCTACCATAATCCTAATGTCGCTTTACTGACATATCAACTCTGTAGATGTTATGGAATTGGAATGTGGTCGACTCGTGCTTCCTCGCCAAATCATGGCACATCACCAACAACGCCATGTTTGCTGCGTCCTGCGTGGGTGCCGCACTTCTCGTTGTCTGCCTTGAATTCCTACGTCGCGTAGGTCACGAATACGATGCCTATTTACTCCGTCAATTTCAACGCCAATTGCGACGTCAACAGGCTGCTCTTGCGCTGGCAACCCCAGCCAACTGCTGCGACGGCCCATCCGCCCCTATGGGAACACAGTATGCAACTTTCCGAGCAAGTGGCCTGCAGCAGCTCATCCGGGCTATTATCCATGGTGTTACGCTTGGTTTGGCATATATTATTATGCTGTTGATCATGTATTACAATGGTTATATCTTCATTTCAGTCATACTGGGCGCCATTCTAGGCAAATTCTTGTGCGACTGGTTGGTTGTGCGCATACCTTATACCCAAACAGACGACAAGGACGAGCGCAGGACTTCGATAGGTGCTTCTGGGCCGACGGGGTGTTGCGCATGAAGGATATTTAGAGATGCGATGGAATGTGAAGAAGATTTCTGAATTACAGATACCCCATTAGAAGCGAAATGCGAATGTTGATTTGATTGTTAAAGCTGAACTCTATATCATCGTCTAACACTGAATTGTGTTGAAATTGAAATGTGATTCACCGTGCATTCAAATGATGATTACAAACAACACCCATCCTGTCTTCTGATTGGATCCATTCTTTGGCTTGAGTACCCCCAATATCTATGCATATGAATCATTGACACTGTGCCATCCAGGTACTCACCATCTTACCCGATATCTTGCTCAAATAGTAAGCTGCCAAGTGTGGCCATGAAACAGGTGTGGGGCAGTGAGCGCGTTGCTTTGCGCAAATTATCATCATCAGCCCAAGAGCGGGGTGCAAATAACTCCAAGCACTTTACATAGTTGTAACCAGTATCATTGGTTGTTGTAACTTGTACACTGAACACGTAATGTGGTTTATTGCTAAACGCTTTGTAATCTCGTCTAAATATGCAAATTGGCCGCCCTAACACTAACAAAAGTATGTTGATACTAGTGAGGATATCACTTTCAGAACTACGATGCGGGGAGTATATTTACAAGTCAAAATAAATAAGAAATTACACGCCGATAAGATGCTCTATATCTCTCTTTCCGTAACCTCGACCTTGTTCTTCTCAACATCTTCACTTTTCTTCTTCTTAACTGTGGTATCATTCTTCTCGCCGTCTTGAAGCATGGCGGAAGTAAAAGGATAAAGCGTCCTTCTGCGCTTAGCAGGCTTGGTGCTAGCATCTCGCCAGATGTTTTGGGTAATGCTCTTGCCTAAGGTTTCGATGACCGGTGTCATGAAAGGCAAACAGCCAAAAATGACCAGGTAACAGCAAGTAGCGACTACCAACATATTGGCCCAGTAAGGCACGCCGTGAGAAGCCAGCTGAACGCAAATGACGGAACCGAGCGACCAAAAGATGAGGCCGTGAATCAGATACAGGGTCAGGATGTGGGGGAACAGCCACATAAGGAGGCGGTTCGAAAAGAACTTTTGCACAAGAGGCGAGAGTTCGACAAGCAGATGGACGCCAATGGAGAATGTGAGGGCTGTGAGACGGGGAATGTAGTAAGGTGGGTAGCCATAGTCGACGGTATCACGCACCGGATGGCCAGTGCGCTGTTGAGGGTGAATGCCGAATTCAAGAGTGTTGAAGTTTGTGGGTGTCCACATGGCAACTAAATCAATCGAAGGGCTTCCAAGGGCCAAGGCAGTGATGAAAGCAAGGAATGGGTAGTACACCATGGGACGGGCATAGAGCCAGGTCTTCCATTTATAGGAAATGTCCAAGTCGGCGATGAGAAGACCCACCCAGAAGAAGGAACCCCAAGACATGGCATACCAGTGCATGAGGATGCAGAAGGCATAGTAGCACATTCTCTTCCACGGAGTCTTGATTTCGCGTATGACAATGACGGCCAAAAGAGAGGTCCACGAATTTTGCAGCTGTACGGGAATGGTCCAGAGCACACCAATGCAGTAGTTGAAGGTGATTTGCGGAACCGCGTTGGGGATGATGTACATGAGCTCGATCACCTCGCTGATGTAGTGGCCAAAATTGACATAATTGGATGTGTAAGGCCAAGTGGACCAGGTGATGGAGGGAAGGTATTCAAGCCAGGTAATGGCACCCACTTGCATGCAAAAGTACTCGAGGGCGGCCAGAGCAGCACAGGGGATGATAAGACGAGGGGTTCTGCCGACTGTCTTTTCAGCAACACCTTTGAGGTTACCAGATTTGATGTAGCTGGCGACCAGGAAACGGGTAGACGAGGTAAAGAAGGGACCAATCCAACTGAAAGTCAGGAGATAGGGAGTGACAATCTTCAGAGCCCAGATTTCGCTCTCATAATGGGCGTGGGTGTAGGGAATTTCGGTGGCAGGGAGGAAGGTCAAACAGAAATGAATCAGGGTGACAAGAACGGATGCGAGAGCGACCTAGTGCTAGTTAGTTTCTGACCATATTTCTTATCTTGTAAAAAAAATAAAATTCGTTGCTGTTTTTCTGCTCTCTGTATGGCTGCAGGGGAAATGCGTGTATGGAATCAACTTACAAGACCAGCGAGATAGTCGACACGGGCTTTGGGAGGGGTCACGGGTGGCTTTGCACCAGCAGCAGCAGGAGCGGGGATCTGAATTTCCTTGACTTGGACTTCGGGCTGCTTCTTCTTTTCGTCGAATTGCTCGGTGAAGGCGCCGGCATGTTTGATGGCAGCAATGGTGGCAATGTCGAGAGAAGTGCGGGTGTCGGCAGAGGAAGTGGTGGTGGAAGCAGCGAGGGACTTGTTGGAAGGATCGACCGTGGTGGTGCCATCGCTCGCGTTCTTTCGGTGGATGGACAGGTTCAAGGGAAGATAAGGCACGGGGTGCGAGCTCGAGTTTGGTCTCGTGACGGGCTCGCTGTCGCCAAAGCCCGGGGTGACAGCAGGCGAGTTGGAGGCAATGGAGCGGGCAAAGTAGCCGCCGCCGGGTGTGAGGGTGGCTGGGGTGACGGCACCAGGCGTACCAAAGCCAGGCGTCTGAGCGGCGAGCGTGAGGCCATAGCCCTCGCTATAGATGACGCTGGGCGCAGCAGAGACGGGAGCATCGACATCCTTGGAGGTGCGCCGGCTGTTAACCGCAGTGGTCGTCGAAGCGGCGCCACTGCCGGCAGCGGGCTCGGGCACGGGGGTTGGGGTCTTGTTCGCGCGCTTGAGCAGGGCGTGCACGAGCAGCACCGTCGACACGGCGATGCAGATGGACGCAATGAAGATGGCCGGCCAGCGCTTCCTGTAGTTGGGCGGCGACTCTCTGAAAGCAACCGTCGCGGCCTGGGCGAAAGGCGACGAGCCGCGCAGAGACACGTCGGTCACGAGACACTGCCGCCCAGACGCGTCTGCGCCTGCGCGCGCACCACCGCAGCGCGCGTCAAAGGCCACGTGATCCGCAACCGTCATCAGCGACGAGTTGAAGAAGGCTCGCACCATGCCGACATGCGCATACGACCCGTTGGGCGGCGGGCCCTCAGACGTGTAACGGTCGCCAATGGACGAGTGCCGGAAGTACAGCGTCGACGGCGTGTTGGGCCAGCCCTTGGGCACATTGCGCCGGCTCACTGACCGCACCAGCGCGTCGCCCAGGAAGAAGTTGGCCTCCTTGTCGCTCCAGTCGAAGCGGTACGGCACCAGGCCCCACGGCGAGCTGGGGTACTGGTACGAGCTGTTGCCGTAGTCGGTGAAGTTGACGCCCTTGGCCCGCGTCCCCCGCCAGTCGCCGTACATCATAAACGACGTCCACGCATCCTTGGGGTCGTCGGCATTCATCACGTTGATGTTCAGCGTCTGCGACTCGTTGTAGTCGACGCGCATCGCCAGCACACTGCCTCCCACACCGGGCTTGGGCGGGCCCAGCGCCGACTCAAACGTACCGTAGCGAATGTCGCGCCGCAGTGTCCGCAGCGACGCGCCCATGACGAAGTGGTCTCGGGTCGGTGGGTCCAACGCAAACTTCCAAGCATTTCCGCTCCACCCGGGCGACGTTGCCTCGTCGAAGCCAAGGTTGCCCGGCGCCGCTCCGCCGCGATAACGGGCATTCCAGTTCTTCTCGCTCAGGTGCTGGTAGTCTTCGACCAGGAACGTGTCCGTCGGCGGCCTGTCGGTTTCGTTTGCATACGTGACAATGGCCTCTGTCCATACTGCACCTGTCCGGGGGTCAAGAAATCCACAGGAGCAGTCCCCCACATTGGTTGTGGCCGAGGCTGCTCGAACCAGCAGGCCCAAAAGGAAAACCCGCATCTCCATGGCGAGGAGAGGGCGGAATGGTGAGTAGAGTTGCAGTGGTGGTGGTGGTGGCAGCAACAACAGGAAGGAAGTTGCAGCCTCTCTGCAGAAAACGGTTCCTACACCAGCGGTCGACTATATGAAGTGCCAGCCTCGCTGATCCAGACCAGCCAGGCCAGTTTTCTACGAGCCGTCAACACGCAACACGGTCAGCTCGTCGCGCAAACCCGTCACAAGCGGCTCGGCCGTGCTCTTGAGCTGAAAGTCGCTACATGGTGTGGCGTGGACAAGCAACCGCCGACTAACCCAAGCCATGGCCTTGCGGCGCTTGTATTTCTCCTTGGGGCGCGCTCAACACGCTCGTATCTGCAGCAATGCGTCAAGCCGTTGGCGCCCTATCGGCCTTGTCAGCTAGCAAACTGGCAGCTCTCGTCCCAAAGCGTACTGCCAGCAGCGAGCCAGATCTAGATGGCGCTGCAGGTCCCACAGGGCTGACGCACGGATTTATTGATAGATTGCCGACCAGCAGGGGTCCTAGCCGAGCTTCCCCCTGTCACGCCAGACCACCGCCAGTGCCACCCCATCTTCCATGCCCGTGGGTACTATCTACGATCTATCTACACACTCATGTCGGTGCTAGGGCTGTAGGGTGTAGCGAGCCACTATGCCCCCTTCTCCTCCCTGCTGGCCCGGATGGCTGGACAAGTCTCCTCGCGCTTCGGGTTGAGCGAGCATAGGGCCAGAGCTCCTGTCGGCCCTGAACCAGTACAGCTCTAAGAAAATAATGTCCCGTCTTCAGCTCTGCCTGTGCCATCAGCCTCGTTGGCCTCTGGGT
Organism: Shiraia sp. slf14; assembly: GCA_000498155.1. Taxonomy (NCBI): domain Eukaryota; kingdom Fungi; phylum Ascomycota; class Dothideomycetes; order Pleosporales; family Shiraiaceae; genus Shiraia; species Shiraia sp. slf14. The sequence goes on from AXZN01000069.1 coordinate 138,578, forward strand.
CGGCCATGGAGTAAAATCACTCCCCGTCCAACCCATCCATCATCAGCACTGAACTTTGCACGCAACTCTTTGCATTCTCGTCCTCACCATGGAGACCATCAAGCAATTCGCAACTCCACCTCTATCCTCCCACAATGCAAGCAACAACTACTTGATCGGCCTGCGTGGCTGGTTCGTCATTCAATCCTTCTTGTTTGCGTTTTTGCAGGTCTTTGCTCCCGGCGCCGTTGCCCACTCTCCCAATGCCCTCGAGGCTCACTCGTCCACCCTACACAAAGCCCTCAAGTTTGTTTCCATTATTTTCTGGAATGATGGTGTCATCTACTCGGCCTTCATCCTCCTCAGTGCTCGCACCATATGCCTCCCTTTTATGACGGGCCCTGATGCCGGTACCAAAACCTCCATTGCTGGCTCCATCTTCCGACGAGGAATGAGGTTATGGTTCCCTGTCGCTGTCGCCCTCGCCATCTCCACGGGCATGTTTCATGCTCTTGGCTACCGCTTCGTCGACGAGTTTGCCAAAAGCACCGGAAACATCTCCATTTTCGTGCCTTACAAGATTGACAGTGCTTTGGTCTACTTCAACTCTGCCTTCAACCTCTTCTGGGTCACCAACAAGTTCAGTGATCAAGCTGGCAGCTATGCATTCCCCGGCCAGATGATGTGGGTCATCAACGTCATCTATCAACAGAGGTATATCCCCCCTCCCATTGTTGGACAACCATAGAGAGAGAGAGAAGCTAATACAGTCTGTTCAAACAGCTTCACAATTTACATGACTATGGTCATTGTCCCATATACGCGTCGGAGCTGGCGCGTCAAGGGCGCCGTGTTCTTCATCATCACTGCATGGTGGGTCCAGTCGTGGGCATGGTACAGCATCACGGGCCTCATTCTGGCCGACATGGTTTCCAACATGGACTTCAAGGCCAAGGCACAACGCGGTATCAAAGTATATCGCTCCATCCGTATTCCTTCCTACGTTGCCTATTTTGCCATTTACGCCGCTGGCATCGTCATGCAGTATCTTTGGGCTGCCTGGCGCCCAGAGTACCGCAATCAGGAGATTGTGGCTCACGGTGGTCTCTACTATACTGGCGGTTTGAACGAAGACTTTGATGTCAAGCAACCCCAAGCCCGAGATGATAACTACTTGGTCCTATTGGGATTCTTCCTCGTTGTCGAGACTTCGGATCTTCTTCAGTGGGCTTTGGCCAACCCACTGTTCGTGTACCTTGGCAAACGATCCTTGAGTAAGTACCAAACCTTGATTATTTGTGGCATGATGAACCGTTACTGATTGACTCTACACAGGCTTCTTCCTCATGCAGAGCATTGTCATCTATACCCTTGGTATCAAGCTATACCAAATGCTGCACATTAGTAGCGAGATTGGCGCAGTGGCTGTATGCTTCTTTGTCACCCTTGCGACATCGGCAGTTTTCACTGAATTGTTCTATCGCATCATTGAAGTTCCTTCTCATGTTTTTAGCCATTCGGCATTCAAGTGGATTCGAGAGTAGTAGCTGTGGTAGTCGATGTGGAAGAGGATGTATATAATACCAAAGTCGCAAGAAGAAGGATGAGACAAGAGCGACAAAATAATTTGAATTATGCTACCCATAGATACCGTTTCTCGTATTCATAGACTTGATCAACATAACTAAGTCAAGACGGTGCCTATGTGTTCCTTGGATGCTTCTTTTTGATCTGCACGTTCATGATCTACATGTTCATGATCTTCATGAAGGATTCCATAGTAACGATCAATGGCGGCGCGAATCCTACCACGACCTCGGCCGCTAAAATATCCCGGAATTTGTCCGACCCGTAAATCCCTCGCGTCTATCTTACCCTCCCCTTTCAAAGTGCGTTCATCAATCGCCCCCAAAATGTAGGAAAAAAAAATCCTTCCTTCACTATTCGGAAGCCCAGGACGAAAAGAAAAAAAAAATCTTTGTAGGTAGATCCAGCCTTTGTGACCAATGTTTTGTCGAGGCTCGACATGGGACGATTTTTCATCGTACCCTAGTCAAACCCAAGCGAAAACATTTGGCTGGACCACGAATCGCGGAGCATATCTGTGTTAGCGTACGCGATTGGAGGTTAGATGGGCAGCATTGTGTACATGCCTGGGCGAAAGGGCCGGGCTGGGGTCGTTTCTTCTTTCGCTTCGTAGTAAGGGAAATGCTGGTGCTTGAGTCTAAAAAATGACGAGGCTGCCGGTCTTGACCGAAGCGTACGACTTATGTACCGTGAATGTGCAAGATACATGGGCAAGATTCTAGAGTCGTGCAGCAAAACACGAGGCCTAAGACGGTAGCACAACCAAACCAAGTGACTGTACAAGCTCGATAAGCGGAGCTGGAGTATCCAGAGAAGTATACCTGGGCATACCCACCTCGTTAGGTAGGTACCTACGAATCTGAGCCAGCAACAAAACCATGCTTCTTCCAGAATTTGTGCTCCAAACCCCAGCCCCTTGTGCCTCAGCATGTCCTGGGGCGTGCAAGGTGGCAAGATCCTGGAGCAAACTTAATGAAGAGGACTTTTGTGTTATATCAATTATTTGAAACTGATGATGAAAGGAGTTGATTGCAAAATCAGGGTTGAGGCACTAGGGACAGGTACACGAGCACTAAAATAGAACGGACAAAAGTCAAAAGCACATCCTATCAAGTACCGACGGCGTCTCGAGCCTGGCGCCATGGAAGTTTGCCTCGAGCAGCGGGGCGTAGTGGGCGTAGTGGGCGTAGTGGCTTCTTACACGTGGCGGCCGAGGCTTAGCGCCGTCGGCGGTTTTTGTGTTCCAAGCGTGTTTTTTCAAGCCAAGACGGGTTAAGCTGTGGCTTGCCAGCCGCCCGTGGGGGGCACTACAACTGTCCCAAGACTCCCAACATGTACCCTCTTCACGCCCAGTGCCTCGAGCAGAGATAAGCTCTTCAGCGCCACACCGCTCAACCACGTCTTCGGACACGCCCGTACCATGCAGAAGAGATTCCAGGGTCCCTTGTTCTCGCTTACTTGCCTTTCTAGTCACTACAAACGCCCAATCTGGAAGCCAGCACATCTTCTGCCTAGACGTGATTGGCCGGTTGACTTCCCAAATGGGTTGCCTCATGTGGATTTGTTCTCGACTTGCGCGCGGCACAGCAATGACATGATTGTGATGCGCGCTGTCAGCTCCAGGTACGTACTGTGGACCTCCTTAGTTGTGCAGATCTTGTCGTGGAACAGGAGCATACCCGCCTTACCGTCACCACTTGGCTGTGTGTGCGTGTTAGTAAAGACTGAAAAGGAAAGCGGTTGGCTAGAAACTCACTAATGCCATCAATTGCTCGTCTTCTGTGGCTGACTGTGTTTCCATCAAGTGTATCTCACGCCTCGAGTCGGGATAAGTGCAACAAACTAAGTACCAAGCGGCAAGGGGATTTTAGAATGGCTCCGCAGTGTTGGGTCCCGGCAGATACTGGTGCATGAGTCGGTACCCTTGGACCTGTCGTTGCTGCTAATGTTGGGAAGTTCTCAGCTGAAGATTGAACTCGACCGAAACGACGCGTCCAAGAATAGTGAAAAGTTGCTGGGAGGTTAAAGAAAAACCCTGACAAGGTTCGACCGGTCAACGATTTAGCTCACTTAGGCCTTATCCCTTCCTGCATCAGTAAGCACCCTTGTACGTTTCAAGCCAGGTTGTTGGGCTACTCCACGCGTCCCTGAAGCTCCCTATAACCCGGTAAAGCGTTTATGTGTGTGGTCAGACCAGGGACCAGATCTCGACAGATACGATTGATTAGCGCTGTCAAAACTGTCACCTAGAGCTAGAATCGTAGTGACCACTGAAAGTTTCCTCAGCTTGATTGATACGAAGCTCACCGTTCCTCCAAATTTGGTTTGGGCAACCGAATTGGCGAGGAACGTGGGAACATCTAGATACGCAGGGCCCCCACCCAATATCACCAGCAAGCCTCTGTCTCGTATAGTAATGCTTGTGCTTCTCGCTTGTGGCTGTTATGCCATGCCATTTTCACATTCTCAGTATCATTAGAGTGTCCACAATCGGCCACTGCGCTGTCCAGCTTCATATTTTCGGTCTAGCTTCAGCAATAGAAGCTGGCCCTTGCTATCGAGTACCCTAGTGTCTACTTGGTTGCCTCAGCCAGGCTGGCTCGCGTTGTCGCCATGTCAGTTTCAGTAGGTCCGACCACGGTTTCCGGTGCAACTTGTCAGCTAGCCGCCATGATGTGGATTTCCGAACTTGCTGAAGGCGCGAAGCGGCTCGGACCCGCCGTGGTGAGAGGTATTCAGCTCTACCGCTCTGGACTCCATGGGCTTTGGATGAGTTGGTTGAATGAGGTTGGCGTGGATCAGCCACAAGAGCGTGGACGCTGGGGGGTTGTTGTTGAAGACCTTTGTAAAAGCCCCCGAGCGACGTCTGTAGCCTTGCTTTGATCTGCATCTCACTTTCACGATCTACATTGCATGTCTCCTGCTTAGACGGTTGTCGATCACTAGTGTTGATCAATACTCTTAAGTCGACTTTGATTACTTTGATCAATCCTCCCCAAGCATCCTACCTAGCCGTCTTCCAACATGCTCGGGCATCCTGAAGAACCCATGCGACTGGGTAGCTCCGCAAGCTCGAAGCTTGCTACCATTCGAAGCAAACTCAACTATGTATCCGCACGAAGCTCAGCATGGGTCTGGGAATGGACTCCCTTCTGTCTTGTCAGCTCATACTTCATCTTCTCAACATGTATTTACATGGTCTGCAACGAGAAAATGATTGAAGTGCTGTGGTACGTTTACATGTTGACCAACACGTACGTCTCCATGGTCACTGTCGTCGAGGCCATTTTGAGCATCTCTGCCACCCGGGAGTCGAGGGAAAAAGTTACCAAAATCGCCGCGAACGACTTTAAGCCCGGCATGCAGCCTTGGCCCACCCCTGATGATCAGTTGCCGATCTTAGATCTGATCATCGTCGCTTACTTGCCGAATGAGCGCGATATCATCATGGATCGCGTTGTCTATCTCTGCACGCAAATGTTGTATCCTGTGGACCGAATTCGAATCAATTGCGTCTACAATACACCTGTCCCTATCGAGCCTTTGGAGACCGAGCTTGTCCAACTTCAAGAAAAATACTCTCAACTCAGAGTCATCAAAGTTCCCGGAAGCAAATCAAAAGCCGACAACCTCAACTACTTCTTCAAGCTCGATACTGGTGCCGACCTCATCGCTATCTTCGATGCTGACCACTACCCTCATCCTCACAACCCCCGATGGGCTGCAGAGCGTTTCATGGCTGATTCCGAGGTTGGTATTGTTCAAGGTCGCTGCATCATTTACAACTCGGGAGATTCCTGGTTGACCCGATTGATCGCCATCGAGTTCGATAAGATTTATGCCGTTTCACATCCTGGGCGCGCCATTATGATGGACTTTGGTCTCTTCTGTGGTACGTACATTGAGAATTCAAGCTGTAATTGTGGCGATGAGCAAGTTGCTAATTTTGAATTTAGGAAGCAACGGATACTGGAAAGCGGATCTCCTGAAAAGCCATGGTATGAATGGTGATATGTTGACTGAAGATATCGACTCCGCCCTCCGCGCTGTAAAGAAAAACGTCAAGGCCGTTCACGAGACCAACGCTGTATCGTATGAGTTAGCGCCATCAGAATTCTCAGGCTTCTGGAAGCAGAGACTTCGATGGGCACAGGGTTGGGCACAAGCAAGTTTGGTGCATATGCCCATGGTATGGAATCAACCGGAGCATGGCACACGAGGTTTCATGAAGCGCTTTGGCCTTTGCTCGTTGCTTGCCGTTCGCGAATTCTCATACTACCTCATCACACAGGTAAGCTTATAATCATCCCTAGCTCCCACTTAATTTCAATATGCTAATCAGTGACTTACACAGTACACTTGCCTCGTCCTCAGTTTCATCATCCTCAACTTCCCCAGAACCCCGCTCGCACTCGCTCGCATGATCTTCTTCCCATATCCTCTCTCAGTCTGGTTCTTTATCATCAGCATCGGATGTCTTCTGGGCACCCTTATCATCACCTGGCGGGTTCGCTCTGAATTCATCAGTGTCTGGATGATGATCTACTTCTCAGCATTCTACCCATTCTATCTTGTCGTTATGGGCATGATTGGACTCTACGGACACGCAAGACAAGTTGTTAGATACAACAACTGGAATCCTACTGCGAGAAAATAATTGTTTTGTTTATTAGTTAGCCGATAAAGGCATTGTTTTGGTTGAAATCAAACTAAAGATAGACTGTAACGTTAAATATACCCTTCATAGAACAAATCAGATCATCATTATCATTTCAGAAGTTGTAGATTGTATGTTTGATGTGTCAACTGCCAGCATGTCCTCTCAGTACAAGTGCGTAATTCGCGTCATTCCAAGACATTGATTTCGTGAGACGAGATTGGTATTGTTCAAATCAACATTTAAAGCCAGCAGTAAGAGCCTGGAATGTTGGCAAAATACGTAGGGCAACTACCAGACGTTGTGATGCACAGCTTCGAAACAACCCCAAGTTCTGAATTAAGCTAACCATATGAATAGGCAGTCCTGACTAGGCAACCCCAAGATTAGCGCACAATCTCAGACCTGTGATTCCCAATTCATTGGGTGGCTGCAGCAAGCTATTAATCAGTCACCGTTGGCGTACCTCCCGTAATGGTGTGGATATGACAGAGGAGATTGGCGGCTGTTCACGCTTCTGTCCGTAAACAAACACCAGACTCCCCTTTTCCCTGCTTCATGGTTGTTATGCAATGACTTCGTCACAGGGTTGACTTCCTAATTATGAGACACTAACATTGCTATCGTTTGACTAAAGTCCACTTCATCACCGATGGTGATGCTTGGCCCTGCAGCTCATAGATCGCAGCCACCACAAAATGACTTCTGCGGAGATGGTGCCGATGCATATGGCCAACTTATTTCAGCCATTTTCAACTCCATCACTCACCCATCCTGTGTCAGAGGTTGCTGAGTCGTGCCACTGTCGTCACCAGTTCGTTCCACAGCCGCGCGGCTTTTGCTATCCCGTGTAATCTCCACTTCATGCGCTGGCCCCTCGTAGCCAATTGCCTTGAGCCACTTCGGATCAATGTTTTCAAGCTGCAAATAAGGACTAACGTCTGATTTGGGGAAATGAACATTTCGGAGTGCGAAACCCATCCCCAGATAAGCCCACGGGTTGTTATGGTGATATTCAATCTCAAAATCTTCGTATCGAGGGGTCGCTATGACTTCAGCGTAATGGTTGGAGGATCCAGGCCAAACGGCGTTGACGCGACCAGTCTCATTGTTCTTGTACCAAGATCGACAGTCAGATTTCCAAACTGTATGCTTGATCCATTCCTGAGCGTGCTCATTGAAGCGATCGGTAATCTCTTGCTTGGGGACCCATGATTTGATGTGTTCGCGTTGCATTTTTTTGATTACCTGGATGGTGTATTCCGCTACAGCAAGAAGTGGGCCTGTCACTGAGCCGTTCTCTACTGGCCTATAGAGATCAATTAGTTTCGTGTCATTGCAGGTAAATAATGTACTGACCACGTTGGCCCAATAAATATGATCCAGTTGGGCATATCAGGGCATCCAAGCCCAAGGTATGATTCGGGTGCATTCTTCCATTTCTCGTATAGATTGACACCATTTTTGCCAATTATGGGGAATCTGGGTTTGTACGTTACGTCAAATCCTGTTGCGCATACAATCGTATCGACTTCGCGGTGCTTGCCATCACTACCAATAACGCCTGTTTCGTCGATTTCATCCACAGCTGTGAAGTGGACATTGACGTTCTCTTTCTGAATGGCTTCCATGTACGGGTCACCCGGAGTGATGCGGCGACCTACAATACATCAGTGATTTAGTTAACCATCGACTTAAGGGTTGGCGACTTACAGCCAACTTCAAATTTGGGCGTAAAGCCCTCTAACAGCCTCTTGTCTTTGATGAAGTCCCCCATTCTTTTGGTGAATGTCTCCTTGGCCTCTTTCTGCCCTTCGCTATCAGTATAAAAAGCACCCCACAACCCGTTGACTTGGTTTTCAATATCTTTGGCGTGTGCCACCAGCTTTTTGGGATCTGCTCGAAACTCGTCCCGCTCTTCTTGCGAATACTCCTTGTTTTGGCCATAATTGTTTGCAATCTGTACAAACCATACTCCAGTTCGGACAAAAATATCCATATGCTTGACATGCGGTTGCATTGTAGGTACTGTTTGAATTGAGGAGGCGCCAGACCCAATGACTGCAACGCGGTCCCCTGCCCATTGTTCCTTCTGATAATCATCTGGCCATGTAGCCGTGTGGACAATACGGCCCTTAAAGCTGTTGATTCCTTTGATAGCGGGCCATTTGAAATTATTCAAAATTCCTGTAGCATATAGTAGAAGGTCACATTGGTCAGTGAAATCCTTGGTCTCCCCCAAAGGCGTTTGCTGCCGCAATGTGACTTTCCATTGTCCGGCGTCTTCTTGCCATTCAGCGCGCACTACTTCGGTATTGAAAGTCATGTATTTGCGAAGATCGAATACCTCTACGACCTTGCTTAAGTACTTGTGGATGTCAGGCGCATAAGAGAAGAAACGAGGCCAGTCGGGATTGAGTGCGAAGTTCAAGGTGTATGCATGAGAAGGTATATCACAAGCAGCACCTGAGGGTTGCGTTAGTTTAACAAGAGTGAAGTACTTTTGCCGACCTACCAGGGTACCTGTTTTCCAGCCATGTGCCGCCAATGTCTGTATTCTTCTCATATATGACATGCTCAATATTACTGCAGTGTTTTTGTATATGATATGCCATCTGGATGCCGGAAACTCCAGCACCAATGGTCAAAATCCTCAACTTCTTCGAGGATGGGTCCTGCGAGAAGGTCAAAATCATGTTTGCATATGAGAAGGTTCGTGCTTGGCTCACATCATAGACAATATTAGGGATATCATATCCACTAGAACCAGGTGTAGAGTAATCCCATTTGCCATCTTTACTCACTGTATTGAGATCTGGTGTCATGTTCATATGTGGTTGTGCTGTCTATCCTGCCAAAATAACGAAGCGGGGTTTGCTTTTGCAACCTGCGATATACCCAGAAAAAATCAAGGGATTTGATTGAAGACTCTAATCATGAATCGGTGCTGAGTGGAGGTGTGAGGAGATTGCAACAGCATTGGTCGATAAAGCCTTGACGTTCTGGGCGATTCAAGTTTGATGGCTTCATGTTCAAACATTCTGGTGAACCCATGGGTCTTACATACGTTATGTGGTGTTCGAGTCGATAGTGCTGACATTTTGTGGAGTCTTTGTGACATCGGGACACTTTATGACGACTATTATAATTACGGGTCAAATCAGACGTCTTCGGTATTATGGGGTTGAGTTAGACTAAAGCCCATTCCTTTCATGCGGGGTTTATGCGGGGTACGACAGTAAGGACACCGAGGTCGCCAACAGTACATAATACGAATTTCTTACACAACGACTGTACCAGGCGCTACTAGCTTATGTCGACATGTTTGCAAAAGTTATGGTCGGAGGGTTTCCCTTTTTTTCATTGAATCACAATGTTGCCTGTCAGATGTGTCTTTGTGCTTCTTGTTATTGCGTCTCTGGTTTTAGACAATTTTTCTCATTTCGGCTGGAAGCACCGATGGATAGCAGGTATTTACTCAGCATGAATTGCTGGTATGCTAAGGTGACTCTATAAGAATACCTGCATTCTGGAATGAAATAATCTTAAACCTGTTCATCGAGCGTTTTCTGCGGCGTAAGCTGGGCCGATTGTTTAGATTACCTAATTCTGAAGGTGTTGTCTGTTCTGACCTGTATCTCAACTTGGTATCCAAACTCTGTTCAACCAGGACAATATTCATTAAATTGCGCTAATATTATTTTCCATCCATTAGTCCAATTAAATTACCAACTTCTCGTGCAATGCTGTTAAATGCCAAAGCTCTTTCCCCATCTGGCTCTGCAACAACGGTTGGCTTCCCACAATCTGCATCATTAGATATTTGGGTATGCAGTGGAATCTCACCCAGTATTTTCAGGTCATATTTGTCGCACATGGACCTTAGTTTAGCCATATTGCCGAATATTTCGTGAACATTGCCACATCCAGGACACGTGAAGCCAGCCATATTGCACACTACACCTAGCAAGTTCACATTGACCTTCTTGAATAGTTCAACACCTTTGGTTGCGTCTTTCAGCGACAGATCTTGTGGTGTAGAGACGATTATAGCCCCATCGAGAATGAGCTGTTGCGTGATGGTCAACTGTACATCGCCAGTGCCTGGTGGTAGATCTAGCACCAGCACATCGAGGCCGCCCCAATCTACTTCATGTAGCAATTGTTGCAACGCTTTCATGACCATAAGGCCACGCCAAGCTACAGGAGACTCCTCAGGAATCAGATATCCCATTGACATGGATTTCAAACCATAATTTGAGAGGGGTATTAATTGGTTGTCTGACATTCGGATTGTCAGGCGTCACTGGTGCAGAATGGTAGAGTCACTGACTAACTGGCAGATAGGCGTGGTTCGCCAGAAAGATTTAAAAGCGTAGGTATCGAAGGCCCAAAGATATCTGTGTCGAGTATGCCGGCTTTGTAGCCATGTCGTGCGAAACTCAACGCCAAGTTTACTACATTTGTGCTGCTCAGCTCACGTATGTTGCATGTAAAAATCGTATATTGTACCGGCAATTGTACTCTTTCCAACTCCACCTTTTGCCGACGATACAGCGATCACTTTTTTCACATTTTGAATGCTCCTCTTCTGGGGCAGGCCTCGCTGCATGCGCGGCAGCTGAGGCGGTGCCCCAGCGCGTGGGAGACCCTGGAGAAAAATCAGCCGATCAATTCAATGGTCTCTGGTGGCGTGCGCGCATACCAACGGATTTTCATGCTGCAAAGACCGCAATGTCGAGAAGAGCCGCCGTTTGATCATCCTGGTCTCTTTCTCAGACAAGAGTGTTTGGGGTGTGATGATGATGGCGGAAGTGACGCGCGCATGCGGTTAGTCGGCGGAATGAAGCGCCGAGAGATGCTCGAACTTTTTTTGTGGGGCTGTCTCAAAGTTTCCCTTCTCATAATGTGTGAACCTTCGCATTGTCAGGTTTCAATACACACGGACACGATGAAAAAGTCAAAGATCAGAGGCAAGGCTCTCGCATATCCTGTTCTCGCCTTGTTGTCCGACTAACTTTTGGAAACAGACTTTGACCCCGAATCCCTCCTCGATCCTGCACCAAGCTCCAGTTCAGAAGATGGCTCAGACGATGACATATCCGATGTCGAAGATGTAAATTCTGGTCGCGAACACTATACAGCTGTGGCGAAGAGTAAATTAAGGCAGAATGCCGACAATCCAGGAGGACCCCAGTACAAAGGTCGCACTGTTAGCCGCAACGACGTAGACGATAGCGATAGCGATGACCCATTCGCCAAAGGTTTTGACGAGGCGGACAGTGATAGCGAGTGTGATGGAGATCTGCAAGATGGCATGGGCGGTATTGAGCTAAACAACACCCGTCAGAGTAGCGATGAAGACGACGAGAGCATGGAAGAATTGGAGAGCGATGATGAGGCTGCTGAGGTTGCATCGGACTATTCTGAAGATGACGATGGCGATGTCGCCTCCTCTGGAGACGATGCAAGAACTGACACCTCCAAAGTGCGCAGCCTGATGAATGCGACCAAGTCTTTCGCATCGACCCTCGCAACAGGCGCACAATCAGACATCGCCAAAGGTCAAGCTGTCAAAGCGCAACGCAAGACTTTTGACACTCTCCTCAACACTCGCATCCGCCTCCAAAAAGCTTTAGTATCCACAAACTCTATGGTCGCCGACTCTTACAAGCAAAAGACTGCTCCTGCAACTTCAATTGCAGCTGCCGAGGCTGCTGCGCTCACCCTTCTCAACAACCTTACCGACCTCCGCGTAACACTTGAAGAAGCCCGCACAGGACAGAAGCGAAAGCGCACAATTTTCGAGTCTCATACACCGGTTTCTGACATCTGGACTGCGATATCCGTCGCCGACAGATCTTCCCTCTCCCACCGCAAAGTTATCCTTGAGCGCTGGTCCACCAAGACCCGTGCCACAACTGTGACGAATAACAAAAACCGCCTTAATGCTTCTGCGACACAGACGCTTACTGAAGTTCTCGAATCGCAGCTGAGCTCGCCCCATCTTGTCACACGCACGCAAATACCTCGATCATGTGCACCACTCCAATCCTCCGCGTCCTCGAAAGGGCAACAGGCGGACCCAGCTATTTACGATGACGCAGATTTCTATGGGCTGATGCTTAAAGAACTCTTGGAGCAACGCAGCGCCGACAATGCGAACGGCGGTACTGCAGAATTTGTTGTTCAAGCACCATGGCAAGTGGCTCGCGAAGCCAAGACCAAGAAGGTTGTTGATACGAAGGCAAGCAAAGGAAGGAGGCTACGGTATACAGTGCAAGAAAAACTGCAGAATTTCATGGCCCCGGAAGAACGAGGTGAGTGGGGTGAGAGACAGCGGGATGAGCTCTTTGGTAGTCTGTTTGGGCAAAGGATGGCGCTGGGTGAACAAGATGATGTGCAGAGTGAAGGCGAAGATGGAGACATGAATGCTGAGGAGGCAGGTCTCATGTTGTTTAGAAGCTAGTTCGGCGGAGGGAGGTGGGTGCGAAAAGAAAGGTGGCAGGAGACGTGTATACCAGCATGGCTACACTTTTCGGAACAGCTGCTGGCCCACTACTGGATTTTGCGACTTGTGCTCAATCGCTCTCATGCCAGAGGTTATTTGTTTGAGCACAGATGTGATGACAAGATCGGTGTTCTCTTAGTCAGCCGCCGGAATCAAATCTGAATACGAAGAACCAAAATATGGCCCAAGCTCGTGGGTTCAGATAGCGCTGTGCACTTTTGTCTATAACCCTCCATGTAATTGCTCGTCTACCGGCTTTCATTGCAGCCAACCAATTGCGTCTTTGATGTGTCGGCCATGAACACAATTAGTCCACCCCCGCAGATCAAGCGGCTCTCCGCAGGCAAGCGAATTCTGGGCGTGTTTGTCGGCATCGCAGGCGGTCTGGGTGCAAATGTGCTCATCGGCTACGGTGTAATGAGCTTCTACACGCGCAACACCAAATTCATTCCTTACGACGCCTCGCATGCCGACTTGTTGTCGCCGACTCACAAATCCCACAACCCCACCAGTAATCCACCAGTGTGCATCGACCACGCCATTAAGTCAATACCATACACCAATTTGCCCGACAAGTACAAGCGGACGGCACCCGACGGCAGCTTCGCAGTGGACAGGGCGGCCCTAACCACGGATTTCTGTAGGGGTGTCTGGAGTGGACTGGCATACAGGGTACAGAGGAGATATTTAGAGAGAAAGTATCGCGCTCTGCCTGGCCGTGAAGGTCAACTATGGGACACCAAACAACTGGAGAAGAGTGAGTATCCAGTCGGCACCCACATTACCGATCATTTCGAAGTACTTGAGCACACAGACAGCAAGGTATGTTGATCGCGCATCATCGCATGTGACCTCATGATCACCTCACTAAAGATTGTAGGTCATTGTACGCTGCGGTGACTCTCCGCTCAATGCCGGCCACCGCCCGTCCGATGGCCTCTTCTCCATGGAGGTTTCGACCGATGACGCACGGCAGTCGGCGACATTCCACCTCAAGTCGGTCTTTGTCAACACTACGGCAGAGGGAAAAGATTCTCAGCCGTTGCCATGGAACTTCCAGCTAGCACATCGATGGTATACAAAGCTGTGGATGGAGAGTGCAACAAGGAAGCTATTGAAGAATCAAGCAGTCGAGTAGTTTAAGGCACCTGCATGTGAAGCCGGATATTACCGTCGTCCTCTGAATACCCATTATGTGCATGATCCCACTCGCGGTGAATTCGAATGTTCATTTTGTGGTAACATTGCACATAACAATCATCTACCAAGGGACGTGTAGGACAACCGGAAAGCGACGTGTTATTCTAGCCTGTAATTTAATATCCCTCCAGGTCTCATGGGGCACGAATCAAAGCCTTGTAGGTGGCTTGGATTGTGATTGTGACTGTGGTGCGGACATATGCAGCCAAACGCCGGAAGTTACCCGTTGTAGAAGGAAGGCATGCATGACGTAGTACCGAGTCCAAGCTCCCTCGAAGATCCGGGGATGATCCACTCGTTGGTTGATATGTACATGCCCAATGCCCTCATCTCCCCTATTACTCCTTGACTATACACCCGTTTCTCGAGCAATCCTGTCCTTTTGACTCCATATCGTGGCGAGCCAGGCCCATCCTTAATTGTCTAGCTCTACCTACTTCACCAACCATCCCAACTATCCCCGACCCCCTTTAATGCTCTTTCGCATGGCGGCGCAATGGTCAACACGTTATCTGTAGGTGCAGCAGTGACGCCAACGGTCATCCACACCTATCTGTCGCATTACTTCAACCGACGGCCGCTGCATCAGAAACCAACAGCGCATATTTCCTACCATGAGGGCCTCGAGCTCATCCGCAGCTTTCTCCACTACGCATCGTTTCACACGGTGGACGAGCTCCAGGCTTTCACTTCGCAATGGGTGCCAGCGCCACACTGGGTACATTTAAAGTTGGTCGAGATTCCGGGACACCTCTTGGTGCAATCAGCCGAACTCATCAATACGCAACTAGGCCCTCATGGCATCAAGGCGGTTGGCGGGAAGACTTGGTGGCAGTGGCGGCGGGAAGGCGCTACACTGAAGGCTGAATGGATTGAAATGCGCAAGGACTACGATGCGCGGAAGCAATTGAACATCTCCAAAGGAGATCGGATCATGCTCTACATTCACGGAGGTGCTTATTTCTTTGGTAGTGTGGATGAGCACCGCTATCAGATGCAACGGCATGCGCGCAAATTAAAGGCCAGAGTCATTGCGCCCAAATATCGGCTTGCACCGCAGTTCCCATTTCCCTGCGGCCTGCACGACTGTGAGCAGCTATGTACCCTTTCAACAACTACATTTCTAACAGAGTAGGTTTGGCCGTGTACTTGTATCTACTTGAGGAAAAGTATGATCCCAGTACTATCATTCTGGCAGGAGATTCAGCCGGCGGTGGTATGGTACTGAGCATGCTTGTGACTCTACGGGATCAAGGTATCCGTCTCCCAGCCGGCGCCATCCTAATCAGTCCTTGGGTAGACCTGACGCATAGCTTCCCAAGTCTCGGCGGTGATGGGAAAATGGATTATATTCCACCACATGGATTCGTGCACAAGCCCAGCTTAAGTTGGCGTGAGTGAAACCTGGGGTCCATTATCGTAGTCGATACTGACTTGCTTTGCAGCACCTCCCAATGCGGATGATCTGTTGGATTTTGAACGTGCTCGCGATGGCCACCCCCACCCTGACCCGTCACCGGAAGCCTCGATGTCTAAGAAGGAAGACCGAGAAGCACGTAAAGAAGCAAAAGCTGAGCGTATTCGAGGATACTCAATCCGCTCTACAGATCAGCCAGAACTCACTCAAATGCTCAGCTCCGCAGCGCAGCATGGGCAAGATCACGACCTGTGGGTGTCACAAGACGGCAAATATAGCATAGGACCCAAAAGCATGCTTTCGGTGCAGTTGGACGATGATGTTCGGATCGAGATCAAGGATCAAATTCAAATGTATGCTCCAAACCACCTATTGACGCATCCACTTGTGTCCCCCGCTCTTCAGCCCTCACTGGGTGGGCTGCCACCTTTGTTGATCCAGACCGGTGGTGGTGAGCTTCTGCGAGACGAGCAGATATACATTGCACATAAAGCTGCTCAACCCTTGGCATATTTGCCTCCTCCATCAAACAACCAGACGGCCGAAGATATAGAAGCACAAGCTTCACGATACAAGCCTACCAACGTCCAATTACAAGTTTGGGACGACCTCTGCCACGTGGCACCGACTCTCAGCTTCACGCGCCCAGCCAAACATATGTATCGCAGTATCGCTCAATTTGGTGCCTGGGTACTGGCACGAGCGCAACATAAATCAATCGATATTGTCGACGACGATGACATCTCATTTATAAGCACCGACTCGAGTAGCTCTTCCAACGCAGGTGAAGCTTGCCCCCAATCTTCTTTGGAAGAAAGACCAGAAACGAAGCCACAAACTGCAGCCTTGAATGGCACTAACAAGCCAAAAACGGAAAAGCATATAGGTGTGAGAGTTGGTAGAGCCGGCGACCCTCTTCCGCCTTTTCAACATCACATGATCCGACAGCGCATCGACCGTCATGGCTGGATATATCCTCTTGTTGCAAAAGAAGAACTCGGTGCTCTACAGCTCTCAAAGTCTGAAGTGGGCGTACCTAAAACTGGGCCTGTTACCAAGTGGATGAAAGCACAAGAACAGTGGAACAACAAATTTGCCAAACAGAAAATCAAGATTCAGAAGCAAAGAATTAGGGATATGGAGAAAGGGTTTGAGGGCTTTGATGGTGAGATTCCGCCTCCAACTGCACTAGCCGGACGAAGAGTCAAAGGCATGAAGGCTGAGAAGGCCCCTAAAAGGAGCTGGGGAATGTCGATGTGGTCGGGATGGGGAAGCAGCCACGACAAATCTACGGTAAAGATTTCTCGGTACGATTGAAACTGAGCGCAGATGCTGATTATCATGCCAGATTGTGCGCGAAGAGAGAGCCAGTCAAACCGATGAAGCAGAGACTACTGACCCAGTAAAGCAGCACGTATCCCACAGAGAGGGAGCTGCAGGCGATACAATTGCAGAGGGTAAACGCAGCCGTGCCTCGAGACTCACAGCGCCATTACAGTCGCGCTCGCGCTCTCGCTCTCGTCACTCGGCTGTAACCGACAAAGGTCAGGCAACTTCATCTCTGGAAGACGTGTCTAGGCTTGCGCTTCCAGTCCCTGGATTAGCAGATGCCACACGCATAGCACCAGAGCGCAAAACATCACAGTTGTCCTCAACTGAGACATCAACAAACAAATCTGTTTCTGCGATGTCTCCACCAGGCGTTGTGATTTCAGATCATCCTCAATCGCCGGCTACACTGATACCGCCAACTGATGGATCCAGCACGCGACCAACAAAGGGGGGAATAGCTTACCCATTCAGTCTCAAAGTCAATGGAGCAGATGGAGATGCAAGAAACGCGAGTATGCTTACATTACAAAGTTTAAATGTTGTAACGCCGCCTGCTGTTGAGGTGTCATTGCAAGACAAACAATTGGTGGATCCAGCCAGGCCATTAGACAAAGAGAACATCGGGTCAGATTGTCCAATCTCAAGAGTAGAGCGCCACCGTACTGCAGGAACTGGTGCTGGGCTGTTTAGTGATGGAGTGGACGCAGAGCACACCAAACATGCAGAAAAGTCGGAGAGGCCGCCTGTAGAGCGGTTTGAAACAGCGCACGAGGATCTGAGCCCATATCTCAAAGGAAAAGCAAAGGAGTAAAGAAGTTGCAAGAGTGGGGGTGGTTGGCTATGACACAGCAGATATTGGTAGGGCTTTTTTTCGCGTGAGACAGCCTATTTTGTCTGGTAGCTACACATGATTTAGGTACTCAGTGGGCGTGTGGTTTTGAGACGCCTAACGGAATGCAACTGAAGGCATGACTGTCCTCTTAATCGAAATGGCTTCAATCTTATCGGATTACCCAAGACGGGCAGGTCAAGAGTTTTGTCGAGTTTCAAATGTTGGGTTTGGGAAAGTGGTCCTATGGTTAATAAAGTAGCTGCCCAGGCCACATTGTCTAGTCCACGTTAGGATTGCTTTCCGCAGTGGCTCCGAGATGCGGTCAGTTGTGCGAACGGGTGGCCGGCAGTTGGCGGTAGGGCGCTATTAGATGGGTGAAGAATCATTCAGACAGGCCAAATGTAGGGTTGTCTGCCGATCCATAACACTTTGGTCATGGAAAGTCCCGAACCTTGTGCCACTGGGCGTCTCTGAATAAGCGAGGGATCTCAAGACATGCTAGCAGGTATTCAGCAATGTCTAGGTAGATGATGGCCATTTCGGGACCGCAGAAGAAAGAGCCTCCTTTTGCCCCTGTGTGGCTGTCTCAAGATTCGAATCAAACCGCCAGCCATGATGCAATTGACTTTGCTCAGCAACACGAATAGCATGTATGTGCTTGGCCGGGCTGAAGCACACGATCCATCTTGTACGCAGTCCACATCTGCCAATGCGGCACCTTCCCAGATCGGAACGGCGCTTGGCCTGCTCAAAACAGCAGGAGCAAAAGGGCTCGAGCGGCTCTGGACACGCGACGCCTATCCTTGCTCCATGCCATCTAGCCGACCATACACCGACCACGTCTTGGTACATCAAAGTACTTTGAAGCTCTGCCAATCTCCTGCTTTCAAGAGATGGAATACGATTCCCGGTAGTCCGTGCAATGGCGATCGCTTGGCTCGTTGGAGTGCCGGAACAGAAGCCCAAAGGTGGAAGAAGCTAAGGAAAATAAGATATCCTTGGCCAAATTGTTCCGCCTCGAGCGACTATGGCGTCGTATTCTCCAGTTGCGTCGAACCCAGGGCAGTGCATTGTATAAAATGAAGTCGATATCTGTACCTCGACCACCATCAACGGAGCCAACCCTTTCGTTCATCATTAGCTGCTAATTGCCATACCCGGCCATGCAATCCTTCACTCGCTTTCTCGCTCTCGCAGCCGCAGCTGTACCGTTTCTGGCTCAGGCTGCTCCTGTTACCCAACGTGATGCCGATGACCTGACTGGCAAATACATCATCCAACTAAAGGCTGATACTGACATCAACTCCATTGCCTCTCATCACAACAAGGTCCGTCAGATCCACGCGAGAAACCTCGCTCGCCGCAACACCGAAGATGTGAGCACTGGAGTCGAACGCGAGTTCCATCTCGGTGATTTCAAGGGCTACTCTGGGTCCTTCGATGATGCAACCGTTGAAGAGCTGAAAGCATTGCCAGAGGTAACATACCCCATCTCATACTACTTCTTTTGCTCCTACTCACATCCGATCTAGGTTCTTGTAGTAGAGCCAGACTACCTCATGACTACTAATGCCCTCGTGACCCGTAAGTAAGTATCAAACCTCTGCATTGTCCAACAATTGATTTTGTGTCGTAGAGAACGGTGGTCCATGGGGTCTTGGAAGCATCTCCTCTAAGACAAGAGGTGCTTCAAGCTACATCTACGATGATACCGCCGGACAAGGCACATACTCCTATGTTGTTGGTACGTCAATAAACCCCCCCACCCGCGTCATTGCTGGAAACTGCCATGCTAACAATTTTACGCATCAAGACACTGGCATCCGCATCACCCATAAAGATTTTGGAGGCCGCGCCACCTGGGGCTTCAATGCTGTATCAAACAGCGCAAATACCGACAATGGTGGCCATGGAACGTACGTAGAAGATTCATTGATCATAAATTGTATTTTTTGACACAATTTAGGCACGTTGCTGGTACCATCGGCGGTAACACCTATGGTGTAGCTAAGAAGACCAATCTCATTGCTGTCAAGGTCTTTGCGGTCGATTCTGGCGCCGCTTCTCAGGTTCTCGCAGGCTTCGACTGGGCTGCCAACGATATCGTCAGCAAAGGTCGCCAGAACACAGCAGTTATCAACTTATCCCTTGGAGGACGAGCCTCCCAGGCCTGGGATGCTGCCATCACTGCTGCATGGAACAAGGGTATCTTGGCTGTCGCTGCCTCTGGAAACGAGAATAGCAACGCATCCAACAGCTCACCTGCACGCTCACCAGAGGTCATCTGCGTAGGAAATCTCCGCGACGACGATGCTCGTTACCCTGGACAGTTTGGTTCCAACTACGGCCCGGCTGTTGATATCTTCGCCGCTGGTACCAACGTATTGTCCACGTACTACCAATCGGATTCTGCAACCGCTACTTTGACTGGTACCTCCATGGCTGCGCCTCACGTTGCTGGCCTCGTTTCGTATCTTCGTGGCCTCGAAGGCCCTTCCACTGCTGCAGATGTCAAAGCCAGGGTTTTGGCTTTGGCTACCCCCGGACGTGTGACTGGGTTACAAGGCGAAGCCAACCTAATTGCGTACAATGGAAATGGCAGATGAGTATGCAAAGTGAACGGGACAATGTAGTCACGCCCATGGGTTAGAACGTATAAAGATATATTTATGCATAAGGTATATTAGTAGAGCAATACCCCGTACAATTCTTTAGCAAACTCCTAAGAAAATTTTAAAGATGCCATCACACATGCCTTCCTTTGCTTGCCATTGCCATTCTTGCCCTATGGCTTTCTTTTTTGACTATAATTGAACAGTATCTCAACCAAGCCCAGTGAGAAGCGAATCTACACTATCCGATCTGAGAGGTCGAGGTGGCGGCGGCGGCGGCGGAGACTGGCCTTCGAAGCTTTCAATGGGCCTAGCCAGATCTGCGGTAGACCTTTTGTCTGAGAATAAAGGCCGGGGCGCATCCAGTAATTGGCTTGGTATGCCTCTGAACATCGGTTGTGGCCGTCCAATTATGTTTATCCTGAGCCAGTCATCCACACTATCGCTTGTCCTCCTTGAATAGCTGGCAGAAATCTCGCTATAAATGCTAGGCGTAATAGGGGACTGTGGCTTTATATTGTTGTAAGTCACTTCGGGTGTTCCTAACGTCAATACCTTCCCACTCATTGATCTTCCTCTGCAAAACATGCTCTTGTCTGTCACTGTCCTCCCTCTGTCTGTAAAACTTTTGCGATTTTTGAGTAATCCAAAGCGTAGCACGTGGCTGGTTTTGGACTTGTGAGGAGAAGTCTCTTTGATCTTGTCGGATTTCTGGTAACAGTAGAACCTGAAAATGATTCCGCCGAGGAAGGCGAGAATAATAGAACAACCTATTGCAATACCTATGAGTGTCCCAGGTGCAGTTAGCTTATTCCCATCTACGACATGTGGCTGCTCGAAAGTTGATGTTGGCTGGGATGTAACTGAAGTAGCTGGGCTCTCAGCATTGTGCAAAGAGCAAGGCGTTGAAATAGGACCCTGAGTAATAGAACTAGATATCTCTGTTATAGTCTCGGAAAGCTTTGGTGTAATCGTAGTTTGTGTTGTGATTTTTGGAGGCTCTGTCATGGTGGATCGCACTGGTGTACACGATGTGAACGCGTCTGTTTGTCTTGAGGCAGCGGCTCCAAACCTATCTCCAGTGTTCCCGAATCTGTCTGGTATTGATTGGCGTTCAATCAGACTGGGTATTCTAAGTGGTGTTGCGGATGTTCTCGATGCAATGATCGGTATAACCAGGATGGTAAACACGAAACCTGTATGTTGTTTCTGTTGAACATTGCAGAGCCATATCCAGACCCACAGACTGCTAAGTCTCAGTCTAATCCTTCGATTGAAACCCATTGGAGATAAACTGAACAAAGAGAAGAAAGACTTTGTAGACGACTCGGTCCCTGGGGAGAATGGAGAACACTGCCTGGAGCTTATTCTCATCAGTCATATGCAACAAGCGACAAACGCGTTTGACACGACATACTTGATTGGATTGGAGCTTTCAAGCCAGGACAGTATTTTCCAGCGCCCTGTATGGCGAAATCGATTCCGAGTTCCCATTGTGGCTGCCTTTCACTTTACAGTGCCTCTCCGCTCTACGCAAATACGCTATATCTAGAACCTGAAGTTGGTAGAAATTCAAGAGAACTTCTAGGATCAACATAAAAAGAATGATTCAGCCTCTCTCTGAATGCAGCTGCAGGAGAAAAATATTGTCAGTGGAAGAGGTCTAAGCCTCATCTTGCATCAAAAGATCAATGTTGTTAAGTATATTCAGGTTTATCGCCTATTCCTCAACTTCATTCATTGTCCTTAATTTTATGTTGTATCAGACTTACATGTCTCTAGCATACAAGATCAACATGCGCCTGTGGATTTGCATCATGTTGTGTTCATAAACAAACGCACGTGCCAGCGGCGTTTGATTCATTTTGGATAATATACGATGTCAGCATATAAAACGTGAATGCGAAAATGATTTTGTCGCACAAAGTTAAATATGTCTCTCGTGTGTATCATCTCCTACATTACCCGTGGATGCAGCATGAACAAAGGTCACAGAGCAAAGCTTGGGTAATTGGTTGAAACGAAGACTCTTTTGTATAAAGGGTGAGCGCGTAACTTGGTTGCAGGAACAAAACAGGCTGAAAGTACCGGAATGTAAGCACTCCCGCATGGTAAATAGTGGGGCATATGGATATGCAGTTATCCGTGGAACAAGGATAGCGGTTTGATCCCGCTATACAAATCCACAACACCTGTAATCAGGACCGAATTCGATCTTTTATTGAATGAGTGATTCTAAGCGTTTCTAATGTGATTCTTAATCAAACTAGAGGTGGACTTTAGCTACTTAGACTGCTGAAGAATTTCTACCCCCTTCCGCTTTAGAAATTCTACCTAAGTACTCTCCGATCCTTTGAGAGTGGATTGTCATGTTTTGCTTTTTTCGAACTTGACGCACTTTCTTAGCTGCTTCATAAGTCCGCATTAACCTGCGCACATAATTCTTGGAGATCTACAACACCGATACACTGCCGTGAAGTGCCCACGACGCTGAAAAGGAAACTTTTGCAATTTGGAACGGTCAAGGGACGATTCATGATACGACCCATTGGATACCTGAACACTAATTCCGGCATTCAGATGCTGTGTTCGAACCCCAGTTCCTGTTTGGGGATGAATAGCCTTACCTGGATGAATACGGCAGATATGCATACCGGCATATATCTGTCTATAATTGCAGAACACGGAACTTGGGGGGTTTTTTCAAAAAAGGGCCCAGCAAATAACGCAACAGTGTCAGGGTCAAGTTAGCAGAGTGGAGGTCAAGGCATGAAGATCTTTTGTACCAGATACGGATCTTGTAAATCAATAGTACGGAAGGCCATTCGACAACCCATGCTCATAATTGCCTTTCCAAAAGGCTGATCTTGCCAACTCTTGTTTGGCAAAATGAACACAACTTCAACATGAGAACTTCACAATGTAAACCATTAAACTTGGAGAAGTTTCTCAAATAATAAAATGGGTAACATGTCGTTCTTTCAGCGGAATCGTAGGTTCTACGTAAATATACAGATACAATTCTTTTCTCTTTACCTGAGTGAGATCAGTCGAGAGATTTATCCAATTTTCTGTGATTGCTATCCCGCGTACCTTTCTTCAGCATGATCCAATCATAGCCCTATTATCGCCCGTGTGACTACCACAACAACACAGGCTTGATGGCAACACCAGTGTGCATGTCTTCCAGAGCTTTTTGAAATTCATCAGCCTAGCAAGAGTCAGCTTATTGCGGTATGATAGATATTTTGTCGCTACCTACAGGGTAGGTTGAAGTCAGTTTCTCAATGGGGCTAGGCCGTGTATCAGCGGTGTACTTGTAAATCCAGGTTCCAATACTTACAATTTCCCTTGCCGATACCACTCAATCATTTGGGGTACAAACTTTGATAACATGTAAGTCAATTGTTCAATCCGTACGTGCGAAGCCATACCTTTGACGGTTGCGCGTCTCCTTCGATACACCCACGTAGTGTAATTCCAAACTGTACTTAATTTAGATTGAATTCTTTTGAAAATCTCTACGATACGTACACTCAATATTGCCCCAAGATCCACTTCCATCGTCTTGCCATTTGTGATGCCAATCAAGATCATCTGGCCTTTTGGTTGTAGTGCTTGCAATCCGGCATCGATAATAGGTACAACTCCTGTTGTGTCGAAATTCGCATTAGTACCCAAAGGTACTATTTCTTTGATTGCAGTAATGAGATCTGCAGGTAGGGTTGGAAGATTGGACGTATTGATGACGTGAGTAGCTCCGAGCTCCCTTGCCAGATCGAGACGGCTTTGAACTCTATCTACACCTATGATAGTCCGCGCTCCTCGTATTTTGGCAGCCATGATAGCAGACATACCAACTCCGCCAAGTCCAAAGATCTAAATGAAAACTGTTAGGACATGATCTCCACCCGAACGCGCGGTGCAGAAGACTCACAGCGACTGTGTCATTCCCTCTGACATTAGCCAACTCAGTGACGGCGGCAGCGCCTGTTTGATATCCACACCCCATAGGTGCGAATAATTGCAACTCATTTTCATCTTTCACCAATTGTGAGACGTTGAGTGTCGACGTCCCCTTCACCAATGCCAAACTCGAAAAGCTTGATTGGCCAAAGAACAATCCGCTGACATAACCCCCATCATCCCCTTGGTAAACTTCAGGAACATTAAGAAGATTCCTTGGGTGAAATTCGACACAGTATCCAGGTGTCTCACTAACACAGCCGTGACAGACATCTTTACCGCAATAGTCAAAACTCAGAAGCACCTTGTCTCCTTCCTTGACGTGACTGATGCCCTTTCCAACTCTTTCAACCACTCCGGCCCCCTCATGACCCGTTATTTTTGGGTATGGAGCAAAGCCCGGAGTCCCAGCCTCTAACATAGAAAGGGCCACATCTGTATGACATATTCCAGATGCTTTAACACGGACCAAGACCTCATCATCAAGCGGCTCGCGCAAATGAACTTTTGCCTTGCGCCATTGTAAGTGACCGTCTTGAGGAGGATCACTAAGAATGGCTGTTGTTTCGATAGGATATACTGTCATTATAAGAAGGATCGCGAGCTTAACTAAGAGTCGAAAAGGTGTGAAATATCAATTAGGGTATCAACTTAAAGCATATCCAAGTACGCTATGCAAGGTACGTCGGTTAAATACTCCCCAGCCATCAAGTCTCCACGCGATCTTGCGGGGGCGGGGTAATACCCTATATGCGATTCTCTAGAACAATGCCGAATCTGGAGTACGCTGCGCTTCAGTTTTAGGGGAACACGGCCAGATCGGTAGCCTGGAGAGGTAAGCGACACGTCTATTTGCAGCTTGAAGAATAGTCACGAGACCCGTCTCTTTATAGCCGCTGTCTTCCGAGGTTAGAGTTACCGACCTTGCAGTAATAGGTGTGGGCACTAGGTAAGCTAAAGCCTAGTGTAAGAACTAGGCTAATAGATAAGTTAGACCTAGCCCTAAATAAGTAGAGGCTAGGTAAAGGCTACTATAGTACTCTTTATTCTTTTTAGTATAATCTATATAATATAAAAGATTAGTAAAGATTATATTATAAATTTTATATATAAATTTTTAATATAAAAAGAGCTATATTATTATAAATCTATTCTAGATAGGCCTATATCTATATCTATAAGATCTTATCTTATTAATTAATTAGATAAGATACTTACCTTATATCTTTAGATTAGATTAATAGAGCCTCTAGGTAATATTTTAATCTTATACTTATTATACCTTTATACTTTTTATACTTAGAATCTTATTATACTAATTAGCTTACTTATTATTATAATTCTAATTATCTTTTATAATATATAATATTATATAATTATTAAGCTTTTACTTTAACTACTTTATAGTAGCGCTTAGTAGTAATACTAAGCTTATAAATATTCTTTTTTTACTACTTTAATAAAAAATAGTAATTATAAGAGACCTAACTCTAAGAGTAGTAGCTAGTAAGAATAGTAATAAATTTAATAACTTCTAAGGCCTATTTTATCTTTTAACTATATACTCTTTTTAAAAGTCTAAGCTCTTAAAAAAAGGCTATTTAAAGAGGTTAAGTTTATATATTATATAATTTAAAGCTTTAAAAAGTTTATATTTTTATTTTAGAACTTTAGCTTAATAGTTAGAGTTTTATTACTAAGATTAAAATATAAGTTCTTTTTAAATAAGTTTATATTAGCTCTTAGCTTATTATAATTACTTTTCTTTTCTTTTTTTAGTTATTTTATTATTAAATTAATACTTAATAATTAAGCTTTTAACTTTTATTATAAAATTTTTTTTTAAACTAATATAGTTTTACTAGTTTAGATACTTATACTTTATATACTTTATATATATATATTAGTATAAACTTTATAGATATTATAACTTTTTTATTTTATAATTTTAATTTATTCTACTAAATAACTATTTAATTTAGTATATTATTAGTAGAACTTTCTCTATAGTATAATAGCTACTTTAGAGTATTATATAATTATATAAAATAATATAAAAATAAAAAAGAATATATTTTATTCTATTTATCTTTTATATAATAGAAGATTACTCTTAAAGAGGTAACCTCTTTTATTTTTTATATAAGCCTTATAGCTTATACATTCTCTACCTTTTAGATCTTACTACTTATATATCCTTCTTTCTCTTTTACTCTTTAGTTACTATATAAATATATATATTATTTAATTTTATTATTTATATTTATTAATCTTAACTACTACTCTTTATATATTATATTATTACTTAATTTTTATTTATTTATTATTAATCTTATAATACTTTAAAAAGTATAAATATCTTTTTACTATACTTTTTAAATTTTTTTTTTACTTATCTTTTATTAATACTTAATAATAGTTCTTTTACTTATTACTTTTATATCTTATCTTTACTACTTTTATATACTTTATTACTAGTTCTTTACTACTTTTTTATTACTTATTATTTATTATAGTTATAATATATAATAAATTTACTTTTACTCTTTTTAAGAAGTATTTAGTTCTTAAAGATTATTAAAATATTAATAATACTAATAACTTTAAGCTTAATACTACTAGGCTTTAAGAATTACTATTTATAAGCTTACTTAATTTTTCTTTTTATTTTCTTTTTTTTTCTAATTCGTTTTATAAAAGCTAGCTCTTAAGTATTTTTATTTTATTTCTTATTTTACTTCTTTATAAAACTTTTTAAATTTCTTTAATTTTAATTTTTTTATTACTTATATTATACTTTTTATTTATTTAATATATAATAAAGTATCGTAAGATTACTATAGTATTATAGTTTTTAGGGCTAAGCTATATTAGGCTAGCGCCTATATTTATATAAGTTACTTAAAACCTACGCCTTAGCTACGCTAAGAAGATAATAAGTATTATTTACTTCTTTAGCTATATAGCTAGTAATATACTACTATCTCTTTACTATTTTTTATAGTATAAAGTAAGTACTATTACTTATAGCTAACTATAATATAATAATACTTCTCTTTTCTAAATAATAGTCTAGAAATAGCTCTTTTAATATAATTAAATAGGTAAGTTATATTAGTTAGTAGAACGCCTAAACCTTTAACTAAGAATAAGCTATAAGCTAATGTAATAGTACTTCCTAGCGTAAGAAATATACTTCTTATACTTAAGAAATATATTAAAGCTACTAAAGAAAGATATTATAAGCTTTAAGCTCTATAACGCCTATAAGTACTAAAAGAAGAAATTACTTAACTAGAGAATACTATAGGTACCTTAGTAAAAACCCTACTTATAAGTAAAACCTCTAAGCTCTAGCTATAAAAAACTTATAAGTAAAGTAGCTTTAAGGCGTATATAAAATATATACTTAGACTAAAAGACCTTATAAAATATAAAGAAAGAAATCTAAAGAAATACTATAAATTCTTTTATACTTATAAGGTAGCTTTTTAACTATTACTTTAGAAGTTTTATTTTAAGAGTAATAAGATTATATAAGTAATATAGTACTTAAGAAGTAACTTAAAAGAACTATAGTATATATACTATAATTATACCTTTAAGGTAACTAATATAATACCTACTTAAGAGTACTTTAAAAAGTATATACTTAACTTACTTACTAATCTTATAAACTATAGTCTTAAAGTAGCTACTACGTACGCTTACGCTATATAGTAAAAAGACTAAATAGTCTAATTCTTTACTACTTACCTAGATATTTTAAAGAACTAACTTACGCCTTATACTAAAGAATAGAGAGTTTAATACCTCTTCTTTAAGCTAAAACTTAAGCTATAAAGAGCTATTACTAATTATTACTAGATCTTAGTAACTAAAAAGAATCTAATAGCGCTAAGCTTTATACTTAAGTAGAACTTACGTAGGTCTATCTATATACTTACGCTATATACGCATAACGTAAAAAGAAGAAAATCTAAAGAAACTATCTTTAGGCTTAAACTTAGAAAGTTTATAGCTAAGCTATATAATAAGAGTACTATTATATACTATAAGTATAATAAAATAAGATACTATATAAATAAATATTATAGTATAAACTCTAACTATCTTCTTATATAAATTAACTAGGTAGAAAAAAGCTAAGTCTTACTAAAAGCGTAGGTATAGTAAGGCGTATACCTATTACTATCTTATTTAGTATAAAGTATATATATAATACGTCTTTAGATATAATATAAGAAAAAGAACTTTAGGTTATTTTAGACTTCTAAGTAGATCTAAGCTTTATTAGCTAAAGAACTACTATAAAAATAGATCTTCTACCTCTTAAGAGCGCTAAGCTCTTAAAGTTAGAATAAATTAGTACTTAATAATAGAATACTTATATTATATACGCGCTTTAAGTATATCTTACTAATAATAATAGTATAAAGTATTATATATAGGCTATAGTATATAAAGTAGATAAAGAAAGAGTACCTCTTCTACTAGGTAACTCTTTCTTTTAATAATATAAAATCTATATTAATTATAGAATATAAATATAGTACTAGAGATACCTTCTTACTAATATATAACTTATTACTACTACCTAGCTCTTTAAGAAGAAAGAGAAAGCTAGCTCTAGTATATACCTACTAGAAGTCTTATAGAATACTAGTAAAAGCGTAGAATATAATATATATATTTACTAAGTAACTATAACGTATATAACGCGTATTTTAAGCGTATTATTAGAGTATTAAGATATATTTAATAAAAAAGTAGTAGAGACCTTACTAAACTTTAAAACTTTAGACTATACTATTTTACTTATACCTAATATAGAACCTTCTTATAGCCTCCTATATAACTTCTTAAGAAGAGAGCTTTAAGCGCTTTATACTTATATAAAGAACGCGTTATATAAAAACTAGATTAGGTATAGTACTAGTCTTACTAAGGTACTTATACTATTTATTTTTAAGAAAGATAGAACTCTTTACCTTTATATAAATTACTAAGGTCTTAATACTATTATAGTTAAGAATTATTATCTACTTTTATTAATTAAAGAGACTCTAGACTACTTATTAGGCGTACGTTACTATATAACCTTAGATCTCTAAAATATATACTATTAGCTAAGGATTAAGATAGAAGATAAGTAGAAGACTACCTTCTATATAAGATATAAGTATTTTAAGTATTTAGTTATACTCTTTAGACTAATAAATACTCTAGTAAGCTTCTAGGTATATATTAATAAGGCGCTTAGTAAGTACTTAAACTATATCTATATAGTATATTTAGATAATATTCTTATCTATACTTATAATAAGAATATTATAACTTACTAGTATATTATATACTTTATACTCTACTCTTTACGTAAAATAGAACTATATATTAACTTAAAGAAATATACTTTTACTTTAGATAAAGTCTATTTCCTTAGCTTTATTATTAATACGCGTAGAACTTATATAAACTTTATATACGTTAATACTATTATATAGTAGCTATAACCTACTAATATTAAGAAACTATAGTTTTTTTTAAGCTTTATAAACTTTTACTAGTAATTTATAAAAGAATATACTAGTAAAATAGCGCCTCTTATAAACCTTCTTAAAGGTAGCTAGTAATTTAAATAAAGTAAAAAAGTAGAAAAAGCCTTTTAAATATTAAAAGAGTACTTCTTAGGCGCGCCTATCTTATAGTACTTTAACTTAGCGTAGCTTATTTATATAGAAATAAATATATCTAACTTTATAATCTTAGAGATCTTATCTTAACTATTTAAGGATAACTAATAGTACTTAGTTATCTTTACCTTTAAAAAGCTATAAGCTATAGAACTTAACTATAAAATATATAATCTAGAACTTTTAGCTATTATATATAGTTTTAAATAGTAGAAGTACTACCTAAAAGGTATATAATATACTATTTAAGTCCTAAGTAATTATAATAACCTACGCTTTATACGCGTAGTATAAAAGTTAAACTTACGCTAAGTATACTAAGTAATCTATCTAAAGGCTTTTAATTTTAAGGTAAAATACTACTTAAGAAAAACTAACTCTATAAATACTCTTTTATAAAGAGTAAATTATATATAAAAAAACTTATTACTAACTTAACTTCTACCTACCTTATAAAATAAACTACTAGTAAAAATAAAGTATAGTAGAGTAAGAGAATCTATAACTAAGTATAGCTTAGTAGGCGCGTATAAGACGTACGTTACTACTACTTATAGAGCTATTAAGGTTTCTACTACTAGCGCTATAAAATATATACTATATATACTACGCTTACTAGCTAAAGTATTAATTAGTAGTAAATCTATAATAGTAAAGTTTAAAATACTAGTAGAAACTCTATATTAATTATAGTAAAGAGATACTTTTACTAAATAGTAGATATTAGACTTTATAAAGATTAAAAGTACTTAAAATAGTAAAAGAGTATACCTATAGCGTCTTAACTAGAAGAAGCTTTTAAGATATAATAGTAGAATATACGTTCTAGAGAAACTAGCTATTAGGTAAGAAATCTTATTCTAAAATTATAATATATATATAGTAGGCTATTTTAGCGTATATAAAATACTTAAGCTAATTATAAGGCTATATTACTAGCTATTACTAAACTAAGATATTTAGAAATATATAAAGACCTATACTATATACTAATAAAGTAAGGCTAAGAGGTATAGTTAATATAGCTAGCTTTTACCCCTACTAGTACTAAAGAATATCTTTAAAGAAGTTATACTAGACTTTATTACTAGCTTACTACTAGTAAAGAATAGTTTAAGATACGTATTTAATATAGTTCTTATAGTAGTAGACTACTTCTTAAAAATAGCGCTATATATACTTATATTAAAAACTTAGAATATAAAGTAATTTATAAGTATATACTTTAATAATATAATTCTTAAGTATAGAATCTAGAAAGATATTATATCTAATAGAGGCTTTATATTTATCTTAGAATTTTAGACTAAAATCTACTACTAGTTATAGATAAAGCGTAGGCTAAGTATAGCTTTCTATCTCTAGATAGATAGGTAAATAAAATATTAGAATTAGACGCTAGAGTAATACTTATAAATATTTATATTAACTATATAAGATAACTAGGTTTAGCTATTAAGTACTATATAGTTTATATATAATAACTTAGTTTATAAGTCTATAAAAACTACTCTATTCTATATAGTATATAGAAAATACCTACTACTTACTTTTTCTTCTAAGAATAGTAGGCTAGAGAAGAAGGCTCTAGAAGTAGTAGATAAAGTTAAATATATATATAGTATAAGAATAATACTTATAAAATACTTATAAAGAGTATAAGAGTACTAATACTAATACTATAATAAGAAGTATAAGATAAAAGTCTTTTATAAAGATAACCTTATACTTCTTAGTATAAAATATATTTAACTTACTTACTAACTAAGTAAGAAACTCTTTAGTAAATTTATTAGGTCTTTTAGAATATAAAAAGTAATTAAAGCGTAGGTATACTACCTACTTCTACTACTATACTATTATATTTATAATATATTTTATATATTTTTTTTAGAATACTAAAAGTCTAGAGATAAAATAGAAGATAATATATACCTACCTAAGGTCTTACCTAAAGAAGAAGAGATCTAAGAAGTTAAAAAAATTCTAGAAAAGTATATAAAGAAAAGGTAACTATAATACTAGCTATACTAGAAAGGTTATAATAATTCTTAAGATATATAAACTTTAGTATCTAATTTTAAGAATATAGAGAACCTAATTAAGAACTTTAAATAGTAGAAAGGTACTATACGTATAAAGAGAACTAAGAAAGTATAATAAGCGCGTAAGTAAAGTAAGTAACTCTTAAGAAGAGAAGAAAATTATATAGGCCTAAGGCCTAGATATTACTATATAAATACTAACCTCTATACTTATTACTTCTTACTAGCCTTAGAACTAGCTCTAGAAGTATTATTATACGCTTTACCTTTATTTTTACTACTACTTATACCTATATTAAGAGTATTTTACATACTACTAGTATTACTACTATTATTACTATTAATACTATTATTAATATTATTATTAGTATTATTATTAGTATCTTTCTTAAGAAGTTCTATTTATAAAAGATATTAGTATATACTACCTATACGTAAAAAGCGCGAATATACTATTCTAGCTATATAGCCTATAAGTAACTTAAGTATAGTAGTAATATAATACTACTTAACTAAGATAAAACTAAGAAACTAAAGAGTAGTTATTAGTACCTAGGTAGGTATACTAATTAGGGTACTAGAATAGGCTATAATATAGTAGTACTACGTAAGTTCTAAGTTAAATTAATACTAAGTATATATAAGCTTAATACCTATCTTAATTATATTAGAGTTAGTTCTAAAAGTAGTAGTAGTAGTAATAGCTTTATTATATATAGCGTAAAGACTATAAATATAGTTTAAGCGCGCGTTAAAGATTCTAGATACCTATAGCTATTAGTTAAACTATACCTTTAGCGTATA
>AXZN01000070.1:0-169799 GCA_000498155.1 Shiraia sp. slf14
AAAATAAATAAAATAAATAAAATAAATAAAATAAATAAATTAAATAATTTCTTTCTTATTTATATACTAAACCTCTTTCTTTTATTAAACTTATCTTTAAATATTATATCTTTAAGTTATTCCTATCTTTATTTCTTATAATATATAAACTAGCTTAAAATAATAACTAGATTAAAAGAGTAAAGAACTATATAATATTTAAAAATTATTAACTATAAAATAAGTAAAGAAGTATTATATTATACGCTTTAGTAGGTAATATTAACGTTTAGAGCTATAAAGTAAAGTAGTAAAAAGCCTTTTACTTAATACTTAGAAGAGACTTAGAAGCTAATACGCTTAACTTTATTACCTTAAATCTAGAGAAATAAAATTCTTTTTTTCTTTCTAAAGGTACTATCTATACTAATACCTTAAGAGAATAACTATAAGTATATAGTAGAGTAATAAATAATATTTCTTAGAGCTTATTATAGGATATAAACAACGCTATATTTAGCCTCTAGGCTTAACTTATATATTTTCTAGGCTCTTATATTCTATAACTCTTAAATTAGTAAGTAGACTAGACTTAAGAAGATACTATAAAATAAGCTAAATTTATAAATAGGCGGTATTAATATAGTAGATAACTAGGTATATTATATTTAGCTCTTTTTAAACTTTAAACTTACTATCTTTAAAGACGATTATAATCGTAGTATTAACGACGAAGATACTATTACGTAGCTATAGAAAACTAAAGATATAAAGATTATTAGTACGTATAAGAACTCTCTTATAGCTAAACTAATAGTAATTATATTTCTTTCTTTAGTATAACTATATAAGATATATTAAAACTTATTAAGAGGATATTAGATAATATAATTAATATATTACTTATTTAAATCTATTCTATTTTATTCTTTATATATTTAATAAGATTTAGGTATAAATATAGATAGTAATCCTAAGTTATATAATATAGCTTACTTCTTTCTAATACTCTCTCTTAGGCTATACGTATAAGACTAGCTTTAGTTACTATTATTTATTAACTTCTTATATATATCTATTTTAATTCTATTCTATAGTTCTTTATATTTAAGTTATAGTAGATTCTTTATAAATATATCTATAAGATTATTAGTAGTATTTACTAAAGTAATTTATACGCTTTTATTAAGTACTTATTCTTAAAGAAAGTAGTATTATATTATACTATTAAGTAGAGTATAGATACCTAAATTAACTTTAGATAGGTTAGAGAACTAGTATAGTAGGAGGCGATTAGTAGGTAAAAGCTAGTTTATATACTTAATTAATACTAAAGAACTATTATTAGAATAGCTAATACTTAAAATCTATCTATAGTATTAGATAGGAGGTTGTAAGGTTATTAAAAACCTCTTTTATCTACCTTACTCGTATTTCTACCTCCGTCCTATATAGGCACAATCCGCCTATTAATTAATAGCTATATTGGCTATAGTATAATATATCTATATACTTTATTCTAGTGTAAAGCTTAAGGTTCTTTACTAGCTTTATAGCTAATATATTATTTATATAGACTAGAATAAACGCGAAATTAGTGTTAGAGATTTTTATTTTATTAATAAAGTTTCTAATCTAGATTACTTCTTTTACTACTTTAGCTATAGTAATATACTCTACTTTATAAGATAATAATACTACTATATTCTATCTATTTACTAACTAAGATACTAGTTCTCTATTAATTAGTATAACCTAGCTAGTTATAAAGCGTTATATATCTATATATTCTACTTAGTTTAAGTTAACGTAGGTAGTTACGTTTAGATATACTAATTAATAAATTATCTCTAGTATAAGTATACTCTTTAGGTATCTTATAATCTAGTATATAATATTTATATATTTATTACTAGGATTTATATAATATCTTAATATAAGTAATATTAAGTAAGATATATCTAGTTAAGATATTACTACTAGATAACTAAGAGATCTAATAATAGCTTAGTATTATTATTAGAAACTAATTAATATTATATTTTATAATATATTAGTTAGTTTAGTATTAGATAGTAGTAGTATTATAACGCTTTTATTATTTTATATATTAAAATTAGTTAGAATTTACTATATAAATAATTTCTAATATAGTTATATTAACCTATTAGATTATATTACTATATATATTTCTAGATAGTATACGTATTCTCTTAGATTAGTTATTTTAAAGAGTTATTTTAACGCTTATCTTACTAGCGTTATAGCTTCGTTACTTAGTATATAGATATTAAGGTTATTAACGTATACTATTATAATTATATAAGATCTAGTATCTATAAATACTAATTTATTATATTTAGAAGTAGTCTATTCTATAAACTCTAAGACTTCTCTAAGTTTCTTATACTATTATTTAAGGCTCTATTCTAGACTATATAGTACTTTACGTAGTTATAGTACTATATTCTTTAGTAGTATACCTACTAGAGGTTTAATATAGACTTCTTCTTTAATATCTCTATATAGGAAAGCGGTTTTAACGTCTATTTAATAGTATTTCTTGTTAATATAAGTAGCTAGAGCGAATAGCACTTTATATAATACTATTTTAACTACTAGTACGAATATTTTATTAAAGTTAATTCTATCTCGTTATTTAAAGCCCTAGGCTACTAATTAAGCCTTTCGTCGTACTATTAATCTATCTAGGCCTAGCTTATTTTTAAATATAACTTTATATATTAGGATTTTTCTTCTATTAGAAACTTATTTTCGCGGTATTTTATTCTAAGTATTATTATTAATAAGTAACTTCTATTCGTCTAAAAAGGCGTCCTACTACTTACTTACGTCTAGTAATTTATTAATATTCTTAATTCTATCCGGAACTAGTAGAAGAGTTTCTACCTTATAATATATATTGTATTATATTACACGATCCCCCTCTAAAGTAGATAATACTTTAAGTATAGGTAGAGTAGAGGATAGATTATTCTTAAAATCTTTAAAAATATAGAGGTTATTATCTAGTATTTATACTATATAGTTAGAGTTGCTATATTATCGTTGTAAGAAGTTGCTTACTCGTACTAGGATATTATTTAGTTACGTAGAACGAATCTCGTACTTCGAAATAATATTTAGCTTAGGGTCCTTTACTACTTTAATATAGTTATTAAAAGATAGCTTTATATTAGTTTCTTAATTAATTGTTTTTAAGTAATAGATAGCGTATTTAATAAGGTCTTCTAATTTATCTATATCTAGAAGTAGAAGAGCGATATCTTCCTTCCTAAGTCGAGATTTGATTGTTATTGTTAGTTTAAGTAATTAGTTAATGTATTCTTCGTCTCTAGTTACTATTAAGGTTCCCTTATAGAGTGCAGGTGTTGCAAGCTATACTAGGCTAAGCCTTTAGGCTAGATCTATTGCTATAGACATAATTAAATCCCTATTACTATTATATTCAATATTATTTTCGGAGTTCGCTCTATTAGCGTTATCTTCGTCTTTAGTTAATCCTTGTTCCTTGCTAGGTCCGCCTTCCGTTGGAATTGGTTTAACTCGCGATTCTTTCTTATTATCTCTCTATTCTTTAGTTTCTCAGCAGCTTCCCTTGCTCTAGCTTTGTTAACTACTTTGTGTATTCTTGCATGTGTTTCTAGGTGTTTAAATGCGCATAGGTTAGATTTAATAGGTAGACCTTTGTAGCCTTCTTCTAATGTTGCGAGGCATTCGTTGCAGGGATATTTTCTGTCGCAAGTTCGCATGAGACCAAAGTGAGTTTCGTTGGATACTCTGCAATCGGTGCATAGCCCGAAGTCTTCATTTAGTTCCCTAGCCTGATCTTCTCCTGGAGGTTCATCCCTTTTGATTAGCGTAGAGTGTTTAACTCCATGTTCGTCCTCGTAGGTGCACTATTGATTCCAGTTTTCTTTTGATCTACGCACTCGTATAATGCATGATGCGCAGGGATATTCGTCCCGGCAAGTGACTTTGAAAATTTTGCACATGGTGCACTTCCGATTTTGATCTCGTGGAGGCTCAAGGTTTGGACTGCACTGAAGAAGTACTGATTGAATTCCATTTTGTTTCCAGTATCCGCACGGATATCCGCCCCTGCATCCATTGCGGAGAACTTCGCATCTGTGACATTTGATTCGGCTTTTGGCTTCTTTTCCTACCCTTAAAGCAATGGTGCCGCATTGGCCTTGTTCACCTTGTTGATCTCCCCATCGTGCTTTTAAACAGGGATTGCATTTTTCTTGAAACTGGTACGAGCCGTCGCATTTAAATTTCTCCTCCAGCAGTAGTGGCACTTGAAAGTTAAGTCGGCATCTTTACAAGTTCGGGTAAGAAAGCTTCGCTTGTAAGGAGCATCTCTGCACCGGTTGCATGGTCGTTGTCCGTCACATCCACTGTTCGCATCTGTTTCCCTTGGAGTAGTCTTCTTGGTGCTTGCCTGGTAAAAGCATGTGTGGCAGCTATTGGGTTTCCAACTTTCGTTGTCGCTAATATTTTCTTCATCGCTTTCTGCTTCCTGATTGTGTACAATCTTTGGGCGCTTTCTTGTTCGAGGAGCTTTCGTGGTTTCTTGTTTAGTGGTTTCTTTAAAGTCAGAGTATGACTGCGACGTCGATTCTTCGTATTCGGAGTGTAATTGGCTGTCTGGCTCCCATTCTATCTTACCTAGTGCCTTTGAGGAGATTCCAGAGTCGTTTTCTTCGGCGGTGATGTCGTCTAACAGGTCTATTAACGGCAAATTTTCGTTGTTGCCTGAGTCATTTTGTTCGTCATCGGACGAGATTGTTATTAGTTGTTTCTCGTTGTTCACCGCGTTTGCTATTGCATCGAGATAATCGTAATCTGTTAAGATCTCTTCGGAGTGGTCTTCTAAAGTGTTGGCGGATAGGTGATGTGTTCCTTCAAAGAATCTAGATCTGATTAGTTTACTTTCGATGAGGTCATCGTCTGACTCGTTGTCCGATAGTGCGTCTAGCATGACATCCGGTTGTTGGTCTTCCCCTGGTTCGTTTTCCTCGCCAGGGTTAGACTGCTGTTCCGGGGCCGGTTCCCAAGATTCTTCTTCTTGGTTGTTGTCATCGACTCAACAATTTGCTACTGCAACTACTACAACTTTTCCTGTACGTAGTTTGAGTACCCTGTAGTTGTGTTCAGAGTTTGCAGCTCCCATGTATAGGCCCATCCAGGCTCGGTTGCTGAACTTTCCCATTTTGTGGTTTTCAGCGACTTCTGGAGATCGGACTCGGACTTCGTTTTCGATTGAGACTGAGCAAATGGACCCCCAGATTCGTTCATTCGAGAAATCTGGTTGATGTCCTTCAGTGAGTTCCCACGGAGTCTTGTTTTGGTCAATCGCCTTTGTTGGTGATCGGTTCTTCAGCCACACAGCTTGTTCCACTGCCTCGATGATTTATTTCCTAAAGTCCACATTGACGTCTTCTTGAGTAAGGCCATCGAGAACGCGTAGGACGTGTCGAGGCAGTTGACACTCTGTGACCATCGCCGCTGCCTTGTCACGGAAGGTCCGGTGCGTTCGCTCTTGGACGCCAACTTGATGATGTGCTCGAGGTGCACTGGCTTCAATTGTGATTCCTGCTTCTGCTAGCATTTCCCTGACTTCTTCTGGGTTGATGAATTCAGAGTCAAATCTTGCTCTCCGAATTTTGACATCGTACGTGCGTTCGATCTTAGTGATTAGGTCTCGAACAGCCTTGGATAGCCCGTTTCGGAGTTTCATTCGGGTGCTCCAGGTCCTTCGTGAAGCATCATCTGTGAGCATCAGGAGGTATTTCGATTGATCCCATGAGGATATTTCTCCGAGGTGAAAGATGTCTAAGTGAATTAGTTCTCCGAGATTCTCATATCTCCGAGTTGCTGGTGCTCGTGCTCGTTTGTCCACTGATTTGGCCAATCGGCATGTTGCACATGTGCAGTTGCTCTTCTTTATGACTTCCTTTTCAGTGGAGAGAAGTCCCGTGCTGGCTTTGAGCAGTTTCTTCAGGTTTGGTAGGCTCAGGTGTCCTGTGCGTCGATGATCCAAGACCACAGGATCTTTGGTGTTATGTATGGCTGATACAAAAGGTACTAGTACTCCTTCTGGTGTGCTGATTTGTTTTTGTGTATCGATTTGGTCGTAAGCGATGATGTTGTCGACTTCAGGAAGTTGGGCCGTG
Source organism: Shiraia sp. slf14 (assembly GCA_000498155.1). Taxonomy (NCBI): domain Eukaryota; kingdom Fungi; phylum Ascomycota; class Dothideomycetes; order Pleosporales; family Shiraiaceae; genus Shiraia; species Shiraia sp. slf14. The sequence goes on from AXZN01000070.1 coordinate 6,180, forward strand.
TTCTTCAGGCGCTGTTTTGTGTCATTGACGAAAGTAGGGTCAAGTGGTAATTCGAATAGTCGTCGGTGTGTGAGTGGAGCTATTGCGATAATTTTTTCTGAGTTTGGATGACGTATGGTGTTGTTGTCTTCACCTCAAGTTCCATACATGCCCCCTCTGACCATCATCATACTGAGTGAGAGAATGTTTTGTCTAGCTTGAGGTGCATATGCTGTTCTGGCCATGCGTAAGACGGTAATGTCTCCTTCCGGACCTGTAACCGGCATTCTCATGGTTCCGAAACCCAACACGGCTAACCGTCCGCCTTCGCTTACTACATTAATGTCGAAAGCTCTAGAAGTGAAGTCGTCTTCGAACCAATCGCGATGTTTACAGACGTTAGTGTTGGCTCCTGAATTAATAAGCGGATTGAGAGAGGTTCCTAAGTTCCTGTTGGATGTGATAATCGTAGTTTTGTGTATTTCCTAGTATTCCTCATCGATGTTACACACAACTAGTTCATTTAGGGATTCGAAATTCATAAGTAAGTTCGAGGATGTTCTAGTCTTTCTGTAGTAACGGCTAGCGATGAGTTAGAAACCGCCTTTTCGTTTGTGGTGGAGCTCTGTGTTGGATGTTCGAATGCGTTTCTTTCGATGTGTGTAGCCATTTATGTTATGTTCCATAATGACCTAGGCTTCGTTGATTATTTCGTTCAAGATGCATGTTTCGATGTACTGCCTTTTCCTTAATGAATTATATTTACAGACTTCATTGTTTCGCTTGACCGCTTGTGACAGTGCGTGTAGCCATTAGTAATTTGTTTCACTCAGGTGTATGCTGGAGGCTAGTGTTAGAAGGGCTTCCATGTATTTTTGTGTGTTTTTTCGTAGTGACGACTGTACTAGTGTTCGACAGGAGTGCACTAGTTTCATCGTCTTAGGCTTACCTGTTACTGAGAGTACTCCATCATGCAATGTCTGGTAGATTTTGCTGAGGATGAGCTATTTGCGCATCTGATTAGACATGTTGCAAGTGTAGTTGTTGTATTGTAGCTGTCTGGGAAGGTCGAGGTCTACCTCTGGTTCGTCTTCGTCATTTGTTGGGATAGAGAGAAAATTTTGTCCAGGGCATATTTGATCTATCTCTTCCTGGACTTCGTCTGCCCACGAGCGTTGTGATTTGATAATCTCTGGGGCAAACAATTCATCCAATAGCTCTTCGTCGTCGATTACTGCCATGGAGGCGATCGTGCTGTAGCTTTTCGTGTTCTTAGAGCTGTTTTTAGAATTTTTAGACTTGGTTGTATTGTCTGTTTCATCTGTACGCTCCTTCTTGTTTTTCTCCCATTCTGCCTCGAGTTCAGGGTGTTTGTTGAAACATTTTGCTGCGATGTGCCCGAGACGATTGCAATGGTTACATTTTGGGCGAGGTCGTCGGTTCTTATCATCATTGATGGCGTTGACGGAGCTATTTTTGTCGTTGTTCTAGTCTGATTTTGCAGGACGTTTTGGGTTGTTCTTGGCTCGCTCAATGAGTTTTGACTCGAAGGTGAGTAGCCTGCTGGTGAGACTCTTAAGATCGGGTGAACTCAGTCCTTCCACGTCATGCAACATGTGATAGGAGTCCACGAAGGTTGTGTAGTCCCGTCCGAGTGATCTTATGATCTTGTTGATGATGAGGCTGTCTGGGTAGCTTCCTCCAGTGTCGGTGATCGTACAACTTGTATTTTCAATCTGATTGATGAAGTCTTGCGCCGACTTGCATTTCCAGATCTTGATTTGTTCCATTTCAGCATGCGCAATTTCGAGGATGCGGACATCTTGCATTCGATATTGTTGTTCGAGGTCTCGGCAAGCTTGGTATGGTGTCTTTGCATTTTGTAACTTCGAGCGGATCGATGCGTCGACCAAGTATGTGAGTAGTGACATGGCATTGCGAGCCCCCTTTTGGTATCGTTCCCACTCCTTTAGATCGATTTCATATTCGAAAATTCTCATTTTCATTTGGTCGGCTGAGCTAGCAGACTCTTCTTGTTTTTCTTCAGTACTTGCATCTTGCTCTTTCTATGCGGAGCTGCTGCCTTGGGATTTGACCTTGAGTTGATCCATAATTTGCTTAATCTCAGTCTCTGTCTTACCCTGTTGATCAAGAAGTAGCTCGTCTTCGGTGCGACGATTTCGTTTCTTGTTGACTGGCTTCGGCATGTAGATGGTCCGTTCTGGTTTCTGGATAGGGATTTCTAGGCCTAGGTAGTGGTTCCATAGTCCTTTGGATTGGGCTACTACCATGAAGTCTCTACGCCACTCCATGTAGTTGTCTTGCCCGGAGAGCCTGATGAGGTCGAGCCCACCATGATCGGTGAGGGAGATGTTGTCTGTTATTGGGGTTTCTTGCGTGATTTGTTACCTTTGTGACAGTGAAGGGAGATTCGTTTCTGTTCTTGTGTTGTGATAGTTTACCCTTGGATAGATAGGTGAATATATGTCTTTCTTGGGTTTGTGGAGTTCGCGTTTGTGACTTGCTTGTTCTTGAGTTTGTGAGAAGCTTTGAATGCAAGCAATGTGGTTTGTCGAAAGACTTCCGGTGATTTGTTTGGTAGCGGAAATGGCTGTGGTTTAACCTGTGTGTTTGTTTGATGTGGCTGCGCGGGAATCTGTGTGACCTTGCAGATTTGTGTGACAGTTATTTCTTGATAAATAAGATGTGAATTTAGCTGGGAGACGAAGTCTAGTTATCTTCGTGGTGAGTATGAATCTGATTTTTTGTTAGTAACGCTGGGACTAAGTTAACCTCGGATAGACATTGGATTCAGAAGTAATTATTCCAGACTTATAACCTATTGAAACTTGTTAAGAGGATATTAGATAATATTATTAACTTGTTACTTGTCTAAATCTATTCTATCCCGTCCTTTATATATTTAATAAGATTTAGGTATAAATATAGGCAGTAATCGTAAGCTATATAATCTAGCTTGCTCCTTTCTAATAAGGTATAACTAATAGCTAATAGAAGGTAGATAAAATGCGTAGGCTAGGTAGAGGAGCTTTAGAAGGCGAGTGTGTATTTCCTTTATCTTAGTTTTAAAGTTACTATTATAGATTAGCGTTAGAAATAGAACTAAGATAGTTCTACTACGGCTTTCTAGTAGCAAGCGCTTATAGTAGGTGTAAAGTTAGACATTTTATAGTTCCTATATTTTAGTAGCCCTAAGCTCTTCTTACTAATTACATTCGTATCTTAGTATATTACTTGCTATCTTAGTACATTGCTTGCTATCTTAGTACGCATAATCGTTTTCTATATCTTTTATGTATTTATTCTATAAATTCCCGGCCTTGTAACCGTTGAAACTGTACACGATTACACACCCTTTACCTTAGTCCACTAGTTAAACGAGCGCTACGCATGTCGGATACTGTACGTATTCTACCTAATGTTCACACCTTGCTATCAACTATGCCGAGGACTGCGCGGGTACATGTTAACAAGTTGTAGGCTAAGCTTCAAGAGGAAATTAATGAGCTCCAACATCAGTGCGATGCTGCAGAGCGAACGTATACCTTGCTGCTAGAAAAGATAGCATCACTTCAAGAGCGCTTGGACACAGCATTGATGCACCAAGAGCAAAGCCCGCCGCTAACATTAGCTAGCCCCTCTGCACGCGGACAGCATCGAGATCCTTCACCGCGGACAGTAGAGTTCCGAGAGGCCAACCAGGTGATGATCAAGCAAGCTATCGAACAACGTCATGCCAGCGGTGATCTAGCGTTTATCGCGGACAAGGGTGAACTTGTAACATTACCTGCCTCGTTTGCCTACTCTAAACTACAAGGCAAACGAGATCTAGCAACAGAGCAGAGTCAGCCGCGCGCTCGCGATCGCAATTGCTGGTTAGCAACCCCAACAAACAGTAACGATACGTATGTGAAGATCAATTTGCGTAATACCCTACATCCTGTCAGCGGGAAAAAGATCGGAAATGTTTATGCCCATCATCTAGCGGTAGTAGCGACTGGTAGAGGAGAAGAACTATTCTCTATATCGATAAACCCCATAGCACCCGGCATCCCGGTGCGTCAGGTCTCCCATCTCTGTGGCACATCCAGGTGTTTTAATCCCGATCACTGCCGCGTTGAGACGTCTGACGTCAATACGGCCAGAAAATCATGTGCCCATGCAGTCATTACAGAATGTGTCTGCAAGGCCGTTCTTGACCCGTGTGTGCACATACACCAACGTGGTTCATGTGGTGAATCCTGTATACTACCAGCTCGGCGTTTGCCTGAAGGTCAGACGAAACGTTACCGTCTAAGGCAGAATGGTGATTGGGAGGGACTGTAAGTAAATAAGTTAGCTAGGCCCTAGTAAATGCAGAACTCACACCTGATAGTTAATCTCTACTTCAAAGGGCAGATCGATGTCGAGGAAGTCAATCAAATGTAGAGATAGGCGCGGCAAGGCTATACTTCGGCGTTGCAGAGTACTATGTCGGTATTAATACGAGGTCTATCTTGCCGGTTGCGCCGAAAATAACTCTACAGCCAAGCAGCGTGCAAGACTAATAAATAGAAGAGTAAGGGTAGTTGGTAAATTAGTGGCAGTTTTTGTATACAATGCACAACACCCCCTCTACGAGCATTAGAAATAACAAGCCTTAATAAACTAGTGCGGACAGGTCTTTTTTATATTATATACAATAGGAATACTTAGTAGCTTATCGCAACAACTGCTATGACTCCTACCTTAGGGGATCTTATTTTATAAAGCTTTAGAATCTCATCTTATTAGATAAGATAAGATAAGATTAGATTACCCCGCTTCGTAGTATGGCACCTAACCAATTTCTGAATTTCGTGCCCATCACGCTCCTTGCACTTGTCTTATTTCACAAATCAACTTGCTTATTATTGCGATTTTTATTATCTCTTACAACAACGTCTACTCTTAACCAAGTAATGCAAAGACCTCTGCGCAAAATCAAGACTTTGCTGCTCTCAACAAATTATACAAATCATGTATGCTATATAACTAGATAGAGTAACGCGGGTAAGTGAAAAGCCTAAAGGTAGATAATAGCATACAGGTGCCTAATGTTGCTTCAGCATTTAGAACATGGCGGGAAATGACTGGTTAAGCGTACGGGCGTTAGCGCGCGATACAACAATATTCACTCAGCAAACTTTAAAGTGACTGGAATATACATTTAAAGAAAGCAAGTGGAAACCTATCGCAAAACACCTCCACTTGCAGCACTTATGGCTTACCAAGTTCTCGTGCCAGTGCTGACCCTACTGTGCTCTACTCTTACCAATATTAGCCAACATTTAGTTGAGATGAATGTCCCACAGTACCTTTGCTGTAACACAAACATCTGTGATTGTTTAGTTAAAACTTAGTTCCAAACTTACCCGCAAGGGCTTTCCGCATGTAGACAGGGGTGGTATCTTCTCTGCCGCATTAAACCTGGTCCCTCCGCCGAGTATATTATACTCGACCCGCACGTTTTACTTGATGTTCTTTTAACTTGTATACGTGCACATAGCGCTTCAACTGCCTGCACTGCATCATCCGCCATGGCCTCTACCTCGGCAACAGACTCGGCCATTGACATCGACATAGTAGCTGATACGCTAATAACCAATCTCCAAGACAAAAATTCATCCAAGTTTAGAAATGCCTGCGAGCGCCTGATTATGTACCTTGCTGACTCGGATACAACCGTGGCCACCACCGCCTGGAAAGCCATCTCGAAGCCGCGCATGCAGTATACCAGCGCAGCTCTGTCGCTATTTACACAAGTCAAGCAACAAACTCTTCCGTCCGAATTGTGGTTAATAGTGGTCTGGTATGGCGTATGGGGCTCCTACGGTACATATGAAGAATTTCAACAGGCCTTTCACCATCTAGCGCCGAATTCGATGCGCCAAAAGGACAGCGGCGTCATATCGGATGCCATTGAGCTTACAACACTTTGGGGATCCGATATGGCTCACGAGCTCCGCAATCTGTGTCGAGATTTGAAAATCAAAACAAAAGTAAAGCCTGTGAAGAGCGTTACTGAAAAACTAGTACATCTTGCGAAAAATGGCTGCCCGACAATCGAAGACTTTCGAACACGATTCACAAACTGGTGTCAACGGTTCAAAGATAAGGCAGAAGCAGTCTCCTTCACGGCAGCATTGGTGCAAAGTTTCAGCCAGTGGCATTTGGAAGACATGTCGCAGCAAACACGCTCCAGTTCTCCCGAGCAGTCGCTAGGGTTGAGCAATGTCTCCAGGGACAGTGAATCAATTACCGTGTTGAACTCGACTCGTCCGTCTCGGCCAAGGCCGCTGACGCGCTCAAACCTCTTGACTTTGCCTAGAGGATCTCAACGCCATCCTGCAGAATCAGCCGTCAGATTGCCAGTGACACATGATGAAGACATGTCAAGCGAGCATAGCATGGCAAGTCTTGACGGGTTCAACACTAACTCAAACGGAGACGAACCACGTGACGATAGCACTGAAGCGGATGACGGTGGGCATGATATCAATATCAATGAAGTTGTAATGCAGGAAAGCCGTTCGATCGAGTGTCATGACCTGACGAGCAACGATCCCGCCCGGACATTCCATGCGAATTTGTTGAGTCAGCTTGAGGAATGGCAGGAACATATTCAGAGTCAAAAGGCGACTAAGGATAGTGCCAAGATGCGCTATAAAACAGCCTCTTTGGCCCTACACGCATTGCACCAGGAGCCAATTGTGATAGACGCACACGATCGGACGAAGACGTGCTTAGGCAGGAACAAAGTTGAACTCGAAAACGCCCTGTCCAGCACTTCAAGGGTATTACGTGACTTCCAACATCTTTCTCGGATCATAGACAGCGCAGAACTAAGGGAAGTACCTGCAACGAACCTCGCTTCCCGATACAAACAAGACATATCGTCTGAAATAGAGTTGTGTCAGATCCTTTCTCATCAGCTCTCTAAAAAGATGAAGGCTATAAAGGATGCTCAAAAGATACATGATAGTCGCTATAAGGAGTTCGAGAAGCACCGCAAGGCTTATCATGGTGCGGTTACAGACTATAACAATTTCTGCAACGTTACATCCTCAAAACAATTTCCGTTGCATGAATCCTGTGGTAGCGTATAAACTCCTGTATTTATATACATAGGTTTAATTTCTAGGCCTTGACCTAAGTTTACGACAATTATTTCAGCTCTATCTTAGATTTCTTTCCTTTGCGTAAGTAGAGTAAGATCAAACCAAGACTGGACCAAGATCAAATCAAGATCGGACCAAGATCGGGCCAAGATCGAACCAGATGACACTGAGATCAGAGAAACTTTACTTCAGAATAGTAGGACCTTTCTCTAATTTACCTATATAATAATGCGCTACGACTCAAACTTATACAGCCTATGTTAGTATTCACGCTACCAATATCAACATCAATTACATCTACCTACAATCAACATCATATGTATTTTGTAAACATGTCATCTCGAAGATTAATAGCGTGCAACCTGGCCGAGCCTCGTGCTACCGTTCCAATGTGCCCCAATATCTCTTTCGCTGGCATTGGACTGTTGCCGTCAGGTACAATAAACGAGCTGTTGCGTTGCATAGTTGGATGCGCCAACTCCTGGTTTGTAATGTTGCACATGTGTTCCTTGAGCATCAAGAGCTGCTCCTTGGCGCTTTTGTCTGTTTCCCTCAATTTCGCAAAGCTTCGGCTCAATCTGAATACGGACCTCTTGACGTATTTCTGCCTCTTTAATAGTCGATCCGCCACAATCCTTTTCACGTTGTGGGCGGACCAGCTACTCCGAGTCCATTTGTCCAGGTCTTTGTGATCCAAAGTAAGCGGGCCAAGCGAGTCCAACTGTTGGACAATGTGGTAAGCAACAATGCTTGTTTCATCGTGGTTCATCTTATTTTCGACAGCCTCGAGGGTGATACACAAAATTTCGGCATTGCTTTTTTCCTCAGTCAGGTACTTGGCCTTTCTTCGGGCAGAAGCTTCCTGTGCCCATACAATAATGTCCAGCCTCCAAATCCCATGCGCAATGGCCTTGGATATCCCCTCGTCGCGGATTTTATACTCGTGTTTGCGTTGTTCAACCAATCTGGCGATATCGGCAACCATGACACGCTGCAGCTTGAATTTCAAGGCGATATGCTCCCACAAAGGAGTGTTTTGTACTTCAATAGCGTCTAGGATTTGATCCAGTTGTAGTCCATACTCAGTCTCAAAGAACCGACGGGTTTCTGTGAGTACATGCGGCGTATCACAACTGGACTTTGGCTCTGGGCAGGAGACGATTGGCAATTCGGGAAAGCGACGTGAAATAGCATGGGATTCAAAGGATGCGGTGAGGTACCCAAGTGGCCCCAAGACTGCGAAGACCATGAGAGTGAACATGACACTCCGCACGCGGTATTCACTGCGAAAGATCCACCTCCAGCACGACCAGCCGATGAGATATGCGAGCAGCAACGTGAAGAGCTGCAATGCGTACTTGTACACGAGTTCAAACAACTCCAAACTGGCTTTTTTACTGAATGGCAGAAGGAATGTAGAAAAGAGAAACGATACGCAGCCCAACAAACCCCTTGCAAAAACGGCCCACTGGACAAACGCAGCATCGAGAAAGGTTGACAGTTTGAGGATCAAGAATTGAGACGAACAGGCTAAGTGATGAACCAATAAACGCCAAAGGAAGCGGAGATTTTCAAGGAAGACACGGAGATGGGAGGACAGATAATTGAGCAAGAACCAAGAAAAAGACAAAACATCACCGATCAACACCGTGGCAAAGGACGCCAATTCATTGGCCAAAACCCTGGTAAAGGAGACGAATTCATTGGGGGTGGACATTGCGACTCGTATCAATGCACAAAGATGATGTGTCGGAGCGATGAGTGATGGGCGCAGGCGTGAGGCTGGTGCCTTTTTGCTTTGTTGACCAGGTTGGCAGGTCCAAAATTTAAATGGTGCGGACAGCTTTCTGGTTGCCCATACAAGACATGGGAAACAATCCCATGAGACCGTGTGCGGGGCGCACTCAAACGAACCAGTCGGTCCGGTACTCATTGGTACTGTTTGTCAGCCGGGCAAGGCTTGGGAGCTTTGACGTACCGGGGATCATGAAGCAAACCACCTTAGACAGGCGTCTCAGCCTAACCACGCCCTACAGTCGTTTACATCTGTGAGGCGCAAATTGGTGGTGCAGTACTAGTGCAAGGGTTAGGACAAGTTTGCCAAGCGTAGAGAGAAACATGGCATGTCCCGATTGGATGATTCTCGCCCGGGTGTTTCTCAGAAAGGGAGGCTGCGAAGCCCTTGCAACCATGCTTCTAGAGACCTTGGCCAGCTAATGCTCAGCATGACTAGGACTCAGCTAGTCAGCGGGCATCACATTCAAGGCGCCGTTGCTAGCAATTCCGGCATTCTCAAGCTTGGATATAAGAGTTGAAAAGGCGCGCCGCGACCCTCCATTGGAGAGCAGCGCGCATTCAACACAGAATTGCGAAAGAATGCACAGTTATATCACCACGTTATTCAAAAATTCGCAATACAGGTTCGCAAAATCGATCGAGATTGAAATCCAAGTCTGAGACAAACCATGCCTCGCACATGGGATGGTGAACCTTACAGCTGCATCGGGTGGTCTAACATTAGCTTGGGCGGATGGCCTATTCGCCCTGTAAATGATGGAGCTTGGGACTGTGGCGACCATGTGAAGAGGATTGCTATAGTTCTGCATCCGTTGTAGTACGTGGGCTTAGGTTTGCAGTTGTAGTTGCGGTCTAACTTGAATCTTGTGGGAAGGATGTGGCCCTGATTACATTGACAGTCGATTGCCTATTTGGTGCACCTTTCTGTGCTTATGTGCCGCATCGCTGCATGACATCGCCAAGATTGGCCAATCACGACGCGAAAGTGGATTTCACCGGCCATCCGGTGTTTTTCGGTATCCAGAGAACCAACCTATGCTGTTGAACGGCTACAATGATGCACATCTCTTCTGCACGTTACCTGGAGCGGCCGCGGATCACGCATCTGGGAGTAGATAGAAGTCCAGAAATCATCTTATTTTGCAAAGGGACAAGAGTGATGCTATGCCGTACATGTAAATATTACTAATGTAAAATGTTTCAATTAGGACTTACTAAAAGAAATATGCGTATAACTTACCCACTACGGTGCATTCAAATCTATGCCTTGCGTTACTTTCCGTAGCCGAATTCCGTGCGAGAACCCAAAAGTTCCGACGCATAGGGAGGGCTTTTGGTCCATTCCTGTAAAACGTCGCGACACCACATGCGAAGCTTTCTGGGATGTGGAGTGGATTCATTGTGCACTGTTCGACGGTGGGAAGAGTGCCTGAGCCATTTTGTGTCTGCAGTACGGGTAGCAGGAGGTGGCCTCGGGTATTGGGCAGCACACACAGAAGTGTTCAACGGAATTTGATCGATAGTTGCACGAATGCGTCGAAAATGCAGGGGTACAAATTGCTCATAGACGTTCATGATGAAGCGCCATGGCATCCACATGGTCGCTTCTTCAAGGTAAAATTCGTGGATAGTATGTCGCTAGATGGTGATTTCTTTTCTTTCGACAACAGGATAGTAGCCATGGAGCCGGACCGATTTGACATCGTGGGATACGGTTATGGCCAGAATTTCACGGTGCAGGTCCGCCTCGCGACCCGCAAGCCCGAATAACACGACGACAGCGCGAACCGCCATGGCGGCGCTGTGAGCGTTACGATGGTCGGCGACTGTAAGTCTACATGTCCCAGTAGTAACCTCTTTCATGAGCAAGGGCAAGACCATATCGTTTGCTAATCTCGGGCAAGAAGCATGGGCAGAGCGCTCCGAAAGTAGCCAGAGTTTATCGCGTTGCACTTTGGACAACAGGTGCAGGCCATATCCAATTGTAGTGTCTGGGCGCGGACAATGCTCTGTGATAGGGATGCAACAATCCCATTTTTGCGCCGCAGTTTCAACGACTTTGTCCAGGTGACGGTAGCCACGACCAGCGAATCGAACCAATAAGGGAACCAGCAAGGGGGAGATATGTTCGAGAATCTTCGTCTTGCTTCTACCGTCCACCTCCCTAAGTTGCTGGTGAAAAGCTGCCCAGTTGATGCAAGCTTGTAAGCTTGAATTCTCACGGCCAAGTAAGTCCTTTACCAGGCGGTGGCTGACATCGGAGAGTCCAAGGTTGTGGTCTCTAAGGCAGCTCTTGTAATTGCTGCAATACCCCGGCATCACGGCGGGGTATCCTGGTACGCTGAGAGTTGCAGTCCTGACCAAAGGTGGTCTAATGTCAGCAATAATGCCTCGACCTCTTCTACGACACCAGCACCCACGACCACTCCCCTGAGCCTGCTTCTGTGGCAGCTCCTGGCGCCCATGTGTGTTCGAAGGTTGTGTTGTACGAGTTGTTGAGTCGGTTCACCAGGGCATACCACTCAGCTACGCGGCGCATGTTCGGACATGTGGTATCGGCGGGGTGAGGCTCAGTGGTATTGAATTCTTTATATCGTTGCCTTATCTCATCGGCATTCTATCTAGTGCAGCAGCGAGTAGACGTACTTTCTCTCTGCACGACCCGCAATGGTTCTGGGACTGCCAATGTTTGTGCTGCGTGAGGAAGTTGTCTATTAAAGTGAGTCTTTGTTATAGACTGAAGATGCCTTCTTACCTCTATTTGCCCATGATGGCCTGAAGCAGTTTATTTTGTGCTGTGATGTAAGAAAACGCCCGGCCGAGATTCGCAAATCAGCTATGCATGATGTTTTGTAAGGGAAGGGAAGCAAAGGGCATAGGTACCTTAGGTCGAAAGTTACACTGCTAGCGCAAACTTGAGCGGATGTGTGACACGGTTAATAGAGTACCTGTCAACAAACACCCCTCTGTCGATACATCCTTCCTACATCGCGACGACAAGACCTGAAAAATGCCACCAAAGAGGAGATCTGCCGCGCCTACTCCAGAGTCAGCTCTGGAGCAACTGCAAAAGTCACAATCTCTCAAACTTTTGGCGATTGCCGAAACACTATCACCTAAAGACCTTCCACAGTCGGCAAAAAAGAGGAGCTTAGCAGCGTCAGAAGACAGTGAACAAAAAGCAGCAGCAATGACACCGGCAGAGAGGAAGAGGTTTTCCGCTTCTCTCTCCCAGATCTATACCACCAGGTATCAACCATGCCACTGTAACCATGGCTAACTATAGACAAGCATGTCGGTTTCGTGACATTGACTATGTTGCCTAACATTGCGAGACTTTAGGAACGGGCGCGTTGCATTGCAAAGGCAGTCCTTGACGAAAGCGAGTTGCCGGGCGGGTGTCTATCGAGCGTGTCGCCAACACAGCCTCGTCCGGAAGAGAAGCGGTATTGAAAAATCTGTGGAAGGTCACGTTAGGCGATAAGAAGCCATGCCTTGTTATGACTATTATTGTGCGGTAGACTCAAAGAGTCCAGCTTGGTTGAGATACATGCGTCGAAACAGGGTGGGGTTCAGGGGCTCGGCCTCACGGCATTTGGGTGCTCCACAGCTTGCCAAGACGTGGCTTGGGTTTTCCCCAGTTGCAGGCACGTGATTGTGCGCCACACCTGTCTAGCAAATGCCCAAGTACACGGCACGGCCATACTTTGGCACTCTTGTCGCCATCTCTAACTCTACCATGTAGCATCCTAACGTCGCAGCTACTACGCGAGGATTATTAATAGTACGTCCTTAGTTGTCGCAAAATCGCAGCCCATCGAATCAGCCATTCCATCTGCACGCGTGTCACCCGTCATTAGTGTGCGCACCTTTCGTATGGCAGCTTGGGGTTTAGTGGAATCAAGACCAATCTCTGCGGATTTTATGCCTGCGCTCTGTCATAGGTATTTGGAACCTCCATGTGTACATGGCTAACTCACATTCTCAGCTTACAGCACACGAAAGCCTAGTTCGCAATAATTAGTCATTTGTGTTATACTACTTAATCTCTTATCGCCTAAAGCGATGCATGTGCCGTGAACAAAGTACAACAATGATCCCTATTTACGCTGTACCTACAGCCGGTCGTGATTTCTTTCGTAGCTTGTATCTTTTTGATTGCTTCTGCCTAGGTCGGGCTTGACAAATTGCTTAATGCACAAATTGTGGTACGAGTTTTGGCTTGGTGTCCGAATCCCCCTCTCTTTACGGACGATAGCTGTGACTACATAGAGTATACAGATTTACATATGTACACAAACCAGGTGGTTCATCTACTAACAAATACATGACCTTTTGAAATTGAAGACGCTGATTTTATTCTGCGTTTGTTGATACTACCCTACACTTAGTAAGCTCTCTGTTCATACAGGGGCTGCGGCTATTATTGACGTGTGATTTTCGTAACGTGTTATTTTCGTGACGCGTCTTGTGTTCCGGTACCACACTGTTTATCGTGCAACTAAATGTCGCAGCGGATGATAGAGCAGGCAAGGAGTTATCCATAGATATAAAACAAGTCTAATATCCCGCTTACTCTCCCTGCAAAAAAGAATAACTTACTAATACCTTGACTACAAGTAGTGTGCGCACGAGATAGGTGCTGCATTGGTACAAGACTACTACCATTTCAAGTGTTTGTTGCAGCAACCGACTGTAGTACAGTAGGTCTGTGCGCGTGACGCGTCTGCATACATAGCCTCTTGGCCGCTCCCTTCCTCCACTTTGTTGGGAGCTAAAATCCCTTACCTCTCTTGATCCACTTGACCACGATGGCTGATACTCCTAGCGGTACTGCGTCTGGTGGCGGCAGTAGCCCACCACGCAAAGACGCACCTACACCAATGCGTGACGCACGGGTAAGTAGTTGAGCGTACAGCCTAGATGGATGCTGTTTGCTGATGACGTTCCAGGGTACTATGCTGCAAAAGCGGCGACACGAAGAAACCCCTCCAGGGAATAGCGATTCGCCGCCTACAAAGCCGAAGAGGTTTCCATGTGACAAATGCATGGACCTTTTAAGATTGCGGGGTATTGTCGAATGCGAGGTTAGCCCGAGCGGGGACTGTTTCAGCTGCAAAAAATTGAAAAATACGTGCGTGTGGCGGCATGAGCTCCACGCAAACAACCCTCGCCTACTACGGTCATATCGTTACTTGATTGATACAGCGCGAGAAGAGAGAACAGGGCCCCAGGAGCAGCGGGCGTCGAAGAAAGTAAAATATTCCTCGGAGGTAAGTTTGTTGCTTGCAAATTTATTCCACTACGTCTCCACGTACGCTAACTATATTTTAGTTTAACGAGGCCTACGCAAATTATCACAAGATTCGCAATCAACTAATAGCCAATGAACCAAGCGCGGACGGGCAGGCTATTCGTAGGGTGAATCCACAGTCAGCATCTGAAGTTACGGCGCCGCAGCAGGAGGTCCCTAGATGGGAACCTCAATTGAGGGAATTGGCGGACCGCATGGATACACACTTTCATAGTCTGCATGAGCGATTTCAAGCAATGGAAGTAAGTAGGTCCCGCGTCGGCCTCGGGCCGGTGCTAGGTAGTCTAAGCTAAATGAGTTAGGATATGATCGCCGCCATAGGCGAATTAGTTCCTACTTCTCGTCGCCGAACGAAAATTGCCAAAACCCAGCGTAGCTCCGGTAACAGTGCCTCCAGTGGTGAGGAAAGCACAGGAAGAGAACACACGGTGCGAGACTCGAACGAGGGGGAAGGGGACAACTCCCCTGAGGAGTAAGGGAAATCGTGTTGTTGCATGGAGTAGAATGCGCAGGGTCTGGCCTTGGGTTAGCCTCACCGCACGTCGAGCTTGGAGCATCCATAGGCCGGTGTTGTCAGAATTGATTTGGTACCACGGCGTGGATGCTAGTTGGCTACGTAGGCCTTGTGACGGCTGCTACGATTCATGTATCTTTATCATCATAGGTTAATTGACTCTATCTGGTAAATGCAACCCTACTACTGGTTGTTTTAATAGTCTTGAATTGAGTATGTTATCGTGCTCACATTCGTCATCTCTCCGAGTCTTTGATCTTCGAACAACTAGGGACGAACTTTCGCATTCTTTAAATGGGCAGCTATAGTAGTTATAGCAAGTTACAGTAGCACACGTACACTCGCAGCAATAGTAAGGGCTATTAGCAGGCAGCTATATAAGATGAGGCGGCGGGCAATGTGTCGATTATAAAGGTCGTTGTGCTGTCTCCAAAAAAGAACAGCTATTGAGTTCAAGGAGAATGTAGTGGTATTGCAAACGTACCTAGGTATCGTTGAAGTGCTCGCCTAAATAGACGCATAGTAGATGCATGGATTTCTTGCAGTAACACAGCATACGCTTTTAGTAATTCGTGCTGTATATCGTCTAGTATAGCTAGTGTAATTTAGTTTGGAATCTAAGATACAGTTGAGTGACTTGACATCACACTTGTCGCATTGAGCCCGGCCTTCCTGGGGATCGCAGACAATGCTCTTCGTAGAGCACTGGTAACACTTCTGCATTCGGCTCTTGGCTGCATACGCTTGTTGTAGTCGGTACATGTCCTCTACGGTCCTCAAGGATTAACGTTCAGTCAGCGGTAAGATTGGGACACCTCCCGCAGTGCCGTCCTAAGGCTCATCGTCCGCACTGTCATGGTCGTCAGTACTAGAGTCACCATCCGAGACTAGAATGGGATTTCTCTCGGAATCACCTGCAACGACATCCTCAGGGGGGGATTTAGGGTCAAATTGCCTCATGATAAGGCTGTCCTCAGGAGATGTTGGTGCTGCCTGGTATAAAGCAGGTCTTCGAGATCCTTCTATTCTTGCAGAGAGGACATGGCGGTTTCCCAGTGGAATTTCTTGCACGCTGTCGTAGGATAACCTTTCGCGGAGCCCTGCTTGTACTTACGAGAGCATCTTGGCAGTAATTGCAGGGTGCGGATACGTGGTCCGACGCCAGTCTAGTGCCCTGGCCTTTGCTGGAGCTTGCTCGCAATGACTCTAGTTCGTATAACCAGCGATCGGAATCCCTAGAGATAGCAGGTCGTCTTGACCCAAAAGGATTGCCTTTATAATTGACAGTTGTGGTATGGTTTTCGTCTTTGTCTGCGTTTGCGGGCACGAAGAGGCTGTTCAGATCTTCGACAGGACTAGTATCGTCACAGGCATCTCCGTCTGGGTCTAATTCCTCTGGATCGTAGTCGAACTGGTAGTCGTTTGGATCAAAGTCATTTCATGTAGAGATGGCCGAACCGTAGAAGTAAGCTGAATCGTCCAGATCCTCGTTGTTACTACTTTCTTCGCCACCACCAGAGTCAGGCAAATTATCAGGCAGCGTGACTTTAAAGTCCGGTTGTCGAGCACTGAGAGCGGGGAGGTCCTACGCACCTTGTGACCCGTAATCGGGATCTATACGTGCAGAGCTAATTCTTAGAATCTTGCGTTTCTCCGGGTCCCAAACACGGTAGATTGTCTCGCTTTTTGCTAAGACGTAGTAAGCAAGGTAGCTACGTGGCGAGTGAAGCTTCGTGAAATGAGCCGTGTTGCGAAATTCCGGAGGATAGGTAACATAAACACGACTTGGCCATGGAACATTGTTTGCGAGGTCTGGCTTTATGCCATGGACAACCTTAAAACAAGTTTTTTTCAAATTCAAGAGCCTTTGTAGGAGCTCGGTTCCTTTTCCATACAGCTTCGCGAACAGCCTCTGTCCACAAGGCCTCTAGAAGAGTGGCATTTTGTAGAGCCTCCTCGGCACGACCCGTGATAACTGGAGTGAGCGTAGTCGTGGGATTTGCGTCCTGGATCATGGCTGAGGCCTGTTCACGTATGGTTCGCATACCGCTCTCAGCAGTTCCAGCGTGGTGATGAGCGTGTGGGACTGACACTTCGATAGTGTAGCCTTTTTCCTCGGAATCCCGCTTACTAGCATTGGTGAGAAATTCATCATCAGCTCGGACGCGTCGAATTGGGACATTGTGAGTAACAGCAATGTTCTTCATCCTGCCTGTCGCAATGGTGAAGAGAGTGTCTTTTGAGATTATGAAATCAACCCACATGAAGCGGGAAGCATCACCTGTGGCAAACAAAGAGTAACGCTCCCCTTCCAATCCAACAATTTGATAGGGCTCCCAAATGTCCATTACAATGATAACGCCAATACTATTGTAACGTCGACGGGCTGGCCTACGCGGAATCCGATTCAGCACCCGAGAAGTGGCACAAACCTGGAGTATCTTGGCTTTGATTTGAGCGTCCGTTATGCCCATGCCCTCACTGATCTTGAGCAACTTGCGCGTTCCCTCGAGACTGAGATGGCCTTGACAACGATGGGCATGCCATACGGGATCCGCCCAGTCGACGGCTGTAGCGATGAGCTGTTGCTGAGGTGATGACGATGTGACTGGCCCGGCTTCAAGATTGGCTGAGATATCATGCACACGGAGGCGATAGAGTCGTTCAGAACGATCAGCCCTGGCTATCTTAACTCAGAGCTTATTCCCGTGAACGTGGTTCCTGATTTGCCAGCCAGGAAACCCAAAGACAGGAGGTTGCACCGTCTGTTGGGAGAGTAAGCCACATCAGAGAGACTTAGGTGAACCAAACGACCCTCCGACGTCTCTAAGGTGAGCTGGACAGTTCCGCCACCAGTGACCTTGAGTGACGTCCTGCCATCGCACGTCCCGATCTGCAAGTGCATGGTAACCATGTTGGTAAGGAGGGATCGATTGTTGCACAAGTGAGTAGTTGCTCCAGTATCACAGACCCAAGCTAACTGAGGAACATTGACGCTTTCACCCAGTATCGCATATGCAATTGGAAAGACACGGTCTATGGAAAGAGATCCGCCGCCCTGATTATGCACAACTGATAGTCCTTCACTTCCTATTAACCCGCTGCATGAGCCCCCATCAGACTGTGATAAGGGGTCAGCATAGTCAACGCTGGAAGAAGGGTTCAGCGTACCAGAGGAGCGGAGATTTCCATAGAAGGTGTCGAGGTCAAAATCGAAAGCTGCTGCGACAATGTGAAGGTCATCCACGTGATTAGACGTATTAGATACTGCCAGATTTCTAGATTGTTTGGTTCTAAAAGACTCGGACTTGGCGTTGGTAGACTTCGTGTCATTGGTCTTGAACTTTCCGTCGGCCTGGGACGTGCGTGGCGGTGGTGGAGGAGGCTTATGGGGGTTCGGCCCATGTTCCTGGATTGCTGCGTTTTTCTTGCGGCAGTCTGCCTCTAGGTGACCAGAGTAGCTACAGAAGTTGCACTTGACAGAGTGTGTTTTCTTAGGAGTGTCCTTCTTGTTCTTCGAGTCACGAGCCTTGTCCTGTTGGGCCCAGCGTTTAGCGTGGTTGTCCTCGTACTGAATAAGGCGGCTGGTAAACTTCTTGTAGGAGGCACTATCGTAGGCATCGATAGGGCGATTGATGGACGAGATGTCGACGAATGTGTTAAAACGAGCTGGGAGGGCAGTCATCATAGTGATGACAAGCTGACTGTATGGAACGGTCCCGCCGGCATCCTTGATGTCTTGCCGAAGTGTGTTGACGCGAAGCACGTAGTCTCGAACGTATCGGCAGTCCGCGTACTTGAGAGCCATGAGCTGTTGGAAGGCAGCTTGCATGGTGACGGCTTGTAGAGGTTCATTTTCAGTGGTGATCATGGTCCATGCCGTACAAGGGTTGTCGAGGTAGCCGGTTTTTCTCTTGGAAACGGCTTCCTTCCAGATGTATGGCTCGACGCTTGTTTGGAAAACAGTAAGAGCAAGGCAAACACGGTCCTCGTTGTCCTTCTCGTCATCCATTCGTAGCTTATAGTCCTGGACCTTGTACTCAAGCAAGGCCTTCTCTACAGGGGTATCTGCTGCGGCCGCATCACTGCGCATCACGACACGATCTGTGAAGTTCTCTGCGAGGTTAGGTTTTTCTGCAACACTTGCACTACCTACAAAGAGATCCCAGACACCATTGAGGCGAGCGATGGGCTCGTTAGACTTTTTCCACTTGAGAAAGTTGTGAGTACCAGTGAGGCATTGGAAGTCCTTTCCGAAAAGGTTATTGACGTTTGGGATTGTGCTCATGGCGAGCAATCGGGAGGATAGGAGAGACGACTGTGATGTCGTGTTACCTAAGGAGCCTGGCGGCAGACGATGGAGCCGATACGGCTGGGTGCAGTAGTGCAAGGAACGAAGTTGTACTTGTCACGACAAGTAGCTAAGAAAGATAGCTGTAGAAGCTAAGGGCTCATAACCTAATAAATCAGATAATGGAATAAAGATTGGATGATACTACCTAAAGGTGCCTAGCTACTGTAATATGGAAAGGTAAGAATAGAAGCTTGCTTAGTGCAAGCAGCAAGCAGTATACAAAAGAAAGATACTAGTTTGTATAGGAGATAGAAGCTGGTAGAAACCAGCACTTCCTAACATCAATAACTTGCTTGCTGAACCGCAAGAAGTTACATTTCGAAACGCTGAATGTTGAAGAGGGGTTAGCGCGGACGCTCTCTGCTGTGGTTCAAGTGGCTAGTTAGCACCTAGGACGCTACTGCTTAATTTTCTACATATCTATTAGAGCTATATAATCTGTAAGTCTCCGATTACCAATCTCTCTAGATTGGCGCTAACAATTTCATTAACGGCGAGCTTTACTACACTATACAAAGATATTTAACGCCTCTATAAGGTGTGCATGTAGCACATGCAATAATAGGAACATAGGCTTTAAATAAAAACGCGGCTAACTTGCTATAAAATCTACTAGCAGATAACTGCTTAGAGTAACCCTTTTACTAAATTATATTGACTAGTCCTTGAGGGCCGTTGGCTAGGTTAAAGAGCTATAGTAAGTAGATAAATAAATTAGTGCATTTCTATTAATACCTTCGACTTATACAACTAGGACTAATATTACCTCTACCTATATAATCGCTAAAAATAAATAGGAAGATAATAGCCTAATAGAGAGTAATGCACGCGCAAAGAGCGAAAACGACCGGTTTTGTAGCCGGATTCTAACTTGAGGCAGGTTATACATGACGGCGTTTCGGTCCGGTATTATAGATAAATCTATTAAACTGTTAGCGTTACGTAGCGGTAGAAGAATGTCTAATAATCTAACGTTTCCTCGACTATTGTAGCCCTCCCGATCGCGAAACCGCCTGCTCGGGACAGTTAATGACATCCTACATCCCGTGTTAGTTCTATTGCCATGTCGGAGGAGTTTGAAACTTAGCCGCGGGTCTTAAACTCGTACTTTTCTCCGGCCTGTGTCCTATTCTAGCTGTTGCAAGTTAAAAGGTGGGCTAAGAAATAATTGCTAACGCTTACCTTGCTACATTTGGTCTTCTAGACCGGGATTCGATTTCACCACTAATTTCTCGCATTTATATTTGCCCGTTACATCTCTATTAAGTTAAGTATCCTATAATACATTGTATATTGTTAGCTAACCTTATAAAGCGATATATACTCATACTTAGCTTGCTTTCGCCCTCTGTATTTAACTCGAGGTGCGCAACCTTTACATTGAATCAGCTGTTAATTGGACTCCAGTGTATAGAGTTTGCATAAGTAGGGATAAGAGCATTGTGTCAATTAAATATAGTCGCTCTACCTCTAATTTAGGTTAATTAGTGTCGAGGTAGTTATACGTAGTAGAAAGCTATTAGCGTAAGTCTCGTCGCAAAAGCTATAAGCCTCTAGCATGCACCCTCATTGCTACTAAACTCAACTTAGCACGCTAGCGTAACATCAACCCAACTAGCTTACTAATCAAACCACCTGCATAAAGCTCGCGGTCATGATTGCTGATATTAACGAAGAAAGACCAAACTTTGCAGGGAAGAAGAACTTTATATACAAAAAAAACCCTACAGGCACGCCCTTCGTAAGCTAAAGCATCCCATCATCTAGTGTCAGTCTTTTAACTCTTGTAATCAGCGTTTCCTTGGCGTTTGAAAGTTGATGCTTTTTTGTATTACATAGCAGCTATTAGTAATTTGTTTAGCACCTCTACGAGCCTCTACCAGAACTTTCCATCGCTCTACCCTCTTCAAGCATAGTTTGCCTCTCCTACTTGATCTTGTCCTTCGCACGCTTCTTAAATCAATGCTTCTTATATTAGCTAGGTATGCATACATACCTTTTCCTTTTCGGAAAAGTTAGGAGAAAAGTTATATAGCGCTTTAAGCTACACGCCAATATAAGTAACGAGACAACTACACATCTACTACTTGAGACTAGGCTTGTACTTCTAGGCCTGTCAAATAAAATTATTACCGCGACACTTTTTCACCTGTAGACATGAAAAGAGGAAATCGACAGAGGAAGAAAGAAGCCATTGATAGTCGTCTGTCACTCTGCCATTTGCGCATCCGTATGCTAGGGCTTCCCGCTACAACTCTCACCCTTGAGGCCTCTTGAGCCCACAGCATACCGTCTGCGTTATTGCAGCTAAGATGCCCACGTTTATAAATAATCCAATATGTTTTGCGTCTCTTAGGCCGCTATCAAAGTCGGCACTCAGCGGAGCGGGAGAGGAGCTCAAGGCTGCAAGAATGTTGGGGCTGATTACGCGTGGCATTCGGCTACAATAGGGAGACTGAAAGCCTTGGACACATCAAAAACATGCTAAAGCGGCAAGCTAGAGATTAACAGCTTGGTGATGTAAGACAAAAATACATTAATAAGAAAATGAGCTTCTACCGTGTATTATGCCTACTATATTCCTCTTACTTATCCGATTTTCTAAACATGTTACGATTTGCAGTTTGGAATATAACTTGAATTATCTGCGTACCTACACGCCCTATGCGTGACTTTTACCAATCTTTAAATAATAATCTATACATGCTACTTAGATATATTTAACAGCCTTTACTATTATGCTTGACACTATAATCCCTTTACCGCTATACGTTAATTAGAAAATCGTAGACTTCGCGGAAATACGGTATTTAACTTGATAATAGGTACGATTGCATGCCAAGTGCATGTCTATTCGGGACACATTCGAACCCCTCTATGCTACTATAAGGGCTTGCTCCGGCGACTATGCGTAATCTGCGACTGTCACGATTATAAGGATATGCGTTAGCATCGCTATTCTACTTCTTCCTCTACGAGAGCTTCGAATATTTTATATCGCCTAAGTAGGGCATTACTCCCTATTACTTCTCCCTTCTAGTAGATTTAACCTCTACCCCCTAATTAAAACTAGTAACTTAGGTTTATTGATGATACTATATAATAAAGCGCGCGAGCGACAAAACCTAAATTAAAATGTTTCTTTGACTATCGGGACTATATTAGGCACTCTTAACCTTCCCTTTCGGTGCCCTTCCGAACTACGACTTCTAGTATAGGCTTCAACGTGTTCGCATTATAAGTAGGTAGTATATCTACACTATATTGCTTCTTACTTAATCGTATCTTTCTTCTATAAATATAGGCATAATTTACCTAGTAACGTCCTTTAACAGTTAGACATAAGCTAAGCCTAGTTTTAGACAATAGCTCGAGGGTTTAAAAGATCGGCCTCTTAGCTAGTGCATCTTCAAAAGCATCGTACACTTATAAGACAGCCAACTTTAGTTTTTAGTCTACTAACATCGAGTACCTTGCGTATAGGTTATACGACATTAAAGCATAGAGGATACGCCTAGCTAGTCGGGCTATCTCGTTATAGTAGTAAAGAAAGTAGATAGAAAGTACTTAGCCGACCTACCTTAGCTAATGCAAAGAAGCGTATAGGCTATACTAGTAGAAGGAATCGCAGGCACAATAATCCGTGTTACGTTCTTTGCTCGCGTAGTGCATGTCGTGTGCATATTCAAGCAACCTTTTGTTCGGTTTTCGATAGTATTACGCCTTATGTAATGTATAGAATATAGCTTAGTAGTAGTAGTATAATTTGATTAAAAGGGGCTTTTTAGTAAGCGCGTAATAGTAGCATGCATTACTTACTAGCCTGCCTTTTGTACAATAGTGACACATCGCTGCTATCCCCTAAAGATTTAACTATCCTAAAACGCGGCGATTAAGGGCAAGAAACACCGTTGCAGTTTGAAACTTGTCACTGCTTAGTAAATTATAGTTTTGGACTAACCACCGTAACGGTACTATATAGGTTATGCCAGGTGTACCAAAAAGACTAGAGCAGCTCCTTGGAGTAGAAAGAGCGCCTATCGGCCTTTGACAATTCGGAGGTAACATCCTTGTAATTCTACTTCTTTCGGCTGCTCTTTAGAATCTAATAACGAGCATCTTTCGGCGGTACCAAAGCATACCCAATGGGCTTGCCCAACATTACCGTTATCCATGTCGTCAATATTGCATTTGTGCAGCCCGTCGGCCATCTGCGTGAATCAGCGCGCGAATCCATGTAGCGAGAAGCATGGAACTAAACCGAAGACGATTCGGACGACGGCCTACACCAAACCTCACTATCCAACACGTAGTATGCACCTGTACAACCCTACCAGAATTTGCGCAGGTGAATGGGAGTTGTTAGCGTTAGAGTTGGCGTTAGAGTTGGCGTTGGAGTTGGAGGTTCTTTGGATGTTGGCTGTTGAGAGGTGAACCTGCACCTGGCCGGATTGTGGAAGAGTGGGCAGCTCTTAGTAGTGCAGTCAGCACCATAACGGCATGGATGCTTAGTGGGATGTGCCCTGCTAAATCAAGGGGAAAGTGGTTTGCACAACACTTTCCTGCCAAGGGATTTTGACCTTGCGTCTTTTGAATCTGCCCGTCGTCTGCAGCGCGTAACTCTAGGAGCGTTACTAGGTAATCACAATGCTACGCTTCGCATGGCA
This sequence comes from Shiraia sp. slf14, assembly GCA_000498155.1. Classification (NCBI taxonomy): domain Eukaryota; kingdom Fungi; phylum Ascomycota; class Dothideomycetes; order Pleosporales; family Shiraiaceae; genus Shiraia; species Shiraia sp. slf14. Next base: position 29,965 of record AXZN01000070.1, read on the forward strand.
AGCAGCTGTTGGGAAGCTTGATAGAAAATTTGTAAAAGAATTAAATTAAGTGCCTTGTAGATATAAATGAACTCATTAATCGTTGGGGCTACTTATTTGGATGTGTAATAGGCTGCGCGTAGTAGCGCTTATATTAGGTCGTGGAAATTTACGGAGAGAATAGAAATAGTACAAGCATAACTTGGACGCCCTAAGTAAGATTGTAAGCCACCTAACAAAGGGAGTCACGTGACTAAACTATAAAGAAGTTCCTTTCTTTCTAGATACTATGCATGCTACCGCAAAAGCTAATGATGTTAACTTGGTGTTATTAGGCATCGACCTCTTGCGCCAGCAACGCTAGTACCGCCCTCTCCCGCCTACCTTAGATCACGCGAAATCTTATAAATAGTTGCTCTTTATTATTACTATGCGGCTAGACTTGTATATATTAGCTCTACCATAAATCCTTTATAGAAAAGGATAGGTTTAGTAAAGGCGTTAGTATTAATTACTATATTAAGGATTAAATCGGACGCTCTACTAAAAACCTTAGCGAAGAAGTAAGAGTAAACTCCTCATATACTACTACACGGACACGAATTAATAGTAATTCTAGGCTAGCGAGTAGGAGGTAATTGATTTAATAGCGTAGATACTAAAGAATATCTAAAATAAAAACCCTAGAACAATATACAAGTATCCTACGCGAGTATTAAATTCTAGGATGCTGCGCCGCTTATCTTCGAAGGTAGCCAATGCCTAGTACCTAGGAACTACTATAGATACGAGGAATAGCGAAGCTATTAAGATTAACTATAGGTTCTAGATATAACTAACCTAAAAGTATGCAAGCCTTCTATTTACCAGCTTTAATAAAAGTATAGTAAGGCTACCCCTAAGTATAACCTAAGCCTCTTTAGCTCTTAGATCTACTACTATTAATCTTAAGTTATAGCTAGATAGTCTACGGTATTAGTAGTAGGCGGGATACTCTCTTATATTACCTAGTCGAGCGCTACGCCCCTATTACTACCTATCTAGCGTCTTGTAGTTACCTTCGCTTTAATATCCTCTTTATTACACTATCTCCTTCCTAGGGCTAGCTTCTAGCTCTTTCCGTTACTGCTAATCTTTATGCTATTCCTACGGCTAAAATCACGTGATACTTCTCTTCAAGACTACTAGTATAATTTATATTAATTTAGTGTCCTTAAAGGTTCTGAATCTAGATAGCCTAGTATATTATATCTATGATTTTATATTCTCGTCACTGCTAGAGTTAAGGCTGTTCCGATCGTTCGGATCACGTGATACTTTAGCAACAGACTAACAACATAACCTATATTAATTTCCTATCCTCAAAACGTTTGGATCTAAAGAGCCTCTTACGTTATCTCTATAGTTATACATTTTCGTTACTGCTAGAGTTAAGGGTATTCTAATAGTTAGGATCACGTGGCACTTTAGCAAAAGACTAAGAATATAAGCTATTTTGATTTCCTATCCTTAAAATACTTACATCTAGAGAGACTAGTGTAATATTATTATAATTATATATTTTAGTAACTACTAGACTTAAGAATAGCTAGACATAAGGATATTCTAATCGTCTAGGTCACGTGATACTTTATTCAAAGATTAAAAGGTTAAACTATCTTAACTTCTAATACTTAAATCTTCTATATAAAGTATCCCAAAGAGGAGAGGCTTCTAAACGCGTCTTGTAATTCTTTAGTCCTACAACTATTACTCTACTATAATAAGTTAACTTTTAGGGTTAGTTTTTAGAAAAAGTAGTAGTATATCTATAGTTATTTTCTTCGCCTTAACTTCTGTCTCCTATATCTTATTCTACTTGATTTTATTTTGTACTATTCCTTTTTAAATAATTTACGCTTCTTTCCTTATCTACGTTATTATAAAACAGCTGGGCGTTGCTGAAAACGGCGCCAAGACGGTCCTGAGCTCGTCTTGGCGTACTAACCCTTTTCTGTTCAACCGACCCACTCAGCCTCAACTGTCGTCCGATTGCAAATTGGGAGAAGAACGTGCCACGCAAGGCTTGCCTTTAGTGCCTACAACGCCTTCGTGGTCTCGCCCTGTACAATGCATGCGACAATAAGGTTCCATGCTCTGGTTGTATCAAACACAACACACCTCATGAATGTGGACAGCCGGGACGCTTGACTCAATCGCGTCAGTCGCTTGTGCCAATCGGGAGCCCCTTAAAATGTCTACGCTGCTTTCTCAAACTAACCCGTCGGTGTGATGGACAATGGCCATGTGTTAGGTGTATTAACAATACCGAAGAATGCATCTCTCTCCCAGGAGGATGCTCCTTCTATGCCTACCCCTTGCATACTGCGTGAGCATGCTCGCTATGCGTGCTCAGGACCACCTATTTGCTCTACGTGCATTCGTAAGTTTTCTTGCAATTAGCGTGTTGATGACTTCACCGTACGACACTACTATCCTGGTAGAGTTCCAGAAAAGATACAGGGGAATTTCTCAGCCTGTCGTGACAATAAGTTGATATGCAACACCCCGATGCTCACCCATGTATCAAGTGTATTAGCTGGGAGGAGCGCCCTAAGCACGACCGGCATGTATAGTGTCCATATGCTATCAATGACCGAGTTATACCCCAGCGTATCCAATCGAGTACGGCGAGACTAAACATGACTTCACTATCTCGCTTGATGAGAACGCTCAGAAGCCTTTCAAACCATCTAGTGCAAGTCGTTTCCGCTCTCGCTATCCAGACTCGATAATAGAGAACGATGAGCTGAATCGTCTTAGTGTCCTCGATGGCGACGATGGCGACGTTGATGCAGATCTTTATAAGGACAAAGACATCGATGACCCTTCCTATCAACCAGATGGAGGGGTCATCCTCTACGCATGGTCTGAAGGGATGCCTCAAGGCATTGTGGAAGATCCCGTTGATGAGGATCTTCGCAAATTTACCGGGCCCATTCTCCTTGCAAGTAACGCGGTTGATGCAGCTGAGGGCCTCGTCGATTCCGATCTGCTTCCACAATCATCACTCACTCGAGACTCCCATGTTATGCTTGCCGCTCCTTTTCTTCAACACATAGTCCGCATTCCGCGCTCCTTTAAGGAGGCAATGAGACTTCCGGAAGCTTCACTCTGGGAGAATAGCGTTTGATGAGGTTAATAAGCTCGCGGACAAAGAGATGTTCATAGTCATGCGTCTACCACCTAACAAACGTGCTCTCTCCACTAAACTTGTTTTCAAGGTTAAGGAACATCGCGATGGTACACCAAAGGAGCATTAAACTCGTCTTGTCATCCAAGGATTCCTTTAAGAAAAGGACGTCGATTACGAAGCATCATGGGCCGGGGTCGCTAATATTGCCTCAGTCAGGATCCTCCTTGCACTCACCGCCATTTTCCAGGTAGTTATATATTTTGCGGATATAATAGTCTTCGCTGCTACTTCTAATACTGTTACCTACCAAGTATAAGTAGTATTGTCCTTGACACCTGCAATTTTGCAATACATAACAAAGAAGAAAGCAGTCCCACTAACTTATCTACGTTAAGGACCTTGGAACGAGTTATGTGTAAAAACTACCCTTCGAATTTCTTGATACCTAGGTAGCTAATCTGCGCCAAGCGTCCACAGTATTGTGTATGGTACTAATGCGCTAAAAGAGATCAAGACTGTAGACACCGCAAAGACCTATCGGCAGAACCTCCACTTACCAGGTTACGGCTTTTTTGCTGGTGGGAGCATCTGAAAGCCGTCTCTACAGTAGCCAAAGGATGTTGTTTGTCGAATCTTGGCTACAAGCTAGATTGAGGGTGTGAGAGCAAATAGAGTTTTGTCTTGTCTCCGAGCACAACATTCACGGTTTCCTCAATGTGTTTCACACTCTGTCCATGGCCGAAGTCTTGTGCCTCGGCGGCCCCCGTAGAACTTCCGAAGCTCTATGGTCTTTGATCGTGTGTTCAATATAACATATGAAATTCCGTATTCTATGGCGTTGGGAGAGTCTAGATCCAGATGTTGAGGGATCCTATACTCAGCAATAGAGTCTTCGCTATCTTGCGCCGGTATCCGTAAATGCCTTCGGGCAAAACATGCAATCCAATGATCTGTCAATCGACGTGCGTCCGCCATGGTGTACTTGTCCGCGGCATCGTAGAAGGCCATGGTGAATTCGTGTTTGTGCCTTCGAATATCCGGATGGCGTATGATTGCACCGGCAGTCTCAAAGGCTCTCAAAAGCGTAGGATAAGTTGCTAGTACACGGGCATTTTGGAGAATAGATTCAAAGTTGGAAATTGCTGATGGGATGTTCCTGTTCGTAATGTTGTTGCGGAATTCCACCATGTTCACTTGAATGGGAATAGCAGCGAAGATGTTCGCGCATCTGTTGATCACCTGGTCAAAGTCATCGCTCTTTGGGTTGTTAGCATGCTTTGGCCTTGCATGAGAAGGAACTTTCAACCCAGTAAGTTTTCTCTGGCGCCAGCCCCTCGGCCAGCTCCCGTTGAATCTGAGTATTGGTATCAAAAATGTCATCCAACATCCCTTCAAACTCTCCAGCGACTTGGCCAGTGTCGTTGCCTCGCTCCTGAAGCGGCGGAGGTGCCGTCTCCAAAAGCCTCGTAGTACCGCCTCGATTGGCAGCAGTATGGTGTTGCAGGCGGGACCGGTGTCGCAAGGTATCCGAGGCTGTATTATTCATGTCTGTGATGAGGGCGCGATAAGCACGCAAGATGGAGACGTAGGAGCAGCTAGATATGTAAGAATACTACCCTCTCGAGCCTTAAAGTATATAATGATAGCTGTACATTAAGACGGCAACCTTAGTAAGCTAGGCTGCCGTGGGGGTGGTAGTACAAGCTCGGAGTTAAAGGTTTAGCCAAAAACAGCCCTGAATATCACTTCGTCGAAGCAAAAAGCATACGCATCTCAAGCGGGGCTCAAACTCGCAGCCTTTGAATGACCAACAATTACGCACGGTAGAAGTCCAACCCCCAGCCAGTATACTTCGGCATCTTTGATAGGATTTGCCATGAAAAAGTCGTGTGGTATGAAGGTCCGGTATACCTGATGTTCCTTGAAACTTGCGGCCCAATCCATACATTTGCCTTCTTGATTTACTGCAGCTGATTGTCGGCATCGCCAAGGAAGTTAGCGACGGCATGTGTACCCGTGGTGACATCAATATTTGTCTGACGGGTCATCCTGGCGTTGCCAAATGTCAGCTTCTCAAGTACATTATAAAGGTTGCTCCTCGTGGTGTCTATACCACTGGTCGTGGAAGCAGTGGCGTAGGCCTGGCTGCTGCCAGCCACGGACGCTTCGCGAGTTCTGTTCGGAGGAGGCTCCCATCCTCATAGGAAGGTTCTGGTCGTAGTCAACCAGCACGCCTGCGACCCGACTCACCTGTGTCGCATTCACTAACCCCTCTACAAATACCGAAGAACCCTGAATCCGTACTGCAACTTCTCTCCGCAATCCTCAACGAGGACCTCCTCCAGACGTACGACCAGCTCGAACGACATCTACGACCAGCAGAGAAGCATGTCAGCTGTACCTGTCTTGCTTTAGACCTTGGTAGATAAGCGCCTCGATACCCGAGGATGATTTGCCAGCCAGCCTTCTGACTGATGTCTGCGGCTTTCTCAATACTCGTGAACCTCCTCAAGATATACATAAGGCCAATACGGATGCTATGCACTGTTAAGTAGTCTGGACGGTCACCAAGATGGATCGAATGCTCAGTGCATTTCCGTCAACACCACATCTCCCAACTCTCCCCTCTCAATCTTCCCACTTGTCTACCTTTTCTTCCTTGACTGAGCGCCTAGTTTTATATGGGCTTATAACGTACTGTGGGAATGATGGCGAAACCTAGGAACATGGACCTGGATTGGCTACTGCACCAGCAGAAAGCCCCGAGTCACCACCGTTGTCATTTTGTAACGGGGGGTTTGTGGAGAGGTTGAGGGGGTTGAGGAGGGAGAGGAGGAAGGGTGGCCTACAATAACCGTACAACGCTCTGCAAGCAAATCCCGGCTACGCCATGGAACAATGTTCGAAGCTGCATTAGTTGCAGGCACCAGGATACACAACATCACGATAAAGACTGGCCTTATCCTAGTTGCAGGACTCTTTGCATCGTTTATCCCATCTAACCCTCCTTAGTACGGGCGCCCACCCCATATCCGGCGGCTTCTACCGCTCGGTATTATGAAATCCAAAGAGTGTGCTACTTCGAGCCCTAGCTAGAAAGTTTCCAGCTCGTCAATGTTTACACAGCAGTGCTTTGAAGACTGCGGGCACAGATTGGACTTCATGGAGTCTCCTCTTCCGCTGCACCTTCTTGGCTTTGCTGATTTATAACCTTGATCCTCATGACTTCCTCTACTATTCTAGCGTTCCTTGCCTTGCCTGATTGCTGTATTGTCCAAACAGCCGGTCCCTTAAATGTGGTGGCAAAGAAACTGTTTGTACGACAGGGCCTAATGCTTCGAATGACTGCACAGGTTCCAATACAGTTTGCTTGACTCCTGGGGTGACCGTGTCAAAAGCAACTATGCCAGCTTCCGACATACGCTATAAAGAGCATCTTAGTGGTGGTCTTTGTTCGCACGAATCTGAAGATGCTATACAGACGGATCATCGTGTTGAACTGGAATATGCATCTATGTTATATCGCGACTCTATGTGGAATGTAGAGTGTAGCCACTCAAAACGAACTCCGCGATGCCTTCGCAAAGACCCAGAAGAGTATCCTCGACGAACAAAAACATTGTCAGCCTTGCAACGACTACATGGGCTGGCTCCATCGCACTACTGTGGTCAGCACTCTGCGAAAAGTGTTAGCGCATTGATAGGTAAGGTGTCAAAAGAATCGAGTGCGCGTACTGGTGCAGCGGTTCATGAAGAGAGTACCCTCCTTGCACAGCTTGCCTCCTCGTCGAGGCAGCCATCAACACATCTGGGCGTTTGAGACGAAGTATATGCCGCAGATTGATGGCGTGGTCAGCGTTCTAGTTCCTCAGACCAGAGGGCTCAGGAACAGTATCAATCGTGTGTCCTGCAAGGCAACACGCCAGGTTCCTTGACGGTTTCGGGCGTGAATTACATTCAAGTTGCATTCCCATACTCGCGCTCGCATCTGTGGTGGAATTTCGACATCATATTTTTCGTGGCACTCACGGCGTTTGGCATGGACATTCAGAAGCCGAATAAAGGTGGTGGCGTTTTGCTGCTCTGACCGTGTACAACTCGCCCCTTTGGGTGTTCATTTGGGCACCAGACCAACTCATACTCATACTCATCTTGTCGATAATTCATATAATGCTTCAGCCAGATGCCCCATACGAATGCTTGGTAGAGGCACACCACTTTGAACGCCAATCAGTCGATATGGATTGGCTCGCTGGCTCGGATGGCTGTTGATCAGAGCAATTTTATCACTAATTCCATTCGGGGTCTTGGGCACTCATATAGATGCTGCATACCATACTTCAATCGTCTTTGAATAATAATCTTTGTATACGAAATGGAGTATTCCTCAATCCACTGCCATACTTCCCTTGGCCATCTACAGCATGGGGAACAGGACTTGTCATCCGATTGAAAGGGAGGAAGGGTTGAGGAAAACGTTGGAGAACTATTTCAAGGATGAGCAGCGGGTTAGGAATGCGGTTATGAGTTTTTGGATTATGAATGCGCTAACTTCAGCGTAGCTTCACTGGCAGTTTCAATAGATTACCAGTAAGCGCAGAGATATTGGTGAGGCCCGAGGACTGCTTTCGGAAGTCCCGGCGAATTTCCCGGCACTGACAACAGCTTTGCCTACACTCGCCGTCAATTCAACCTTGAAGACGACCATCTCCTGCGCTACAAGTTCCTCAACGAATGCACTCACTGACTCACATTCCCCTATTCCACTGCCTCCACCCCTCTCTCTGCACACTAGCCCTAAGCTTCAATCCCGGGCTCCTAACTTTCAAACTCCCTCGCATCCACCCAAAGGTCGTACATACGTCCATTCTCAACCTCTGCTCTCGTGTTAGCCTTTCTTCAGATTTCCTTGCCAAACGCTCTCCTCAACGCCCAAAATAATAAGTGGGTATCACGACACACGACCCATGCCACACCTGCGCCATACACAGTCCTGTGCCATACTTAAGGAGGATGAGGTCTAGGCTTGCAGGAGCTGGGTTGCGAAATGGGATAGGTTCATGGCTTCCACAATGCAGCAGGAATTGTCTCAGTTTTGCCAATGAGATACTCAGCCGCTAAGGGCAGCATGCAGTCACTGAATTTCAAAGGCAAGATGGTCGCTGGCGTAGGAAAGCATCTGTGTCTCTATGATTGCGGCTGGACGTGCCAGGCATTGATGTTAATGCAAAACATTATCGCGGGAAGACATCATTGTGGTGAAAAGGTTTCAGCCCTCGAAATTAAGAGGGAGATGTTGGCACTACCTCAGGTAGACGGGGTCTCTGTCATTGGTCTTCCTAATGACCTGCGGGAAGATTTAGTAGCATCGGTTCATTCTCTCCCTACACGCTTACGGTTGCCAACCTCGGGGCTCCCCAGACACCGGCCTCATGCCTAATCAATCCATTCTACGCATCACTCGCGTTGGTGAGCTGGTAGCCAGACGAGGCATAGGGAAGGCGGTGTGGTGCCGGGCCTTATAGGAGAGCTGTGTGAGGTTTTGTTGTGGCGTAATGCCGCCAGATTCTAGCGTAGAGATCAAGGCCCAGCTGTTGAAAGTTCCTAAAGCACAGTTTAAGCACAACGGTAACTACTTACCTACTACGCACATCAACTATTATGCATATAGTACCTACACTTTGTAAAACTCTCCCCTGATTCTTAACCCAGCCGTATTACTATAACTATTCTACTTAAGGCGTCTATACCCTATACCTTTTAAATACACGTTATAAGTTATACAAGACGTTTAACTAAAAGATACGGCGTCTAAATGCTTTATTTATTATATCTTCCGCAATTAAAGCTTACTACGTGTATAGCTCTAGTTATCTTTTATAATTATATATAACTATAAAAAGAAAATTAAAAGACTCTAAATTAACTTAGAAATTTATTATAAACTAATTACGAAAGGATAATTAAAGTAGAACTAATATAGACGGAAAATTTACTTCTTAACTCTAAGAAATAACCTAAATAAGTCTTACCCGAGAAATTAGAATTATAGGTATCGCTTAGGTTGTAGAAAAGTAAAGCTACTCTATTACTATCTTGATATCTTAACCCTAGCTACAATATTTAAGTATTTCGGTCCGAATTTAGTAATAAAAATTAGTTATACTCGTAGTTATGCTCGTAGCTATACTTCCAGACATGCTACTAATACTTAGCTTTATTTTATTACTAGCGTATATTAATCAAGACTAGCTCCGTCGTACTATATACCTCGGTTATTCTTAACCTCTACCTCTTAATAGTCTAAGCGACTAACGTTACTATAAGAGTAGAAACAAGGGAAAACCCTATAATATATAGAGACTAGATATATAATTAGTCGTGTATATAAATATCGCTTCTTATATAGATTATATTACTTATTTTATATTTATCTTTTGTAGATAGAGCCTTTACTTTCTAAGCTTGGCTACGTTCCTTTTTCTTACTAGATTATTTATAAGCTTCCTTTATTCTACTAACTACGACGTAGAAAATAGATATAACTCTAGATAGTAATAGTAAACTTGCCTACTCTCCTGTTACCGCTACTTTTAAGACTTAACCTGTCGAGAACGAACTAGAAGGCTTTGGTATCCGGATTAACAAGAGCCCGCCTAATATCCTTCTTAAAAAGAAGGATAAAGGAGGTATTAATATTATATTAACGGTGCTATTTCCCTATAACGACCGCGGCGAGTCTACTAATTGTCTGTAGTTCCTACGCAAACCCGCTAAAATACAAGCATTCGACTTTCCTAATACTACTAAGCAAGAAGTAGACTCTAGTTGCTTTGAAGATGGCCTGGTTCGCGATCTTAAAGCGCTTGCGCATGCCTTTATTAGAGCGAATCTTGTTATTATCCCTAGTCTAAGGCTCCTAGCGGGTAGAATACAAAGATAGACTTACTTAGAGACTATAGTTACGTAGAATTAGTCCTTTTATAGTAGATTTAAGTATTTTAGCTTATTACTAGCTTATATAAGTAAAAATATAAAAAGAAAAGAGCTAATATTTAATATAGAACTTAAACTTATATATAACTAACTCTTTTCTATATTATTATCTAAACTAGTAGTAGACGTTATATCGTTATTACATCCGTATATACTAAATAGTAGGTGTATTTCTATAGAGCGGAGCTTCTAAAGGGGTATCCTTATTATTATCTAGTGCCTACTCGTCCTGTAAACTAAACTAACTCTTGCTATTTACTTAGCTCTAATAGGATTGCTTTGCGCGTCTCCTTTAATAGCTTTTAGGATTTTACTATCTATTCGACTAGCTACACGGCTTGCCGCACAACTAGCTGTGCGACTAGGACTAATACCTCTAATTGAGTTTTTATTACTTACCCTTATACCGAGATCCTCTAAGGTTAATTTATTCTTGCCTTCTATAACTAGAGGCATCTAAATACGCCTAGCTAAAGCCTTAGATAACCTATTTCGCTCTACAGGGCTGTATTACATAATCTAGGTTTTTTACCTATAATATAAGTTAGTCTCTACTTGCTACGTCGAGCTGTATTATTTAGTTCCGAGGCTAGCTTACTAGACGTAAAGCTGGTCTTAATTTCGAAATAGCCGCGTAGTTTACCTACCTCTCGCTTAACATCTCCTATAATTGCAGGCCTTTAACCGCTTAGCTTTCTAGTTTATCTAGGATATATAGCTAATAGGGAAATAAGGATACACGCTAAGCTTTCGTTCCTAATTTATTAAGTTCGTAATTTCGATAGTTAGGCGCGCATTTATAGGAAGACTATTTATCAACGTATTAGCCGTAGCTCTAAATAGGTTACCTATATTACCTTAGCTCTCTTTGTAAACGCTTACCGAGTAGACCTTACATTGCTTTAGCCGTTTAGTTAGTCTATATCTAGCTCTTCTAGACGTATTAGTATCGTGAAATCTCTTTAAGTAAAGTTTTAATATACTAATTTTAAATCTAAAACTAGTAATAACGTATTTGCACCGCTCTAACATTAATTAGCTATAATTATTAAAGTTTCTAAATATAAAGTCTATAAGAGACCCGTCGCATAGAATCCCACGCTAATGATTTTAGACTAGGTATAATATATTCTCCTCTTTACTACTAGGTATCTTAATCTTAACGCTCTATTATAATTAGATTAAGCTTTTAGTAAGTAGCGTATACTAGACCGCCTCAACTAACACTTATAGGCAATCGCAGTCTAGCAAGAGTTCGTCTAACTACTTTAGTTATATTCTCTTGTCTTGAACAACTATAACAGTTCATTTTCCTATTACCCTAAGTGATGCTAAAAGCCAAATAGTAGGCTCTCGCGTTAGCTGCCCGAATTTGTTGTCGCAACCTATCTACTCCCCTTGCCGCCGCTTTGTGCCTCCTAATATCATCTCTAAGATATATGTTGCTCGCTTTACAGATGTAGGACGAATAGCGGCATTGGATATGCCTACAGTGGAGCGTACAAGTTTGACTCATGTTAAGCGGAATAATATACTTATTTTACTCCCTGCATCAACCGACATGCACATGTTCCCCCGCAACCGTTTCAACTTGTTGGTTTGATGCTGTTTGTTGCCCCTCAGGACTGAACATAGAACCTTGGCTGCCCTCAAATTGGACAGGGCGATTCGTATCGACTGGAAACAGCGACCGGATATCTCGCGTTTTGCAGAGGAAGCCACATGACAACAGGAAAGGAGACAGTAGAAAGAAGCGCGCGCACACAAGTTCATGGGAACATGCATGAATTGAGCGCACAGGAGCGAGCATTTTCTTTACAGCGGCAATGATACGTTCAGTGTCGAAGATGGAGTCTACGAGCAAGGTCTTGAGCCATTGCACGACAGTCTCGAATTTGTGTAGTCGCCAATGCACCAATTACCGTCGACCTCCTCGGTTCCGGAGATGATCTGGCAAGTCAGTAGCTGTAGAGAGTTGACGATACATGGAAACGCTGGGGTTTGGAAATCTACCTCCCTGACAAAACCTGGCCTAACGTCAACTTCCCATCCGTTTCGTCAAGCAGCTGCAATGACCCTAGCCAGTTCATGTCCAATGTATGCGAAAACCGAGCGCTACGCGTTGTGGAAATGGCGATTTTGTATTGGACCTGCTCGCTACCCAAAGCCCTTGGTTTTTCGCACAGCCTCACCCCAGCGTACAAGTCCCATGTACAGGCCACGACGTTTTGGTGAGGTCATTTGGAGAACGATAAAATACAAAACTCTGATATGACTCTAACAACTATACGGAGAAGCTCGACCTAAAAGAGTAAAAGTCTTATACAAAATTACGCCGCAGAAGACGACAGTTCTCAATGCATAAGGTGAGGGCAGATGGAGATGAGGATGATAGGTTGGTGTACGTAGGGCGCGGAGGGTGCAGATGGTGCGAAGAGGGGTGGTTGTGTAGCGTAGTAGGCGTTTTTCTGTTGGGCAAATCTTCCCTTCACATTTACAATATATGGGCTTCGTTAAAGAAGAGTAGAACCTAGGAGCAAAATCTTGAAATTGGTGTAGAAAATAAAAACCTGTTTACAATTCAAAATGCAACGCTAAACACCCTGCTTGCACAATCATGCTCGATCCCATCACCAATTATAGCGATATTCTCCTCGCCTATAGATAATACCTCCTTCCCTATATAGGAGTCGGAGCACCTATATTAAAGCTTGAAGATGCCTTAGCAGTGCAAGAAGTTAGTGTATTTGGTGTTGTCCTCGAAGCTATTCTAGGTAAAATCGATATATTAGTAACTAAGTCATAACTAGGTAGTTTCTAGTAAAGTATAGATTAATTCTTTATAATAAAGTTATTACGTATTCTTATAAGTAGAGCCTATATACGCGTTATATAATATAATAAAGTATTATTATTAACTTTCCTATATAATACTATTTATATAGCTTCTACCTCTTTTTCTAGCTATTTCTATTAGTTTTTTCTACTTTATTAATAATATTCCTTTCTATATTATACCTCTCTACATTACTACCGCTACTACTACTAGAAATAGTAGCTCTAGTTCCTAATATAGCCTTGCTATCTGCTACTAACCCTAAAAGCCCTAATACTACTCAGACTTTTGCACCTCTTAATAAAAAGAGGGTACGGAAAGGACTATACCTAAAGACAAAGTCGCTAATTATATAAAAAATATAAACAACCTATTAGAGAAAAGCTATAGAAGAGCCGTAGCGGATTTCGCTATATATACTATTATTACTATATATAAAAGTATATTAAAGAAAGGAGTATACGCTATGAGGCCTCTATTAGATATATTAAGAGCCGAGTACGAGGCTAGTAAAGCTCTAAACGTCGTAATAAAAAGCTCGAGTATTAAGGTAATAATTAGAGTAGTTGTAAGTAGTATAACTAATACTAACGATTAAGTCTAAGTTAGTTCGATAGTTAGTATTAATTTCTATCTATTAAAGGGGGCTAGCCCTACTACGATTAAAGCTAAGAAAACAACGATTGCTACTATATAGTAGTAGTTCTCTAAAAAGATATTACTTAGATTTATTATCTAAACGTTAAAGCTAAGAAGGAGTAATAGAGTACTCTAAGAATAGCTACCGTAAGTAATACTTAAAATACCTATCGTTTACTATTTCCGTACACGCGAGGTAAAGGGGTCTAGATTTAGAACCCTATAAAAGTCTGCAACCTAGATTAGTAAGTGTAAGTATATATAAGTAGGAGTGCGTAATAGATATCTAATACGGTAAAAGAAAAGCTTTAATAGATACTAAATACCGGTTATACTAGTATAAATTAGATCTAACACGACAAAATTTATTAATAGGTCTGAGATATATACGTTATTTATTTAGTTACTTCTAAAAATTAGACTAATAGTATATCTATATAGTAAGAGATATAGAGTAATTACGAAGCCTATTATACTATTAAGTAGCGTATAGCTATCTAAATTAGATTTAGATAGGCTAGAGAATTACTATAGTAAAGATAGATTAATAGTAAAAACTAAAAAAGCTGTTGTTGGAACAACTATATCTAAAAGGCCGATAAATTACCGGATAGATAAGGCTGTAAGGTTGTTGAGAACTTACAACTCCTCCCTCTACAACTCTTAAATCCCTAGATCTTAATCCTATATAGGTATAATCTACCTATTAATTAATAAGTATACTGGCCACAGCATACTATCAATCTAGAGAAAGAGCGTGTCTGTCCTGTCTTGCGTTGTACCCTAATTCCAACCTAACTCCGTTCGGTAAAGACTGAAACTGTGATTATGTAAATGTCCCATCTCTATTGTCTCAAAAGCCCCAAGTACATCCTAGTCAATCTCCTCGATGTCATTTCCACCATTATCGTCACTGTCATCATCGCCGCCATCGTCATTATCGTCACCATCGTCCGCTGGCATCTCGTACTGCTTCTTGATGGCGTCCTCTACAGCGTCAAGACGGGAAGTGTAATCATTCAATTTCTCCTCCACCCCCCTTAGGTAATCGCGCTGTAGATACTGTTGTGTGGTGCTGTGCTCTAAGCCATCTTGGATCGTCTTTACTTTCTTGTCTAGCAAGCTGAGACGTTGGAGCCCGAGAGTCGCGTCTTTGGCAACAGCATCAAAGTGGTTGCGGGTGCAATAGCGCTCATCCCGAGTCATTGTAAACTCAAAGCCGGCTGAAGTCACCAAATCCACAAGATGGGAGGCAACGATGGGGGTAGCGGTGGCATGCCCTTTTAGCTTGAACCGATACCACATTGGTTTCCCCTTTCCACCATGCGTATATCCTTCTTGATGCTCGACACTGGACACCCTCTTGGCGTGGCGGGGAGCAGTCTGGCGCCTATTGGTCTGTCCGGTATATAAGGGGTAACCCCGGTCTTCCGTATTCCTAATAATCTCTCGGGCTCCATCATCGTCGACTGCTGGTATCATACTCGCGGGTGTCTGATACCTGTGTTGGATGCATCGCTCCGGCATGGTCCCTCCTGGCTTTGGGTATCGCACAGCGTGGCCCGTTCTGCTACATCGCTCATTGTTGCCCCGGCTACTAACTGTGCCGCTGCATTGCTTCACCATGGCTCTGGTACGCTTCAAATTAGCAAAGAATAATAGTATGGATTCGTCGACGTACCGAGATTGATATAGTTGATGTGAGTACGTAATAGCTGCGGGCGCGTTTGGCAGTGGATTGAGGGTGAGGGAAGAAAAATATGCTAGATAGCTATGTTCAAGGCAGGAATATCAAGCTATTTTGTAGGTACGTATAAAGTAAAGGTTTCTCAAACGGGATGAAAGATGTCCGTGCTTATTCGAAGACAGCGATGCCGCCACCCAAGATAGTATTTCATATGGCCAAGACATGTTTCTGCGCATATCCGTACTAATAGGGCTTTTGCCGCAGGCACAACACTTACGCGACTAGTGGTGGCATCTTTCTCAAATGAATAGTGGAGATAGTGAGTACAAGCGTATCCACTGTTATTAATTATTGTTAATGGGCCGTTGGCATGCTTTTTCTTATACGCACGGGCATTCCGGTTGTTCTATCTCAGCTCTTCGCTTACCTGCATGCGATGAGCAAATCCATGACTAGAAACTTCACGGTCGGGTCTAGGTTAATTGCAGCAGCGGTTCAAGTTTCGTGCACGAGACACTGGCTGAGTTCATGACGAATGAACAGCAGTGGCTTACTATTATTCCCTTTGTGTTAGCACCCTACTATTAGTTAGGACAACTTGGGATTCTCTATCTATACGTGCAACTACTTTTGCAACTTGCGATTTTTACAAATCCTTCCCCTAGTACACATTGCACACTATCAAACATGTCATCTTTTACATCTCTAGGTGACAGCCAGGCCCTAGGAACCGCGGCGTGTAGGTCTGCTGGTCGGGACTTTGAGGATCGACTGCTAACAGTGCCACCGCCTTAGCTCTCTCATTCAAGCCGTATGATCCGATTGAGGTTGAGAAGTATACAAAATCGATCGAGGAACAGCACAGACTAGTAGACCGATACGCCAAATTGATGGACATCTTGAACAAGGCAACCCATCCCGATGTAAAGAATCAGACCGATACAATGTCAGTTTGTCGGCAGATTATCAAACGTCAGGCAGAAGCACATGCTCAGATTCTAAAGCAAAGTGTTCACTTTGAGGCTCAGGCAATACGATTGCATGAGATACTCGCGGAGACCAGTACCAAGTGCGAAAGGCTGGCCTACACGGTCGAAAGCTTTCATAGAGCGTTCAACAACAACGGAATAGAGGTATCGGACTTTGAAAATGGTCTCCAATCGCTTCATAAACAATACGTCCTTGCTAGGAAGGAGCTAGATAGTCTAGAGGGGCGCACAGAGATTGTCCAAAGCCATAATAAGATCAAGGAACAAGATCGGCAGATCCAACGACTGAAAGCTGATCTCAAAAACGCCACAACAAAGATGAACCAATTGGAGCGGCAATTCGATCAGTACAAGGCTATAGGTTCTCAAATGACCACCCGAATCCCCTTGGTACTACCAGAATCCTCTTTGTCCTCATCCGTCACCGAGGGCCAGATTGATGCCGTACATTACCAGTTGTGTCTGTCTTGGCGCTTGAACATATTTCTGTTCTGGAGAGTAGTGGAAATATCCCAGGACGTGAAGAACCTCGAGAATGATGCTATAAGTGGCGTATTATGCTTTGTCCTACTACAGATATTGGTAGATCCAGCTACAGGGTCCTTTCGGCGAGGCGGCAAGGGTCGAAGCGGTATTCAACAACCTTTACTGGGCGACGTATTCAAGACACGGTGGGATATGTTGGCTGCAGATGACTTTCCGTACGTCCCCGAGATTAAAGGGGAATCAAAAAAATTAAGCAAACCGCAACAGCACATGAGAGAATACATGAGGAAGTTGTATCAAGACTATGTTGATAAGGACCTAGTGGAGATTGAGAAAAAGCTCAACAACATCGGCAAGTAGATTTATTGTCGGATCTGTGTAAAGCAGTGTTGTGGAAATATGTACATGACAAAGAATAGAATATACCATAATATGATCCATAGGATTACAAGTCCAGGTCCCGTTTTGCGATTCAACTTCTGGCCCCATTCATGGCAATCGTTAGGCCTTGAATGGAGAGACCTCATCGAGCTCACAAGGTATGAAAAGCGGGTTCATTAGTTCGGCCGCCATGAACGAGAGATCCAGCTGGCCAGTGTGGGAGTCATGCAGTCGCTCCTCGATTCTAGCGAGATGAAGTTGAAGCGTGGCGAAGATGGCATTGTGACGTTCAAGTTCAGCACGTGCGGGGCCCAAGCCATTCAAAATGTCAGCCATGCCAGAAGCTGTGTCCGAAGCCAAACCATTTGTCCCGCCGTGCGCTTGTTTCCACGCAGTAAAAAACTCTCCATGCGCAAATTTACCGATCTTGGTGATCCCGAGCCAAGGCATATGACGACCGCTGTGTTTGACCATCCAGTGTTGGGTAGTGTAGTATTGCAAGGCTTGCAGCGTTCCAGAGACCTCAGGAAGTCGTTCCAACAGGTCACGTGCACTCTTGTACGCCTGCCGACGTGAGTCTGCATGTTCGTTGATAATTTCGTCCGAGGTTCGATGTGGCAGGTATGGATAGGGTCGGACAATGGTACACAGAACCCCGGGAACTCGCAAAGTATGACAAAGGGTCGACAGGTACCCGAAAGATGCATTGACAGACCTAAAAAACATGCGCTGGTGTTTATCCTGCATGGATTGGCATGTGAGTAATTGATCCTCGGCATTGTGCAAAGCCAGCAAATCATCACCATGCAGCTGTATGAGTTGTTTGCCGAGTGCGTCAATAAGAAGAGCTCCATTGATGTAATGATTCTTGAGCTCCTCGAGGATGGCCATGATGTCAGACACGCCCGGTAACACTTGCTCTTTTTGGTGGAGGAACACAATACCGGGCTCCACCCAATTCATGAGCAAAGCTTGGGATCGATTCTGGAGACATTGTAGCCCCACTACTGACGGGGTATCTGGCTCTTGTTTGTATGCGGCGGTGTGACGCCATGCTAGTATGCCGGGGTCGGTTTTTGTGCTACGCACAACGTTGAAGATTGGAGCGAGCATCAGGGCCATGCACAGCACCCAGAAATGGTGTGCCCATAGCTCTTGGGCAAGCCATCTTATGCAATTGGGTGGCGGAGGGAAACGTTCTACCGGCATACGACAGGTCATGTTGCAGACAGAGCAGGGATGGTGGAGACCTGGTGTCAAGAAGAGTAGAAAGGTGCGTGGCATTACCAAGCTCAGATCATGGATGAGGTTTAATACATGCCGCGTGCAAACAGGAATGAAACAAAGCCTTCAAGCCTGCATCTTCAGCAAACCGAGTGAGCCAAACCCTTCATCGAGCAGCAATCGCGGATGTGGTAAAGCCATGACCATTTGCTCCAATACATGCGACAAATGGGAATGTCTTACCTTATCAGAAGACAATTCAGGGTATCTACATTATTTGCTTAAACAGTGGCTGGACAAACCTTTATATTATTTCAGTCGTAGTCTCAAACTTGGTAAAGCTCGGGTGCAAACGCATAGTCAATTAAGAAAATAGGTTCATCGACAGGCAAGGTGTGGCAGAATGCTGGTTGGGAGTACTTGCACGTGGGTGCAGCCCTATGTGTCACATGATTGACCAGGCATGCCCCCGCGGCTCAAGGGGGTAAGCGTGTTTGATCAAGATCTCGCTTCCAGGCCACGCTAGTGCGCTAGCTGCTACTCTAATCCATTGACCAAAGGCAAGACAACTGTGAAGCCTCGCCGCCTTCTGTCGGGCCCACCCTTTTGGGATCAAAACATTGGGTGCAATGACTAACCTGCAACGTCACCCTCCCTTTGCCGCCCAATGAGTCAACTTTGGGGGATTTGGCAACTCGCCCGATCATAAAATTACCACAATCTAGCAAGACTGTAAGCATACCATCTGCTATATCACCCCCATGACAGCATCATTAATCACGTCTGTATTCAAGAACCACCAGCGACGCAATTGAAAAGATGACGACGCCGCTTCCCTCGGCATGGCCCAAGGACTGCAGCACACCTCCTGTCGAGGGTCGAGAGAGTTTACACGAATACTACCTCGATGAACCGTCTTCAGAAGACATTAGTTACGTGGACGACGATGACGACGACGACGACGATGAAGACAGTGACGCATCAATGGATAACGACAGCTTGCCAAATACAGCTCAGATTGACCTGTCCGAGGTACGCGATTTACTGGATGATGCGCGCGCATCTCTATTGGAAGTGCAAATGCAGAAAGCAAAACTACCAACGTTACCAAACCGCACGCCGACTTCCACGCCCAAGCATTGCCTGGTCGAAAGGCCGGTTGCAAAGTCCAGCCCCAACGCAGTAGGCAAGATGCATCTCGAAGGTGGTGTCGCCGAGAACAGGATACCTGGACAAACGCCTTGGCCGCAAGAACCATGCTCGCCAGCAACCACGCTGGCTATTGTTAGGAACTTGTTGGGCACGGGCAGCGCAGGTGTGAATTTGCGCAACCTTGCTGTGGCGCTAGACTCGCTTCCTACGCCGCCAGATTGGCATCCCCAAATACTGCAAAACCTGCGCACACTGGCACACATAGTGGCTCCCAGCCTCGCATTAGTCGAGCTGGGCCGTGTCGGCGGTTATGATGAGACGGCCGACATAGCCACGCCGATTCAGGAAAGTCTTCCGGAATGTGGCGTTGTGGGCAAAGGCAAGCTGTGCGACAAGGCCACAGATGCGTCGCAAGTACTAGAACAGCGCCAGACAGAATTGGGTGTAGCAAACTGGCTGGGGGCCGAGACACATGATTGCGCGGAACCCTTCTTGGCCACGAGCCTAGATCAGATCAAGCGCCAGTGCCCGGAGGATGTCAAGACAATGCTCGGTAAAAGTGCAGCAGAGAATCTCAGTGTTGAGCTTCCCGGTGTGGCAAGAGCAGAAGATGGCCTAGCGCCAGCCGAGCCAGCCGAGATCCCCATCGTCCGCGGTCGCGGTCGGCCACGAAAGCCGCCCACAGCCTTGCTATACACATTTGATCGAGCCGCATCTATAATGGTGTCGCTCATCGTCGATAGGCCTAGAGGTCGCGGTCGGCCGCGAAAACTCTCCCCAGGCCCACTAAGCGCTCCACCTTGTGCTGACACAAAGACGGCATTGACCCATCGATTGCTATTCATGCACGTCCACCATCGCACGTCAGCAATACACATATTTGTCGTCTTGTTTCTGTACATGCAAGACCACCCTACGTGAGTTTGTCTGTGTGTTACCTGACCCCTAGTCTTGGACTGACCGCTTGTCACAGCAACAAAAGCAAGTTTGCCAGAGACCACCCTGCGCTGTTTCAGGCGGACGGCGCATTGCCCAGACACAAAGCGGAGGCCGACAGCGTCCAGAATGCGGTCGAGATGGAATACCACTCGCTGGCGTTGCAATATCCACAAGTAGTCTCAGAGGAACATGTTGCCGACCAGCTCGCAGCATGGAGACGCGATGGGGCGTAGGCTACATGACCCCGTCCCCGCTTGCATGCGGACTGTGCTGACCGATCCACAGCTTCTACGTCGATTTGGCTTCCCACCTCGGCCTTGGCTCTCTCCTCTGGCTGAGCTGTATGATCTTGCCAGGTTCCATACAGGGCTCGCTTGCTCGTACCAACGTAGACCAGATCATTGATTGGCTCATGGAAATTGGTGTGCTACCTTCTCCAACCTCACCTGCTTGCTAACAATGACAGGTCTTCCGCAACTCTGTGCTGAAAGTGGGGCGAATCAATGCGCGCAAGAACTTGTGGATGCATTGCTTACCGGTTTCTAAAACACTCCTGTGTGCAAGATGTACACTCTTTGTAATTGGTCAGGATCTACACTTTGTCGAGCATTTCAGCGGCATCTTGCATCTCTTCTTACGACAGGTGCGTCATGTATACAGGTCAAGCAAACTTGCTAATGTCATCACGGTGATATGTATAGTCGTGCTACACCTTTGACAGTTTGCACAGGCTCCCTGCCTTCCTCCTCGAACGCCCGTTCGTTGCTGCCATTTCAAATCTGCACAGCCCACCGTTCAGGCTTTATTCCAAGTTTCTTTGCACAAAACACCATGTCAAAACGTATTGTAAGTCGCACTTGCCTTTGCTTAGACAAACAAACCCGACTCACCTTTGAAGCATCCCCCTCCATTAAAAGCGACTGGCTTAGCCCGTCCTAAAATGTCACTCGGATTTTATCCGGCCGGCAACCCCGGCAAAAAATTGGTTAGTCTTGAGTTGTTTTAAAAACACACCCACTTGCTAATGTCATCTAGGATGCAAGGGAAAGCTGCTTTGTGAGCAGCAACACGACCACGCCCTCCGCATCCCCCGCTGGCTCTCCTTCCTTGAGCGACGATGACAAAGATACAGCGGCCAAGGCGCCAAGCACTGAAGAGGACCAGACGGCTAAGGCGGATGCTCTGCGCATTCACAAAGCAAGCCTTTTGGTAAGTCATGGAGTAGTTTTATGGCATGTAAAACCTTGCTAAGGCGGCTTAGGAGGTGCCAGACACTGAACATGACCTCGCTTCCATAATACTTCATCTTGAAATGCAGGAGAAGGCTATTGAAATATTGATCCATGATCTGCGCAAAGTAGTGAGTAACTAGTCTTGTTCAGTTACAACTCTACTCACAATCTTTAGAGAGCAAATATGGACAAGGTGAAGGCTATTGCACAGCGCTTGGAGTGCGTCCCTAAGGTGCTAGGAGAAGCACAGCACCACACGGCTTGAAAATGGGCATGGTTCTAGCCGGTGATGGCAATTAGGGGCAGTTGAATCCAATTTCCTGTATCTAGCTCGCTGCGCTATAGCCAAATGCCATTGCCTTTGGGAGTTGTATGGAGATTCTCGTCAAGCAGCCAACTCTGTCTCCTCGCTGCAATGTCTACTGAATCCAAAGCACATTGTTATTATCCTTTCTGCCCCTCTACGGCAGCATGCCGTATCTCGGAACTCGTTTGCTCCAGAGTGTCGTGACTTACTCAAATAACAAACCATCACCACAAATGGGTCCACTCTGACAATGTTGATGCCTTGTAGGAAAGGGGCGCGGCCGAGATGCAGTTTCAGCTGCGAGAGTCATATGCGGGTAAGGCCAACGCGTTGGTCTCAGAAGGGGAGTGTCACATAGCGACTTGGCATATAAACTGCTTCCTTGCCCCTACCTGTCTTTACATCAACGCTGTCATTATTTCTTTGATACCACCTCATCCCGTCAGCAAACGAAAATTGTCAAACTCCTACTTTCTTCGCTTATAATCCGTACTTGACACGCAACAATGGCTGACGCAACAACCTTCATCTGCGCAACGGTAGCATTCTTTGCTGTCTGTATATTCATGAGGAAGCTCACCTCCGGCATCAACGAACTCCACAAAACCCTTGGCGGCAAGCTTATCTGGTTCATTTGCGTATGGTGTACGCTAGCCACTGGCCTGTACTTTTTCATGCGAACGTTGATGAACTTCTTTTCAAACATTGGCGAGCCCGAACCCTACAAGTTTCCAGCTGAGCAAAAGCTCTTCCTGCAACACTAGACCAGCGGCCACGTCATTTCTGCTGGACATTTCATCGACTGTCACGACTTTTGGACAATTGTTGCGCAGCTATCAAAGGCAAAGAGGGTGAGCAGAACAGGATGATATGGGCGGTCACACTGGTCATCGCGTTCAGTAGGAACATCAGATGTGTGGTACATGCAAGGCGTGCACAAGGCAGGGCAGTGGAGGCAGCAATGGATACATTTGTAACACTGGTATGGAGGTAGAGAGCTCTGCTCCGAGGAACCATCAAACTTGGGAAGAGAAGAATGCATCTATAAATATTGGTATTAAAACACGCTTGTTAACATCAACTCGCTCATGACGTCGTAGCAGCCCCATCCCCCAACTCCGCCATTCTAAAGTACTTGATTAGTCGCATTTCGTGATTCACTCCTCTTCGGGGCCGACACTGGCTTCGGATTGATCTTTACCGTCTCCAGAATCTCCACCATCATGGGCACTACCGCTTGGAGATGTGCTACCGCCAGCCTCTTCCTCTGCCTTGACACCCTGGTCAGCATCTTCTGTCTCCAACACATCACCACCACCCAACACCCGCACCACGGATCTATCCAATGCCAGAACCTCCTTGTTCCTAACGCTGCGAGGGTCTACAGCCCGAAAGGTGTTTGACCAGTCGAGCACATCGAATAACCCAGCCTTGAGCCCACGGGCATCTCTCGCCGTATCTTCCAACTGCTCGTGCTTGGCTTCCAAAGCACGCGCCATATCCTGCTTCTCCTTGAATAGCTTGTTCGCATCGCCACGCTCCAATGCCAGTTGCGTCGCTTGCCGCTCATTTTCTTGGCGTCTTTCTTCCAGCGCCTTGCGCAGAATATCTGCATTCGTGGTAGAAACAGGTGCTGGGGGAAACGAAGACTCGACCAAGTCTTGCTCATGTGTTTGTTCTCTCACGTGCATGTCCTCACGCAATTGTTCGTTGCGTGCAAGTAGACTTCGACTGTGCTCTCTATACGTGGCAAGCTGGATCCCGGCTTGACGTTGTGCTTGTGTGGCGGCTTCTGCTGTAATTTCCGCTGCTTGGGTGTTGAGGTTGGCGAGCTCAAGCCGGTCCTGCATCTCGCCCAAAGTTGCGAAGCCCATTCTATAAGACCTGTGTACTAGTGGGGGAGTTCCTGGTGGGGTATCTGAATGGTTTACAGCAGTCTGGAAGGATTGTGCAAGAGTGTCATCTTGTTCAACATTGCCGTCATCCTCTACTACTCCAAGGCCTGCTGTTTCGTTTCCCTTGCCAACACCTGTGCGTACGTATACGTCGTCCGGCACATTGACAGGCCGAGTTTGGCGATGGGTCGCTGGGTTCACTTGCTGGGCAGCACTGATTGTAGCCACAGAACTGCCGCTCTCGGATGGTTGCAGACGGGTAGCCCTTGGCCTGCCTCCAGATTGTTCCTCGTGACTTTGCTCTGCGTCTCGGCTATCGATTCGGACTGCTCCCTCTGCGGCTGGCGCTATCCTGGAAGATTGCCGCTCCAGCAGCGCTGCTTCAATTCTTGCTAAGCGAGGAATAATGTCACTGATTGGTACTTCGGATGGATTTTGGGACTGTCTGTCTGACAGTGTCGCTCTTGAAATATCAGTCAAGACTTGAATTTGACGCTTGATCTCCCCAAGAGGCCCATCGTGTCTAGTTAATTGAGAATAGAGCTTGTTGCTCTGACCCACGATAGCCGTTTCCAAATGCTCTGTGTTGTTGAAAATTGTCTGACGCTGCTTCGTCATAGCCTCCATAAGGCTGCTGAATTCAAGGTCGAGCATGTGGTCTCGCGACTTGCCGGCCGCTTCTATTCTTCCTGCCACCTCACGCATCTCACTGGTATCAGTCGTTAGTTTTTCTAGTTTCTTCTCCGAATCCTTTATGTTTTTGCGGAGCCCGACAATCTCTTTGCCTGATAGTTCCGCGTGTTTGTGGACAGCAGTCATCATGGATTCGTTTGTTTCCAAAGAAGTCATCACTCTGTTCTCGGTCCCTTGGAGATGGATAGCAAAGCAGGTTGCAGAAGCTTCGTGTAGCTTTCGTGCATTTGCATCCATGCCCCTGGCGAGCTGCTCAAAGTTTTTCTGATTACTGGCTCGGGCCAACTGGGATTCATCATGCGCTTGCTTGGCCAAAATCTCGAAATTTTCCTGAACAGCATCGTGTTGATATCGCAGGGCGTCCATGACATTGTTGAGTCGAGCATCGTTTCGTTGTGCGACTCCATAAACCTGATCCAACTTGACATCGTTGTTGTCAAACCTCTTATCCGTGTTTTCAAACATTAGCTGCGTCATTTTGATCAAGTCATTGCGCATAAGCTCTGATTGCTTTTCCCGATTTTTATTTTGGTTATCAAGGTGACTATCAAACAAATCTTTGATAGGTCCAAGAATCTGGGGCGCAAAGTCCCCATAGTCGGATGCCGCGTTGCGGTAGAGCTCTTCAAGAAACTTGGTATCGATATTTGGCTTTGCCTCAATGGTCGGGGCCTTTTTTCTGATGCCCTTTTTCTATACGGATTTAGCATCATTTGTAATGGCATGCAAACGGCCGTACCTGTAACAAGGAGGTACCAATGGTACGTTGTGGGTAACTGGCAGAGGTCTTCTCATCGCGTATCGCTGTGTTATCAGTTTCCTCGCACAAGCCGTTGTCATCTACCTGATTACAGGATTCTTCGCTCAGACTTCCGTCCCAACGTTTGACTGCGCGGCCTGCAAGACGTGCGCTTCTTCTGTTACCCGCCATGATGATGAGCAACAAAAGCAATACAGACACACTGACTGTGGTAGCAAGAATATAAACGATTATGGATTGTACATCAAAAGCCTATCGAGCAGAGTAGCTACAGACTAGCAGTCATAGTCACAGCAGATATAGTTTAGTACCAGCATGCACTCTTGCATGTCTTCGCTCCGTCCCATTAGAAACATATCCCGTCCGTGCTCAGATCGACATGTGCACACTAAGCGTATGGCTTGGGACGATTGATCTGCTGTCGTTGGGATTGAGGCGAATCGATGCACCAGGACCGGGCTGATATTACAGAGATTTAATTCGTGGGGGCTGACTTGCGTGGCGTGTTGAACGTCGATTGGGGTCAGGTGCAATGACCATGGTGCATCTCCATTTTGAGCTACAAGCTTGACGCAGACTGGTTTCGCAGCATCAATGGAAGTGTTGCTAGTGGAGAGCCACATATTTGTCCCTTGTTTGAGCCTCAGCTGCATCCGCGCCATGCGCTCCTTCCACGTCATCCTTGCTGGTATATGTGCCTTCGGGGCATGTGCGTGCATGCTCTTGGGTGGGTCTGATGCGGTGGAGCGGTCTGGAAGTTGGAATGACTTGCTTTCAACACTATCCATGGCCTGTGCTGTAATGGCGCTTAAACCGCCCGGGTCGGGTAGATTGTGACTCATGTTGAAAGAATGGGTTCGTTTGCGATTGTAGTTGGCTGCTGGTAGAAGGTTATGCGGCGTGCCATGCTCACGTTTTTATCTTGCATCAATGACCTTGGTTCACATCATCACGTGCCCTCTGCTTAATCAAGACATAAACCTCTTGCAAGTTGTCTCGGTCGTCCCAACAGCATTACACACTTGTTCCTCAAAGCAAATGGCCAATTACTTGCGTTTCTCGCTTCTACTCCTATGATGGCTGACACCGTGATACGATTAAAGGATGTGCATGACATTATCGAGGAGTATCGCCAGAAGATTGCCCAGAGGGAGGGTCAATTCAAACGACTACTGGACCAGCAGAGGCAAATGAATGAAGCGAATCTTGCCGAATTAAAGAGGGCGCATGTCGCCGAGATGAAGAATATAAGAGCAGATCATACCCAACAATTACAGGACAAGGATACGGCGCACGATCTCGAAATTTCTCGGCGGCGCAGACTCTACGAAAACTTGACCGAAAGGTTTCTCGCGCTAAACAACGCGCCACAGATAATTGTCAAGGTCATGCCATATACGACGCAGCAGCAGAGGAAAGCCATTCCACTTCGCACTGAATTTACGTACGAGGCGGACGAGGTAATCTACACACGAATTGATGGTAAACCAAAGTCTTATAAGTGTAATGCCGTCTTTTACGCACCTAGTTCAAGTCACACACCGGTTAAGAACGAGGATATTTTTGAGCACATCCACCACATAATCTCCGCTGTTGCAAAAGGTCGAAGCTGCGTTATATTTTCATACGGGGCTACTGGCACAGGGAAGTCACATACATTGCTAGGCAGAAACCCAGAGGACCCATCTCTGGTCTACAGAGCCATCGAAATGCTTTTTGATGCGAATTGTACCGTTTCATTTAGGTGTGTTGAAGACTACCATAACACTGCAAGGGACATTACGAACCCTGAACCCGTCACCTTGAACCTACTTGGCTGGGATGCGCCTGATGCCATGCCATTAGTGCAGTCATGCTCGTTGCTTACGGTCCAGGACGCTATGGATGCTATACAGGCTGCAAGTAAGCGCCGACACACGCGCCGAACGAATCTGAACGACACATCCTCCCGCAGCCATGTCGTGTTTGAATTCACTGCTCGTAATACACATACTAACTCGGCGGCAACACTCAGCCTCGTTGACCTGGCGGGTCGAGAACAATTAGACAAGGACGAAGGGTCAGAGAGACAAAAAGAGTCAAAACACATCAACGATTCCCTTCAGGGTATTCAGGCTATATTCCGACAAGTCTCCCAGCAAAGAGCTAAAGGCAAGCTCAACGCCGACGCTCGCTCAACATTTCGGGGACACGCAGTACGTCTTGCCCGCCTATTAGTGTACAATGCTGATGCTTGTAGATTACCAAATATCTTTGGTCAACACTGTTTTCTCCTAAACTAGAGTTAGAGCCTTGCGTTATTTGCATTGGCTTTGTTGCAGAGCATGGCACGACAGTTGACAGGAATAAAAGCACGCTCGACATTATGGATACGTTGTGGGATATCTTTAATCCACAGAAAACAAAGGTCCGTATCGAGGTAATGAGTGCACATTGTACAGTACCGACTGGCTAACTATGCCGCAGGACTCTGCGCGGAAAGAAGCGTCGCCATCCAAGCCACAAACCCCAAGCCTGTCTAGGGCAGGAAAACAAGCTGCACAAGATTCTTCAAGTCGTGGTGCTGTTACTGAACCGTCTCGTAGGCACGGCGCAAGGTCAGCGCAAGGCTATACGCGTCTTGACTCATCCCCATCCCCCAGCCCTTCTAGCCGTCGCGCAGCTCGGCCTACACGGCCTAGAAGTGTCAGTGAGAGTCGGAAATAAATGTAATGCGAATAGCTGGGCTAGACCGAGGCGGCAAGAATGATGCATATCACTGGCAGAGACAATCTCACCTTTGAATCTCTTCTTACTTCAAGTCATGTGGTCAGTCCCTAAGACTTTAGGTAGCGGTCCACGTTTCATGAAACCAAGCAAAGACGTTCGTGCTTTAGGCAGCAATTCATCTCCTTGCATCTTGCTTTTTTTGGCGCCACGGCCCATGCAATATTGCTAGATTTCTTTTTTCAATGATTGTCGCATTGCTACATTGGAGGATGCTATAGTTCCAGTTGCACATAATTTCTTTTTCAAACTTGCGTCACTTGAGCCGTGTCTCGCGTTAAAAAGCCACATCACATGGCGAGAACCCTTCGTCACAAACACCGGCGATAGAAGCCGTGTCGATGTCTCGGGTGGCTAACTAGTAGTTGAGATGATAAACACCATTATATAACCCTTATTCACGCAATTTCAAGGCTGCATCTTGGTTTTCTTGCCAAATCCATGTCCTCTTCCAAGCCTGCTTCAAAACAAACTGTACCGCGATCAATTGGAGGACTTTTGTTCCTGACGCCAGCGGACATTCTCCATTCCTTCCAGAAATTCTTCAAAAGGTTTGCATTACGGCCTTTTCTTCTCGCTTTGCTCACTGAGTGATTAGGCCGATATTCCCTATAACAGGAAAGATGATTTTCGCGTCGTTTGTCATGGTGTGCATTTGCATAGGTGCTTTTATTTGCACCTCGCCCCCAACGTCGCTGGGCCCGCAAATTGCAATTGGTGGAGTCATATTCTTCTTAGTCGTCCTAGCCCTCGCGCTGATTGACATTATTGGCCTTGCTGCGACAATCTGGGAGGCTATCAAAAAGTGGAAGAATGGCGAGTTGGTAGCGTGTGACAAATGCAAAGCTCCAATCGAGGGGCCAGTCACAATCAGGGCTACATTACACGCCAGACCAGACGTACAGCTTGAGGAGGCTATTGCAAACAGTACCCGACGGTAAGTGGCTTCCCCTTGAATGCATCAAGATGTCTCCCAAACGCTAATCACCGAAGATTAGTCGATTGAGAGACCTCGTCCAGAGTGGGCAAGAATGGACATTTCAACATTGAAAGCATGTGTAGGGACATGGCGAACTATTGCGCACATCGAGACTGTAATCAGCCGTGGAATTTCACTTACTTTTAGATTCTTTTGGTAACTGCTATAGCATGGACAGGAATGTAGTCAGCGCGTGATAATAATAATATATGCAATTCATGTCACAACTGGCTGATTTCATGGGTCATTCGAGTAATGCTTCAAAGCAAGGTAAAATGTGCAGGCGTTGACAAATGCTCCGACGGTCGAACACGGCGACTATCTATGACAAGAAGAGTTCTCTTAAGCATCAAAGGCACTACCGAAATATCATCTCCCATTCTCAAAAGGGATTGGTCACGATAACTACTTCCGAGAAGAGAAGACTAGACTTGACGTTCATCTAGACTCTAGGAGATGTAAAGATAGATATGCTACGAATAGCTCTAATTATTAGGCAATAGCGTTACGCCCTATTTGTACGACAGATATTTATATAAAGACTAAAAGGTACGTCGAATACACATTACTTGATTATCTTATATGTTCCTACGATACTATTTATTAGGAAAGACGGTTCTGCCTACAATAGCTATTGCCAATAAAGAGAAAACTAAGGGTTTTTCAAAGGGCCTGGCAGCAATGACGCGACCCATTCATGAAACGATAAAAAGGGAACGACTAGGGATCTGTGCCGTCTTTAGCATTATAGCACAACAGCATCAAATATCGAGTTTACGTACTATTGACGATAACCTGTTAATCTCGGTTACGGTTAAAGGTAGTGACAAGATTGGTGGAAAGCACTATTTATTTTCAACAGACGCCAAAAACTACCCTAAACCTGAATGAAATGCCAATATTCCTAGTTATTAAGTATACACCCATTAAAAACGGAAGAACTCTCGTTTTTGCATATCGCGCCATTTTGCGAAAAGGTGAGTTATCACCCCCGGCAGTGTTCACAGACCTTTGCTTATTCAATCAACGTTTCGGCGTGTTGTTACATTCTTCATCCACACTACGTCATCTTCGTCACTGCAAGCCCCTTCTTCTCCATTCTCAGGAGAAGGATCATGCTGATTTGACAAACTTTGATTCCCTCCATCGTGATCAGAGAGCATATCTTCATCGCTTGTAAAAGTTGCCTCTTCTTCATCGCTGGTGGGATAATCATCTCCGTCAGTCAATCCATTCCCATCCTCGTCGGCAAAGAGTTCATCGAGATATACTGTAGGATCCTGTGACATGACAGCATGGCCGCCAAATTCCTGATCTCCCTCAAGTTCGGGAAACGCATTTGCCGTCTGGAACTTGTAGTTGGGGTCGGCGCGTTTGAGGGTTTTGATGATCTTCTTTGTCACATTATGCGATACTCGAAAGGTACCGCGAAAGACTTCATCGCCATCTTGAAATTGTGTAGGCGGAATAGATATGCCCATAGCCTTGTTCGCTGCAGCATTGAGTCTGTCGTATACCCTCTTCACGAAGCCAGTCGGTTGTTCGTGACTGCTAATTCCTACCTCCAAGGTTAGTAGGCCAGTATTCTCTTGGTCTGCCGTGTAGTATATAGTTGATGCGGAGCTTGGGGAAGACTCGGGGGGTGGAAGGGTTGCCACCCCCAGCCTAGCCATGGATCGGGTCACGACGCCCTCACGGTAGATGGCTGTCTGAGGTTGATTCATGTTAGCCTTGGGGGTCCGATACATGAAGGTATAGGAATGCATTTACCGTCGGTGTGCCCTGCCCATTGCTACTCATGTGCTCAGGCGATAGCCCACTTGCCACAGGAAGGATGATGGCAGTAGGGCGCCGGTTTCCATACCCGCGGGCAGTACCAAAACCCTACAAAATGGCACCGTCAGCGGATCAGGCAGGTCGCAGAATTGAACACGTTGTTTACCTGATTCGGATCGATCTTTCGTCGCTTTGCAGGAGTATTCTCCCGTGATGTGGTTGACATATTAGACTGCGAAATGGCTGGCGTAGTGCTCCGTGTAGTGGCTCGTGTATCTGGAGCAACATAGTGTAAGCCCAGCGGTGTCTATTAGTCTTGATTAGTCTTTGTGAAGAGTAAGGAAAGATATCAGTGTCCGACGTACGACATCTTGAGCTGATTCGGGGCTGGGTGGTGGTGTTTTGGTTGCTCGAGATTTTCTCTTTCTTGCAGGAGCCATTGTCACTGATGTAGGCGGTGTACGTCAGGAATTGATATGGGCTATTCGTTTTGTAAAGATGCGACGAGCCAGAAGAAAAATGTGTGTGATGCTGGAAATCGTACAGACTAGGCCATAATTTAAACCTTTTGTGTCATTTCAACATACCGCAATAATGTAATGATTATGTTTGCTGTTCCATGGACCCCGGGCCCAGACCGCTCAATGGTGCTAGACAGCAGCCCTACATAGTAGCATGTCTTATGATACACTGTGTTTGCCAGCCCCATATTTGCTTCTTCCAAGATGGGCTATTGGATTGCATCATAAGAAATGTGAGATGTCTTAAGAGGGAAAGTGGTGGTAGAGCATGTGCGGGCCTTACGCACTGCACTGCGTACTGCAATGCAAGACATGTTTGATCCACGTGTCTATTCAACACTCTCCAAGACACACAGATGTTGATCGTTTGACTGAGACATGGCATCGGCGTCAAAACTACTTGCCTGCTGGACTGGTGAATTTCACGAGAGCCAGCACCTAGGATTAGGTTGCTTTGCTGCGCAACCCTAGAAGGAAGATACTGTATAAGCAGTCGCGTTTGCGACCCTTCGGTGCGCTTAAAATAGTAGTGTCGCTGATGGTAAACTGTTGCGAAGTAGCTTGAGAAAGAGTTACTACCCTGTTTTATTGCATTTTGTAACAGAAAGGGTACGCCTATATTCTTTTAGTTTCTGAGAGATATAGCGTAATCACTAAGAGCGGACCGGTGACGTCAGGAAACCCCACTATAGCAACGGCAATGCAAGCCTTTGTTCGCTAATCTTAGTCGCGAATTTGCACGCAGGCAAGGCACTTGGTTAACGCGTCGACGTTTTCACTTCGGTGATGCATACGGTTGCTTCAGAAGGTGTACAGATCCTCGCCATGTTGCTCCAAATCGTGCACTATCATCAGGGATTCGTAGCTTCATACATTGGCCAAGACGCAGCCTTTCTACTTCTCCCTGCAGTTCGGCCGGCTGTGATCTCCCTTGTGCGCCTCATTTTCCGCTGGGTACTAACGGACATTCGTTGGATACACAGCATGGCCCTCCCGTGCCTGGCGTAGATCATACACTGACCTCTTCAATCCTACCATCCTTTGGCCTTTTGGGGCCAGTGATCCCGCAGACGACATTGCTTTGGATGTCGGTCAGGTTAGGTGGAGGTGGTTGATGTTCTTACCCGCGGTAAAGCTTATGCCAGTTCTTTCTACGCCACCAGACTCATGTCCCTTTATAAACTTCCTTGTAGAGTACCTTATCTCATGCTACAGGGCCCTTGTATATTGGAAATCCTTTATTAACATTCGACTGCAAACGCTACTTGTTTCCTTTTATTGTTGTGTTAGCCATGGTCTAGGCACTTGAGCAGCTGTATGCACAAGACAAAGCATGGACATGGGAGTGAACGATCTTACATCGCAGACACCACGATGGCTGTACCTGACCACGGAATTACATTGTTTCACGTTATGCACGTAATTTCCGCGCATTAACATAGTGAAGCCGAGACTAGAGTCCAGCCCCTTCAAGACTGGTAGCCTATATGCACTAATCCACAACCCGAGTCGTTTTGTCCAAATCTCTCGTTGGTCCCGTCCCACCCCTTTCTATACGACGTCCCTCTCCGTCCTTTTACAAGCGAAGTGTTGGCCCACGTCTCGATGTCAAGGTATCCACTGCAAATTGTATTCTGTACCATGGCGATCGGGATCAAGTCCATCCTTACGCTCATAGCTGTGGGTTGGGTTGTGGCTCATAAAGTCGGCTTTGAAGTCAATATCGTCGCTTACTTTATAGGATTACATACAGATTACTTTGAAGTAGATCATCCTTGATTAAAAGGAGTTTTAATCTGACTCTTGTCGGCAACTCGTACCGAGGTTGGCTTGGGAGTCAATGCGATCAGATACACGGCGTTTGTAAGCCACTCAAGAGAAGCATCACTTCAAAGACTAACAATACTGGTAGCAGAATTTTCCACCTGGAGCCTCTGCCAACTTCAGCATCATCCTAGACGCAGGAAAAGAGGTTGTGGCGGAGCTGGCAAGGATACAACCCCCGCTTCTGTACTCCCCGGGGAGTATAGTCGAACGCAACTTCGATGTACGGGACGGAGCAATACATATGCTCGGGCATTTTCTTCGTCCTGACAAGCGCATTGCAAACAAACTGGATGCAGTGAACATAGTGATGGACTCGGCCGTTCCTCCGCGTGAGTCCGATATACTTAGGAATCGTCTGTGGAGATGGTCGAATCTGGTACGTACAAACCTATACAAGAGAGCCCACAGGATGTGCCAAAGGAAGAGGATAAGAATAGATGTAGGGACAGGTACGGGGCAATCCTTAGAAGCATTTGCATCAGACAAGTCATATATACTTATCGAACCGGACGCGGCCAAATGTATACTTCTCGCACGGCGCCTGAATATACGGCGTGACAACGTACACAAAGACCCTCGGTCCATAATACCAAGACTCTCACGTCTCGGCAAGGGGTCTGGAAAGTAGCACATTTTAAACACTACGCTTGCAGCGTTCCTGTCAGACGACACCATTGTTGCAAACATAAAGGGAATAGTAGGATGCTGTGTGTCGTCGTTGAGCGCGCAGTTCGTCATGGACTGTGTTGATGTACTACGGAATAAGTGTAACATTCCATTTATCGGCTCATGCTACCTGTATGCCGGTATTGGCGTAGGACAGTCAATAATAGACTCCTATGGAATATCTATGAGCCGGATCTCAAAAGACGAGGCCGTCATGTCATGGGAAAAGGACAAGCCGTATACAGAGCCCGCAAAGGAATCCGACGACCTGCCCCCTAACATGGTATCAGTCGATGCGGTGGATGACATTCCATATATGTCCCATGAGACAGATGATGCAGGAAGGGCTGCGGCCGAACACGTAAAGATTTTAATATACTGACACCTATGTCTTGTATGCATTCGACGACCTATTTACGCATGCAGATATAACATCAAATTCTTCCAGACCGCTTCTGATTCGAGTTTCTTGCCAACCAGTGTCGCTCCCACATTCACACAGCACACAAATTCTAAAACACCTGGAGCATACGTGCTCGAAGATTGCATTTTCTCTCATGCATAACTCCTGCAATAGTCCAGCCAATCCATTTCCGTACGCTATATGTGCATCCATCTCGGCGCGCGAGATGCCCCCTCCATGACCTCTGCCTGGTACGACACTGAGAGAGTGCTTCGACTCGACCTTGTGGGTCAGGTGATGCTTTTCCCTGGTAGTCTGTGTCTGGGCTATCAGCCTGACCATTCCTACAGTCGCCTTAGCAAGTTCAAGTGTCTTTCCATCTGCACTTCTACGGGTGACCGGACGGCCTATCTCCAGATATAATATCATCTCACACTCTTCTGTCTCTATATCACCAATGTCATATATCGCATCCATACCCTTCCTTCCATCCTTGGCCGCCCTCCATGCGGCACCAGACTCATATACCATTCCAAGGGTCTGTCGGGCTACAATGGATTCAGGGGACATATATACATCTGCAGTCATAGAATATCCTCCTGGCATCTGTAGGATAGGACAGTCCAGGTGAGGCAGAATGTTCACAAGGCCCTTTTGTCCGTGCAGGCTCCCGAGCTTGTCGCCGTCGGTCAGCTGAGAATAGCTAAGCACATGTATGGATATGCCTCCGTCCTCCGTACGTCTGACCGATTCGACGACACCCGTTGCCGCCCTGCCTACACTTACACGGCTATTGTCCTTGCCCTTCATATTGCATACACAGGCAGATGTACACGGAACCTTCTACCACTTACATTTCTTTCCGCATAGGCGCTCTCCTACGTCAGGGATATCGTCTCTTTCGCGAAGTCGCACAGGAACTATGGATGTATTACTGAACCCGCCCATATCAGCAAACTTCTGGGATACAAGTATAGAGTCCTCGTAGTTTCCTGGCATGGACATGAAGCATATAGTTACATCCTCTCCAGGAAGTACATCCTATATGGCGTCGTCATTGAGGACGTGGTCCGACTCCACCATCCTTCCGAATTTAGTGCCCAGTAATGGATTGGAGACATGATTGGGAGATATCCTAGCATTTGCAGGCCCCCATGGAAGTCCCTGGCACTGAGTGGTCTGTGAGTTGGTAAATGCAAGTCTCGGCTGCTGGTCCTCGTTAGGAAATGTAAAGAAGAGATAATATGGATTGTACATATTTGCGGTGCCCTTCGGCCCGTCGAAGTCCATCTCTACCCGAGGCGTTATCCCTCCATCTTTCTGTAATGAGATCATGGAGCTGTCTCCCATATTGCCGCTGTCAGTCCCGAAGACCACGACCCCGGGGGCTATAGAGATGTCCACGACTTTGGCCTTATGGTATACTACAAATGTAGGAGGGACGGGTAAGTAAAAATGCCTCCCGTAGTTAAATTGGCTGGTGTAATACCGCCGCAGTCCTTGCTTCATGGAAGAGACAAGCTCTTTGATTCCCTCCTCTGTGGTTGTAAATACCGACCCCATGCAGTGGACACTCCACTCTCCCTCTAATGGTACATACTCAGTGGCCTCCTCAAGACTCCATAGCGGCTGCGAAGACAGTACCCTGGCGCGAGAATATGATCCTATGCGCCTGTCTTTGCCGGCATCTGCGTTGTGGGGGGTACTTCCGATACATATTGTCCCGAGTATTGATTTGTCAAATGTCCGTTTCTCGGTCTCCTTCGTACCATCCTTCTCCTCAAAGCCCATCTCTATTGTGAGATTGTTATATATTCCTCCGGGGATGGATTTCATGGCGGTAGATACAAACACTGTCCCAGGACATTGGACCCCGTCCAGGCGATCCCATTAGGCGCGTCTGTTATATTCCGTCCTATGCCCCAAAACTTATCTGTCGATGCTAAAGCAATAGTGCTTTCTCCTGTGCCTGTCAGGCGCAACCCCAGCTCAGCATTCTGAGTGAACTTGGCACGCAGGACTAATAACATGACATGTCTTGCATCGAACCCCTCGACATCTGCGACATTCTTCCCGAGTGTTATCTGTTCGATCTGGGAATCTGTGGATAGTATCCGCCGGGCTATGTCTTCCTTCCCCTCCAAGGCTGGGGGACAAAGTGGGTGCGCGTTACTAAAGTCAGATGTGCAGTTGTTATCAAATACTTGCTATATACATCGAGAACAAGTATCTCATGTGTGCGAACCACCTCCAGGAACACTATTAACTTAATTCGCCTTGCTAGAAACTGTTTTCACCCTAATCCGGATTATTATTGTCCTTCAATATAAACTCGGGGATCTTGTCGCTATGGTCATCTGCGTTTTCCCGATGGAGCCGGATGCCTAATCGCGAAGGTGTGGGTAATGGATCCGTGCCAAGTACAACACCCATCTCTGGCAAGCTGGGCCGTGGGAGCATATCGAAGAGGTCACCAGAGCTCATACTCGGTGGAGTCTGACATGCTAGTACTATTGCATGGTACAAATCATTCAACGATCCATAACTGTAAGGCCGGAAGTGAGACGGCGGCGAAGACGTACTTCAAACATTAGCCTGCCCCAACCTTAGGTGTGCATCAACTCCTTTGCTCTTGCGTGCAGGTGGCCCTATGATTGATCCAAGAGCTTGGGTACTCCCAAAGTATAGCGGGCTCGTTCTCAGTAATATGAAGGAAGATTGCTCTGTTCTGAAAAGTGGGTATCTTTGCTCAGACGCTACCTGAATGCAGTAGAATGGTGTATGTGAGTGAGGGCGATCGAGCAGAAAATCGCAGGCCATGTACCGACACCGCTGATTGCTCTGCTGGTACTTCTGTCGCCCGCGATCGGTCCACGTAAAGTGCATGTAGATTAGCGAAGGCATGCTAATGTCGATGTTAGCAAGAGCTACACAAGATAGGCTAGAATTTGGTCACTGGAGGCTATCGCGGGACGGCCCACGACTTGGTGGATCAGACGTCTGCTTGTTCCAGCTGTTACGATGTGCAAGGAAGAAGAAGAATCCCTGCCCTTTGGCTGCAGCAATTCCATTGAGAGCCATCGCATCGACTTTATTCGGTGGTAAGAGACAATCGTTCGTACTATCGTGGGTTTTATCCGCCACCTTTTGTCCCATACTCAACAAGTGTCGGCTTCTGGAAGCAAAACCGAGTCGAAGGCAGATTGCGAAGATGTATACTGATTGTGCTTAGAACACGCTTGATATACGAGGTAGGCTCAGAAGCAGTTAACTTGGAGAATATTGAAAGTGTGGAAAACATGCGTACACGCGGAAGAAAGGTAATCGACGATGATATCGAGAGTCCTGGTTGAAACCCTTCGTGGGCTTGAGTTGGGGACACACGGTCACGCTCTCGCACTGACTTTGTGACACGTTGATAACGGAATCGCACTAACATTTGCTAGGAGTAAAAACACAAAGGCCGCATAACTTAGACTCTTACTGTACATGCTACACTGTAGCCATTATGACTGCAATCGGGCATGCATCAACTGATGGGAGGTTCAACGACCTTCTTCAACAACTTTCGCACTCGACCGATGGTGTCCGCCGCAGTGCAGAGCTTCAAACTTTTTGCGAGGCCTTTTGGTCACGCCTCGACCAGTTCCCTGCGCCCGTCAACTCGTTTTTGATGGTTTCGTGTCTCTGCTGCAAAGCGACGACAATCTGCTCCTTGCCAGTCTAGTCGTACCCGATCTTCGCATGCATGCCGATATTCCAATCCAACCAACGAAAGCTGAAGTTATTCGGCGCATCGATCCTAGGCGTCCTAATATTGTGGCCCTCGATCTTAGCACGCAGGCTCCTTAAGCAGTAGCACTCAAACTTTACACAGAAGAAAAGGGCAAACTCCTAGACTCTGAGCTACCTAGGTATATCGCGCCTGCATCTTGCTTTATGGCCACGGGCGACCGAGCGAAGAGCAGAAGCAAAAGCTGAAAGATTGGATTAATGCCTACCCACGACCATAGATTCAAAAGGCGTTGTTGCATGTGTGCTTGTACATCTGTCCGAAATAGCGGTTGCGCCTTTTAAGTCTAATATAGGGCCGCCGCAGCTTCATACGCAACGATGATGTCGCATACATCTTATGATTTACATTCTAGATAACATCATGTGCGGAATCGCACTGAAGGCATGCATTCTTACACGCCGTATATATACACATACCTATTTGGAGCCCAACAATTATGTGGCTACGGAGGCACCTCATATCCAACTTGAGTCGCGCCGTCACCATCTGCGCTCCATTTGCTCGTTTCCTGCCTCAAATTCCAAATCTCATACACGCGTTCTTGTTTGTAGCAACCAGGTGTACATACTTTGCGCACAATCAGAGGTGGTGCTCATGCAATGTTGAGACCAGTAACTAGGATTTGCGCGCCCGTCAGACTACTCTTTTGTAATGTAAGCCTTCCCTGCTTGCACAAACATGATAACATATAATTGTTGGGAGCCATAGGTATTACACCGTAACGCAGTAGGTCAAGAATTCTCGCCATTGTTTGGGTCTGTCTCGCTCTTCAGCATACCTAGCAGGAAAGAAAGCGAGGCGTCAATGGCTCGGCCTGCCGTCTCGGTAAAGTGTCCTTTAACATGACCTTTACGGAAACGTAGAGTTTCATGATACTTTAGCTCGTGATTACACATGCTACCCGAATCGGTCGTTGCGCGCACTGTGCCAAATCAAAAGTTCAGGAGTGCCATCCATCGCCCTTGCATTTACAGAGCATCTACCTAGGTGTTCGCCGTACCAATGGCAGCACAAGACACTGTTACCAACTTACCTTTTGCAGAGCTTCAAAGCTTCATCGCGACCCGCTGCGGAGCAAGTTTCGAGGCTGACATCTTTGCGTCGCTTCTTCACCATCCATCAGTCTTACAATCTTTTGAATTTGCCGCGGCTGACGGCGCAGTTTTTGCAACTCCCAACGTCACGCCCCCAGTGGGGGACTTTTCGGAACGCTTTTGGTAGCTGAATGAGCAAGTCCGTCTTAATCGAAACACTTGCGAGTATAAAGCTCTCAGACTTTCGCTTTTTGATGTTAAAAGCAAAGTCTCGCAGAACGTCGAAGACCAAATCTACGGTACTACGCAAGCGCAACAAGCACGTGTAGGCTTCTTTATCTGTGTTTGTGCGGCTGATCCATGCTTCGTTGAGGTGTTTCCAAATCTCTGGTTTGGCAAGGGCGGTGAGGATGCAGAAGAGAACCGTCACTTCGCCGTAAATCTTTGCCGCAAAAGCCATATCCCGCACGAAGCCCATGGCTCTCTGAGCCCATGCAATGCAGCATACCGGATGCCGCGTGCACTCCTTCCCCAAGCATTATCAAGCCTACAAGCTTGTGCACAAGACAAGAGCGACTATACGAATCCATGGACGAGGGTTCGATTCACCGCATGGAGACCGCGGACTGAACAAGACAACGATGGTCTTTACCTCAGAGAGGATACACAACACTTTTCGTCATATCTGGGCACTCTTGAGATCTGGAGAGCAGTCAGGAATGCGCAGGCTTTGGGAGTCCGGATACAAGGCACGCTTCACAACATCACAATGCACCTTAACTTTATCTGGTTGCAGCCTCGTCTCGCCGACTTTAAGCTTGTCCTGCCTAATCAGCAGGTCTTTGTCCAATACAAAATTGATGGTGTTCATCGATCCCTAGCTAACTCACTAACCAAGGTCGCCATTGCGCGCACCTAAGACAAAGGCCGTATCCGGCCTTATTTTGCATCCCACGACCCGTGCGTCAGGTACAATATTTAGAGGGCAGTAGCTTACAAGAGTAGGTTTGATTTCCTCTGGTACCAATTCGATTACGTGAATCCCCACCTCAATCAAAGCACCACGGAATTCTTCTTCCTGTCCGACAAGACCTTACCTGACGAGATTTTTGAATCGGAGATTATCGAGGGCGACTTTAGTCGAGCTGATTTTAAGCCATACCGCATCACGATGGATGTAGTAGGCACTTAGGTCAAAAGGGTTTACGATATCATTCAATCTAATCCCAGCCCACGCAAGAGTGAAGATTGGTTCGCTCGCCCACTACCACGCCCCGTGCCACACCCTAAAACAGAACCCATTAAAGTCCGCAAACATAATCTATTCGAGTTGAGCACTGTTGCCCACTTCTCCAGGAAGGTCTTTTCAGCCGTCATGTCGTATTGCGCATCTCGACGCTCAGGACTCTTGGTCATCCTCTCCCGTGGCCACTTTTTAGGTGACTTTGCGTTTTGCCGCTACCAATGGACAGAGCAAGAGCGTCAAGCCTTCTTTGCAGACGGTTGAGTTCCTTGCACGCTATCACAGCTCCCAGACAATACGCCATCGGTGCCATTCTTGTTATCTTCGACCTCGCGAGAAGGGACAAGTCGGGGCCCACGCATGTCTTCAACTGACTTTCGACGTATCAATTCTCGTCCACAATACCGTCTACTCGTGTTTGATCACTTTGGCCAAGAAGGCGCTACCCTAGCTCCGCCATTGCTTGTGGTCCCCTCCAACGATATTAGTCCAACGCCGGCTCAACGCGTGCTTTACGACGCAAACCCGACTGTCAATCACAAGACTGAGTTTGAGGAGAGAGTCCCGTTGCTGGCAGAGATGCTTCACACTGGGCTCTTGCCATCCGACTACACCATCTCCTCTAGTGGGCCTCTGTTGTTCGAAGAAGCTTCGTGGCATGATTTGATGATGCTACTTGACCAGTACCTTGGCGTTAAGCAGTTCTGGTATCCGGAGCGCTCCAAGTACCAACGACAGCCTTTTCAGTATCCAGTCTTGGTACAGGAACCGCAGCAATGCTCGATCGAGCAACATGCACAGAGTTCAACGTCGCAAGTGACGTTTGATGCCCTTTGCCATAACGAGGAGCAGTATCAGTAATTTAAGCGCAAAGGTACAGCTTGATTGCCGTTCCTTCAAGGAAGGTGGTAAGGATCAGGGCTAGAAGGCAACTGTGTCATGTTATTGTGCGCGGATGAGTTGTGCCGCTTCTAACATTTTTTTAAAAGGTAGTATCAAGCCTTGGTCAAACTCAAAAGTTCAATAAATTAGCTATAGAATCTTTCATGTACCGTCGCTTAGCCTAATTGTCTCCGTGACCGAACCATGGTCTATTCGCAATTTGAAGCACGAAACGTTGTGAAAGGGATGTGGCGGGTACAGCCTGACTTTGATTGTTGCTAGCAAGCACTGCACGCATGAGACAAGGCAACTGGCAAACTGTGGTAATCCGCCACTTGCTATCACTAATTCGCGATCTAGCCGCAAGCAAATGCATTTGACTTGGTCAAATGATCAGAGCTGTCCGCCAAGTTCTTCAAGTATAGCCAGTTAATCCTCCTCCTGCAGTAATCACCAATTCAGATGGCAAGTTCTCTCAAGCCTCGGACAACTATTTCTGACGCCGCTACTTCGGCCTCTGGTGGTAGCACCCAACGGGACCCCGTCTCTGCCTATGCTGCTTTCCGAGGTCTCTACTCTCCAGAATCTCATCCTGAACCCGAACCGGCCCAGGACAACGTTTCCGAGTTATCTGTCGACCAAATGACCTATCGGCGTGAAGTTGACAATGCTCAAATTGCCTGCAAGAAGGAACTGGTCGAGCATCCATGGTACAGTGACGGCGAAGATACTGACGACGATCACCTCATACTCGACCATTCTGATCCGTCCAATGACGATAAACAACTCATCATCATTCCGACAACAGCACCAAAGAAAGTCCGTCAACAGAGAGAGAGAAAAGAAGCCGTACTCTGCACCATTTTCAAACAACAATCACTGGTCGCTACTATGGTACGACGCCAGAAACATTCAAGTGTTCCGAGTGTTGGGAAAAGGAGAGAAAAAAGAATCATCCCAATCTTTGCAAAATATGCCATGACAAGGTTGTTCCCCAGAGATACCTTCTCTTGCATTCAGAGCCTATATATTCTAGAGGCATACGAACCGTAGGCCGACGATGCCCGGCCTGCCGAAGAGAGAAGAAGGATGATGTCCAGAAAGACCCGAATCCGAATGATCCAAGTCGCCTTGTGTGCCATCTCTGTGCTATCAAAGCACGCAAATAATCATCTGATTACATTTCTGAAACATATTGTACAATCAATAGATTAGGCTGAACAAGATACGATGAATCTGAAGAACATCCCACACGGAAGGTATATGGTTGTTGTGGTAACAAGGAGAAGCTGAAGGAGACATTTTCATCTGCTTCGGAAGCAGTGGGTACTTTGCATAAGGATGAGCAGGAAATGGGGAGATGGCTTAGATATCATTATAGACGCTCCCTACTCTATATCCTAGTAGCCATTGAACTTTTTATTTACGCAGTCACTTCTTTGATTGATCCAGCTTGCTAACCGCTTTCCTCTTTCCCCTACTCTCTGATAACTCTATATTGTTGCTGGCTACTTGGGCATCTGTTGTAGAGTCGACCAGGGATACGGCGGCGCCTGCTGCACCTGTAGTAGTATCCTTTTCAATCTCTAGGAGAGTTTTTATTGAGAGTCAGCCGGGTGAGTTCTTTTGTTAGTATCTCTCTTCATACTAAACAGTCGTTCCAGT
This sequence comes from Shiraia sp. slf14, assembly GCA_000498155.1. Lineage (NCBI taxonomy): Eukaryota > Fungi > Ascomycota > Dothideomycetes > Pleosporales > Shiraiaceae > Shiraia > Shiraia sp. slf14. The sequence goes on from AXZN01000070.1 coordinate 72,893, forward strand.
TTCTCAAAGAGTCTCCACTGCATCTCAGTAGCCGCTTCCTTGGCTCAGAATATCATGAGTGGTTCGACGAAATATATAGCTACAACGAAGGCGATACATGGGCTACGCGGAGGGCGGGACTCAACCGTGGTACTCGATCATCTAGTTCTTCCACAACTTTGGCTACAGCTGTTCGCTCGCAACTCTCGTATAACAAAATCTATGAGGGAAATTTTGCAATGATTCAATAGTTCGAGTCTAATACTCCTTCAAATGCCTTGGAGTATCCATGGGACACGTAAGCTTGGCCGATGGGGTTCATATATTTGGTGTATTGCCTCGAGCGTCCAGTTGAGGTAGTGGTGCAGTAAGCTATTGGATTAGTACCTGGAAGAAATCAGCCTTTTTAGTTAGTGAGGTCCTGTCAAGGGAAGGGTTGTGACTGTCCACTGGGAAAGTATCAAGGCCGAACCGGTACTTTGGTGAAGTGCTACTTCAGTGAAAGCCATGTGAAGCATTCACTGCAAACGGTGAGTGTGAGAGGTCACGGGAATAATTTGTCTAGGGGGCCGGGGGGGTCCTTCGTCCGCCATGCTTGCATGTTCACAAGCTCTCATCTTACGGCACAGCAAACACGAGGTTTGTGGAGTCTAAGTATCTCCACTTTGTACAAGTAGGGAGCCGCTATCACCATCATAAGATATTCTCAACTATGGCGCCCACAGCAAGAGAGGGTCCGTTTGTAGGACTTCACACTAAGCTTGGCCTTGCTGTTGAAGGTAATCTTGGAGCCCAACTGTCTCAGATTGCAAGAAGGACAACATCATCTTCATTCGCGATAAACAGTATTGCATGACTACAGTTCCACATAAGCTGACAACAAGTAGCTCTCGATTTTGCATCTAGCGATGCTGCATTAGCACACGACAACTCAAAGGTCCCATTTAATAACGCCTTTGACAACCTCGCAGCATATGCATGGACGAGACGACAAAAAAAGAGTTCTATTCTCATCGACTTCAAATCCGGTGCGCCAAAACCTGATTGGTTAGAGCAAAACCAGTCGCACATCTTTCTTGTCCAGCTACCTGATGAGCCGGATGTGTTGTATGCTCTCCCACGTGATCAAATCAAATTCATCAAACGGAGCCACTCTTTCCATTGGGCACTGGTTAAATACGCGTGGCCACGCTACACTTGGTCATCATTATTGCGACAAGTACTCTTTATCGAAGGGATACTCCGTAATCCATGGAACCATGTTGAAATTCCTTGGCGACCGCAACCTATAGATGGTGAAGGTCTTCATAAATTTACTCTACCAACCCAGCAAACTAGTGCTGACGCCATTATGCGTCTAGAGAATTGGACAAGAGCACTTCGGGAGGAATCTAGTTATTCCATGCAACTGAACCAAACGACCTACCAACCACTTGGAGGAGATTTGGAATTCGTTTTCCTATATCCACAAACAAGACAACTAAGGCGCTGCATCATACAACACAAAACTGCAGATACCATAACCGGACTTTACGGAGACGCAGTTTCGCTATGAAATCCATGGCACTTCCTCGTGTTCGATATAAAATCTGGCAACCGCATTGTCATTATCTCACGCCATGAACTTGTGGAACCAAGAACTGGAGACCTTCAGACACCATGGCAGCGCCCAAATCTCACTGAAAACTTCGACACCAATATTACTGGGTCAGACACTGGAACTCGGATCATTAAGTGTCTTTGTAACAACTATATCAAAGCCAACCAAGGATGGGAGACTGCGCTCAATGCCATGCTCAAGGCAAGGCCAGTAACGACAACTCGACTAGATGATGTTATCGAAACTGCTGACGAGCGATATTCAAGACTAAGCAGCAATGTTGAAGAGACTAGCGAGCTTCAGGAGGACGATACTATCACCCGCATCTTTCATGCGTATAATAGCAGCAGGCGTAAAGCTCCTGGGACATGGATGGTTGCGCTATACAATATGAACGCCATACATCCATTCGCAGATGCAGCCATAGTCCTATTGCCCACCGATTTCACTGATTCGTGGGATGATGAAGCAGTCAGATCATGGTTGTTGATGCAAGGCACGGATATCTCACAAGTAAGGTGTATCCTGGTACAATTTTGTGGCGAAAACAGACCAGAACGACCTCTCCGCGGCAATTTTTTCCCACTGAATACCAAGGCAACCCGCATACCAATCACGACACAGCCAGTATTCTTCATGGCAATCGATAACACAACTTGCGAGCCCGAGCAGATATTCTTCATGCCATCCGAATTTTTTGTTTGGCCAAAAGGTGCCAGCGAGTGCCAATGGAACCACAAAAATGCTGTTGCAGATAGAATCTCAACTTTTAATCCCATGCAGGTTTGGACATTTTCTCGACACGCGAACCCTGTCAAAAGTACAATCCCCGCATTACATGTCTAGATACCAGCCCGATCAGTTCGAATTGCAGCTTACCAAATTTTGTCTTCTGTGGATTCATCCGGAAACCCATGCAACCACGCGCATGGGTTCGATAGTGTTTTGTACATTAGATACTTTAATTCCGTTCTACAAGCTCCTTTCGTATATGGAGAAGGCCGGCCAATAGCCTCGAGGGTCAGCGTCATGGATGATGGACCCAGTGATTCCGATGAAGAATCAGTTGAAGGCCTGACGAGAAAAGACCGGATGAACAAAGATGCACTCGACCGAACGCGTCTTTGAAGAAAATGCGCAGAGCTAGGAATCCGCATCTGGATGGACGGGCAATACCTGTCGACCGACACGCTTTTTCCCGGCAAGCAACAATTGATTGAGAGCTCAGAAGCATACACCTTGGCTGCTACCCAGAGGTTGCAGGCGGAGGAGAAAGCAACGGCGGCCAAAAAGCTAATTTATATCAAGAAGGATGCGTTGGAAGGCGTCTGGACGAAGGTCAAGCAGAAAAGTCGATGGACAGTCAATAGTCTGGGGAGTATATACAACAAGGATAACAGGCCAAGTGCCAGGGCTAAGCTAAATAACTGGCCGTGTGAACAGCCGGCAGCAGCAAAGGTAATCTGCAGTTTCATTGGGAAAGACTTGAAGAAGCTGTCGCGGCAAGAGGTGGAAAGGATGTTTAGCAGCGCAATTGGACTGTAAAAACTGTCCTAACCTCCAATCCAAGGTTGCCTCGTGTTGGTTTGAGAAGTAGTCTTCTTGTGTAATCATGTTTGCTCGCATCAAAAGCAATCATTGTCTCTGTTAAGCGCTTGGATTATTCCATAGAAATCTATAAAGTCTCATCCACTGCCTAGTGCCACCCACAGCATAACTTGCTTCCATGTTCCTTTCAAGACGTCAGCTTAGCACACCGTTTGACCCAGGACGACTTGAATGGTCAGATGGGCACCAGAGCACACAGGATAACGCTGCCGAAGATACAGAGTTGGCTGCAACACTTTTGTGCTTATACTACATACAGTATAGTATATGCCCGCCGGGGTTTCCCGATGGTTATGCTTCATCCCAAGCTGGTGGAAAATATGTTGCCTACCATCTGGACGTTGACGCCGACATGTCTAACCTGGTTTGTTGGTATACTGCGAATACGTCCTCAGGAAAATGGTATATTGTTCCCGAAAACGAAGTTCCTGATGTGCGGAAACTCCGTCTCAATCACTACAGTAAAGCACTTTCGACTGGCAATCGGTCCTCCATTAGAACAACATGGTTTACCGGGAAGGAGAAGGTAAACAAACGCTCGACGCCGTGGTTCAAGAAGCTCAGTACTTCTATGTCTGCGCTGTTTGACAGCTACCCGAAACCAAATCTCACCGCAGAGGAACGAAGCAAGGATGTATGGCACATGAATACACCACTGGCGGATCTGGACGTCTATGAAGCAAATGAGCATCTCACAGTGCCCCCCGGAGGGAACATAAAGGAGCAATCTTACAGGCAATACATGTTACAACGTGTGGCTGCAGTCGCAGTCATGCTAATGGATATCTGGTGCAAAGAGCCAATATCTAACATGCAGTGTCGTTGGGCCTCCTGCATGAAGCGCAATTTCGATACTCTGTATTTGTTCAAGCAAAAATGGACCAAGAAGGATAGAATGGAATGGATGCGAGCACCTCTGGCCACACGTCAGATTCTTTCTGGGCTACGTGGGAAGTTGGTTCACCCGTAAGTCAGCCATGTACTATTGCCGACCTCGTCTAACTTTGGCTCTCAGGGATGCCGAAACCCTTTGCGTAGCTTTCCTCACAAAGACACCGAAAAATATCTCAGAGAGCTGTGACGGGTCTGTCAAGATCCAATACGCGATATTGGCCCCAGGATTTGATAGAGGGGACTGCCAGCATTCTTTCGCAGTCAGACGGGATATGACGTTCAGCCAGCATTGCGAGCATGGCACCTACTATATGCTAGCTTTGGTATGGCATCCTTACAAACAGTTGGAGGATGAGGCAACCGAACCTTGTGAAGTCCAAGTCCCACGTGGTTCGATCAAAGAAGAATCTCAAGATCAACAAGGTCACGCCTCTGAACGCCGAATGCTGCAACGCGTAGGCGACTCACATGCAGAGCAGCTTGATCTGACACAAGAGGATGGCGAAGAAAAGGGACAGATCAAATACGCTTTGTTGTTAGTTGAGACGTCATCATTTTACCGTGAAAAGACAAATATCACTGCAAAGATAAAGTTTGAGCGTAGCGACAATACTGTTGAAGGACGCTACGAAGACATCTCGACTCTGGCTTTAGCTCTGGTCCGGCGATATAACAACCATGGTTTACGTGCAAAGGAGCGGTGGCAGAATGCGCTGACAAGGGAGGCAGAAGTGCTGCATGCGATGCACGCAGAAGGAGAGAGTGGCATAGTAGAAGACACTTAGCTTAGTATGTCTGGTCCGCAAATGCACCATACCTCGTCGCGCAAATCTCAGCGTCGAACTTTCGGAGGATTTGAATGGGTTTATCAAGTCATCTAACCTAAATAGGCAAATGTTATAGACCGGGCTAAAAGTTAAATTATACTGTATTAACTTTATTCACTATAATAAATTGTCCAAATACATAGCTTTTCGCTAATTTTGTCAAATAATAAGATTGTATGTTGGTTTTACTAAACCTATTTTACCCTATTTTAAGTAAGTTAATTTAACTTATAGTAAGAATATAGCATACTCAAAAGGCTTCTATAATTGGATGAAGCCGGGAAAGACCCCTTTTAAGAATTGTCTAGTCTTACGCTATTTACACTCTAAGTACTACTACGTGTACTCTTCGTATTGTTTTTCATAATATTAATTACTAAGTCCTGTTTTAGATACTCTAGTCTTTACCTCATTATAATTTAAGCATCTCTGCTAAACCTCTAAGAGGTGTCGGTTATAGCAACGTGTATAGATAAGACGGTCTGTATTAGAGAATCTCTATAAATCGATCTATTTCCTTTGCTTTCACAACACTCGCGGTACTAGAGGTCAAGTCTTCTTCCTCTTTGAAGTTCTAGGAGGTGTTTTTAAGCGTCTTCCTTGGCGACCCTCCCTTCCATTACTTAAACCTTACGTGCATCGTCCTTAATGTCCTTCTCCAGCGAAATAATACCCTTGCAAAGAGCAGTTTCCGTAATTTATTGTTTTGTGAATAGCGATCGAAGATATTAGAGGATCGTTGGGCAGTACTACAAAAGGTAGAGGTAAGGTATATATGGCTGTGATTGTGGACGTTTAAGTAAAAGATGTAAGCACTCGAGCGACTGACCGCGACTACGTGAGTGAGTGACTGCGACGCCATAACTGTGAAGGTTGCTTTAGATAACATGCCCCTCCAACAAAGTACGCCCGTGTTTCCCCTGTCTTCTTTGTGAGCAAACATTGTGTATACTGCCAGATACCTAATAGCCAAAGTGCAAAGTTCGACATATGCTAACCTCTGATTATTAGGTATGACACGCTGGTTGTCTCGGGACCACAAATGAGAGCAGCTCCGCGAAGGTTGAACGGATTTAAAAAGGTACTGCAAATCTGCTTCCTGGCCTCTGGATCATCAACACAAATCAGTATCAATGCGACAAATTATCACCAACACTACAATCCTTCACCAAAATCATGACAGATCAAACAACCCAGGACTAAGCCCTGCTCGACTTGCTCAATGACTTAGGTGCTATTCGCGCATGCTAGCAAGGCCCGATATCTCTCCTCGACATAGGGCGGCCGTTGCCCTTATATACAACCATTTTTGCATAGAAGACTACGCGAACACTCCTTCGTATGCCGGCTATGCCAATACCGACATGACTTCTGGCCGAGCTCGTAACCAGGTGGACGAGAAGGACTTTACAGAATCTCGAAGGAAACGTCGCAAGGCAGCGTCCCGAAATCCATACAGCCAATTTCTAAAGATAGACCAAGTCGCTATCCCGCCCCGCATCGCAAACTTCATTACAGCCCACGGCTCCAATACGAAGCAATTCTTCTTTCGTCCAGAAGTACACCATAGCAATGCTATCAAATCATAGACAGCAAATACTATCGGCGACGCTTTCCTTGCTAGTTACTATCATACCATTCGACTTAACGAACAAATAGATGCGGATAGGACAGTATAGATATTTCTCATGCTCCAGTACTTTGATATATGCCAACCTCTTCAACCTGGCTGCTCTGGCACCCGTCTAGGAGTCCACCAGCTAGAAGAGATCCAGACTTTCCTAGAGCCGCTCGTTACTAATAGAGATACTACTGTACAGCTCAACCTTGCAAACGCAGCTAAGGACGTTTATAAGTGGTGTACGTATGGAGCTAAGATCAACATACTAGTATCTCAATTTGGTTCTAGGTATATATTTCCGCTGGCGAGACATCTTTCGCTAGACTTCCTTAAGACGAAGATGACAGAGTCCGGCGGCTACTACGACGAGGGTAACAACCATCTCCGTCATACACTCCGAATCAGTACTATACTCAAGAACTCATGTGCCGATCAATTAGGCGAGAGCCTGCGCGCATTCCTTATCGTGCTGTTTAGCGCGGCTGCCAAGCAACAGACTGTGGCCGAAGTGGGCAATGTTGTGGATAGCGAATAGGTGGAAGATTAGGGGCAGCGCAAACGTGCGGAAGCGCTCGATGTGCAGGAATGGCGGTCAGACGGGCTGAGCAATTTGCGGTTTTCGGCGTTGGGTCTTTGGCGTTGAGTGGACAGTAACTGCTTTTAACCTTAGAATATAGAATCACAAGTACAAAGAGACTTGGCCTGGGTAGATACCAACTCATGTTCGGCGTTAAGTGTAAGAGAAAACCCCTAGTCCTTGTTTATTGGGCGTGCGTAGGTGCATGGTTCGGGTGGGCAAAGACAGTACATACAAGGGACGGGGTTGTATGAATCGTCACAATGACCATAGTGAAGTAACACATGAAACTAGCGCTTAGGTTCGGCCGAACATGCTATGATTGGAATGAGGCATGTCCTGCCACGTGACTGTATTAATTTGTGTTATATTCAGGGGTTGTATCAGAAATGCGTATCCCTTTGAAACCAGATAGTTCCAATATATATTATTCGGTGAAGGTTATAAGAGACTACAGTGATTGAGCTACACCGGAGCAGAGAAACATTTCTCCTTTGATTCGTGCGCAGTCACATGATGCGGGATCTGGACCTTCTTCGCAGGGAGGTGGGGTGAGTGATGTTATCGTATACAGCTTCCGCATCTACACATTCGTGGAGCGAGAAGTGGGAAACTACATAGTAACGCCATGTTAAATAAATACATATGAAATCTGGATACGCCGCTGATCTAGCTCCTTATCTGCAGCATCGACTTTATAAGGTACTTAAATGCATGGCTCAATTACGACGGGGCCGATGACGTGATTTGACACCTCGTTGACCTCCACTATCAATACATCGAAGCTCTCCCCCTGAGTTTTCTTCATCTTTTTCCATGTTCCTTCTAATTGTTCGATGCAATTGCTCTAAAGTAGTTTCTCTTAGAGCATTTCTCGTGTTGCACTGACAAGGTACCCCTGGATTTGCACCAAGTGTTCAAGTCCCTGACCAATCTCATCTTTGTAAATTGTGGGCACCCATACCCTGCGCTCCAGGCTATTCGCCTGTTTTAATTCATACTCGTGTTGCTTGGTAATTGCTCTAGTTGTTCTTTACAGTGCATCTGTAGTGTTACTGAAGATGCCAAGCAACAAGTCGAAATGTGACAGTAAAGGTTGCACGTGGTGCTCCACTGCGTGCAGCTGAATGTCGAAACTACCCCATGCCGATTCTTCTTGCAGTCGGCAACACAGCTGTTGAAGATTCGGAACTAGGCTTGAGCGGATATGACGGGCGGTCGCTTCTTCCTGACGCGGGATATCGTCGACAAGCCTCTGTACTTTGGAAAGCGACGCAGAAAGTACGAGGTCCCCGCCGTCTGCGCTGGCAACCATTGCGAGTGTGTCGCTGACATTCTGGTGCAGGGTGTGAATGTAGCGTCGCTGCTGGGAGGAGTCCGGAGCAAATGCCAGAAGGTATTGGACGATTGTCAGCAGTAGTGATATCATGATTAACCGTTTGAAGGTGCGGTAGTTTGGCGTGACTCGCCACCAATCGATCGTTTGGTGTGCCACAACATGCTCGGTTGGTTGAGTTTTGGTGCTTTTTAATTAAACCCTAGAACTGGCTGCCTGGTGGGTATTGCAACTTGTTCGTTTTCGAAGTTCAAATGCCGTTTGGAGGCGTTGCTACTGGGCAAGGCGGTGGACAGAGTGGATGGTTTTCTTTGACTTTGTGGCAAACCCTTGTTAACGCTCTCGTTTAGGTAATCCATGATATCTGTATCTGAAGTCCAGATGCTGTCATCTTTGGGTCCAATAACCATTGTGACGTACGCTGTGTGACCCGAAGTTTCCGAAACGCCGGTAAATAATGAACAAGAAATGCAGCTTAGGAGTTGATGTTCATACTCATAAGGGGGACGCTGGCTCTCCCTCGTTTCTCGGCATCATCTCGATGATTTACCATGTCTCAGGAAACACAATCCACACTGCGCCTCCACCTTACTCCAGCTACCCGATCATGGCCACCTCCGGAGGCAGGTGCTGCATCCAACTACGCGCTAGAAGCAGATGTCAGACGTTTAGAACAAGAGAAATCGACTGTGATTAGTAAAGCTGAGACGGTGCTTGCTAGCCCACTGTCATTACGGGTCAGCGTCAATGAATTCCTCGATGCGGCCAATCAACCTTTTGAAAAGCTGTCCGAGCAGGAAAAGCAAACGGACACAGGCACATTCCTTCAATACTGGAGACACCACTTTTCCAACAAGCTTGACCTTTCAAAGCAGCCACAAGGTAAGCCAAATTAAAGATCATCTTCTTCTAATTCTGAACCGAGTGCAGCTCGCCGAGATACCGAGACGACTTCTAAAGGGTGAATATAAAGAGTTTAGCACTTAACACCTTGGTCTAGAGTATAAAAGTATGAAAGCCCTAGCATGGTGCCTCATCGCTACTATATAAAGAAGAGACGTGATAAACACAAGCCTAGTGGGATAGTTTAAACATGTCTCGATTAAGACAATTCGATTATTCGTACGCACATAAGTCAGAGTATAGGTGGCAGGATGTTTCATTATCTGTGCCACTAATCGTCGGTCTAATTGTAAAGGCCGTCTAAGCACTAGTAACTAGTCCACGTACAGATTTGTGACTGGATAGGCGCAACATAGCTTTTGAGACAGGGGGTGATTTCTGGCCCTAGAGAAATCATTGGAACAGCAGCTGAATATATACGTGCCACCTAGATGACAGTATATGTGAGGTATAGTAACTGCGAGTGTCTACTGCCAAGGCCGAAAGAAACGATGATGCTGCCACGTAAGTTAAAAGATGCATGGCAACATTCAAAGGAACTCTGGTTCATCGGTGTCATCACGCGCAACCTGGAGCTCTTTTGGTATGGCTCTCCAAGACTACACAAGTACAGAGAAGAGAATATACAGGACAAGAAGGCTGCACACAAGGGACGGATTCTGTTCTTCGCGGGCCTGGTTGCCATTATTGCCATCGTCGGCTCATCTTCATCTCCAGTGACAAGCTTACAACCTTCGCCGGCGTCATCTGAGCCTCCGATGCCCCAACAGGCAGATATGAATCCAGAATTGCGTCTGCATTATCGGCCACAGCACCAAATCGTCTTGAGCAGGAGCATGGCATATACGCCAATCTGAGTAGCGGTCTAAATGCGACGAAGCACCACGAGACTCTTCAAAAGGACGTTAGGCTACTCTCCAACTTCCTTCATAAGATGTCTTTTATCGAAGCCAATCTCGTCAATGTAACAAGAAACGACTTGCTACCTGCGATCCATACCCAGCGGAACTGGCTGCTAGCGAACAAGCAATCATCGAATACGTCCTCTATTCAAAACATAGAATTCTGTCTTTTGCACGCGCAACTTAGCAAATCCATCCGAAATATCTAATCGTTTATTACATCGCTTGAGCACTGCGCAAGGATACTGATAATGCCTACGTTTGACATGTACTGTGCAGCACGACAACTCTACCTCGAGGCTAAACATAACATGACTAGATGGCGGATGTACAGCGATCATGTCGGTGGAGTTATCTTGTACACAGGAATGGTGTTTAAGCGAAACCTTGAATTGCAAGAAGCGGAAAAACAACTCACGCTTAGCTTCAAAAGTATCGAGGCGGTGCAAGTGCACCAAGAAGTGCGCCGATGGGAGCAGCTGGCCGGCGTCATTGATCGTATCATTCTTGGATGGAGGGTTTCTACTGGAGAAGCTAGGGTGTAAAGTTTCCATAAGCGCGTATAAATGGCAAAAGCTGGTCAGTAACATTGAGGATTGTTCGGACTGCATGCTTACAAGGAAGCCGGTATACAAGTGTTCTTGGAGGATTCGGTGGTGGCCCTATTTTGGCTAGCGTAGGTCAAGTCACTGGATGGAATATCGCTGGAATCGTTTCGGTAATGCGTTGCTGGGGCTTTCTTCGCCAATAGCGCAGAATGTTTCACATTGTCAGTTGGGACTTCTTTTCTTTTGGTCTCAGTTATTCACGGTCTACCTCTTGGCGTAGCAGAGAATCTCATCGCCCCCTTTACCAATATCTTCTCTTCAACCACTGGAACTCCTCTTTGCCTAAATTCTTTCTAGGCGTTTGCAGTCATGGAACGAGTTTCGAGCTTCAGTTTATCTTCTATCTACCTCCTCCTCTTCAAGACCTTTTCTATCATAGCTGAGTTAATCTTAGAATACTTTTTTTTCCACACTGTTGGATATCTTTATTATTATATCCATGCTTCTGTGACGGAGTAATTAAAGCAATGGGCTGGAATGAACGCGAGATGTACAGATTAGAGGCAACTAGGTCTATAGAGGCGTTGCACTCGCGCGCTGTTTACACAGCGGCTGGACTCGCTATTGTTCACTGCATTTTAGGGCGAGTTGGCTCGATTCGAAGGCTTATTAAATACTAATGTGTGACAGATGGGAATACAGCTTATGTACCCAATATCTCTACAATCTCGCCTACTGCGCAACCGGTCCTACTATAATCAGAATGCAGCTCGCAGGGCTTTCCTTAGACACAAATCGTGCGAATATATATCCTTTTAGAAGCATAGTTAAATCTCTTATCAACAGTTAAAAACAATAGAAATAGCGGACGACAACCTACAATCAGCGGACGAGCAAGCAGTATTAAGCTCGCCAAAGACTGTTACCGCGCAAGTACCTATCAAGACAGCGGGTAAGTTTACTGGACTTGATACCTTTTCTTGTTAACATGTGTGCAGAACCTATAGATACTCTGTCGTTTTCGGACCCATACTGTGTATCTACCACACCCCTTTCACCAACTGAGGCACGTATCTGCGTTGCCGACGAAGTTAGTATCCCTAGTGACGACGACAATCGCCCAGGTTTGGCCGAAGCTGCGAGCTCTGGTGGCACGGATTGGCTACACCTCAACGCCAAGTACAAACGTGCGCGAGCCGAATTGAGGCTTTGAAAGGTCCAAGTGCGGCAGGGAGACGACATAATTAGAGAGTTACAAGATGAAGGAAACAGAGACCGTGCTATCCATCAAGAATTTCACGATAATATAGCACGGCTGCTAGCTGAAAAAGAGAATTCGGTCCTCGAATTAAAGAATAAACTAACCGTAGAATATAGGTAACGTGATGAACACGTAACAGTAATTTCTTGGCTTAAGGTTGAACTTGATAACCTCCAATCCAAATACGAGACCGAAATTCATAAGTTTACCACGATTATGAACAAAATGCAACGGGACACTGAAAAGCTAGAGGGCCAATTCACAGACAAACAAATTGAAAGTCAGGAAATAATCCGCACCTTGAGTGTTATGGTCGCACAACTTCAAAGATGCAATGACCGGCTAAACAGTGGGATTTTCTCTCTTCGCTCGACGCGCTTGATCACAGCCGCCGTTATCACAGACATCAAAATTCCAAAAGTCGACAATCTTAATGATGGCTATACGATATTGACCATTTTTGTGCTCTACCAAATCACGATACAACCAGAAACTAAAATCTCACAGACGTACGAATTTGACCATGTCTTTGATGCGCCAAAAGTACGAGATTCGAATGATATTACAGCTATGGCTGTTGCCCTGGCTAATAACACCGTCCTCAATTCGCGGAGCCCCCGAAGCGCTTACATTATGGCTACTGGATACAGTGGCTGTGGAAAGTCAACAACTATCCTTGAGATTGCTTTCGCTATTGGAAACACACTCCTTCAAGGCTTACGAGACATTGGGATACAGGGTTTAGTACTTGCAGTATCTCAATTTCCTTCCAAAAAACATAATAGCGGCGTACAACAATGGATTAATAAACCAGAAGCTGGATTTGCATCACAAAGTGAAATTGATATTACAGTCGAGCCGGACACACATTTAAGGGCCATCTTCTTTGTCGTCACAAGCGCCCAAGCGCTAAATGATATATTAGAGCACGCTAACAGCTGTCGCACACTGAACCCTACGCCGCTTAACAAGATGTCCTCCCGCGCCCATATGAAGATCGAATTCATCGCAAGAGGCATGAAGAAGGTGGCTGGTACCGCACCTCGTTGTATTGATTTTTACGATCTTACAGGTGGCGAAAAGCACGATAATACTACAAATAAAGAACAAAGTACGGGGATAAACCAGGCTCGTACCGGTATCTCTACCCTGCTCGAGCAGTTGCGGAAGTCTACAAAATCGCCTGCTCAACTTGCTGATTCCTCCGGATACAAAGTATGTGGCCAAATGATCGTCTGTGTAGATCTAGCACTAACTCAAGCAGATTGTGACGAATATAAAGGAAAGCCTAACGGTGTGCACAACGACGCCAGGTCCCGGAAATGTTTTGCTCCTTCCTCATGTCAACTTGTGGCACCCGCTTGATCACACACGCATAACTCTCAGCAACAATGGCCACGAGTACAAGGACGGCATAGCATGACTTGTTGGATTTGGTTAGGTCAGTATTTCCTTCCAAATGAACCAAGAGATGTGCACCTCGATGCTAATTTGAGATGGTCAGGGCTTTTCAAGACCTACACTTCACTACATCTTCCACAACTAGCTACGAATCGACACCCTGGTGGACTTTCAGAAACCATACATGAGTGTGACTCCCATGCTGTTGATCAGACCAAGGGTATCCCATGCGCAGACCGTACGATACCTAGGTAGCAAACAGCTGACCAGTCGCTACTGGCCACAGCACCTAGCCTTTGAGATGAGTCGACACCCTGGTGGGCCACCAGCCACCATACAATACAATTCGATTACTTGCAATAGGTTTATTATCATGCACAATGGCAAACTTCCTGTAACTTGGACAACGTGGCTGTTACGCATAGGCAACTTCTAGAAGCAATCTCCCTCGATAGTCCTAATAAAGAGTGTATTAACAGCAATAATTGTCTACTACATCACGTTACATTCGTTTCGTTTGAGCAAACGTTATCGCATCGCGCATGGCCCATGCCGCGAGAACTAAAAAGCGATCAGGCGTCGCAAAGATGCTTGCAGGTAATTTCCTCACCTGCCATCTCCACTCAGACTCTCCAAGAATGTCAATGTCTGGTCAAGGTACGACTCCACCCACAAATGACGCCAATTTGCAAATGGAGCGATTATACAAAGGTATCGAACTTTGGGATAAATACAAGCGACTTCACGCAATCCACAGGAGAATCCACTTGTTACTCATTACCCAAGCGCCTTCCAACGACATTCCTTATTTTTGGTAATCGGCTGTTTTATTGATGACAACGGTCAAAATCGACGCTTGTTACTCGGAGTTGGCCATGGCAGCGGAGCTACAGCGCACGCAGTTATCAACAAGGCGCTCTTGAATGGTTTTCCAGAACAAGAAAACATTACTCCACGCATGGGATACTTGGTGGTTGAGCATGGCGTTATGGAAGAGAATCAAGAATCGTTGTTGGGTCCTTTCAATGATGTTGGCGAGCAGAGGATATTGCCATGCGTAGGCTCGGCTGTCCATCACATCGCTGCGAAGCTGGTCCATGGCAACGATTTCGCTGCATTAGAGCGTGATTTGTGCTCGGGCCAAGAAATTTTAGAGCTGGGGCAACGGAGTGGGCTAGGAATTGTGGCCCGTGTGCGCGATCTGATGCTATTCGTGGAGGAAGGTGGTCGTAGTCGGCTGGACAGCTTCAATAAAAGCCTAGTAGGTGATTTTGCAGTTGGCAAATTTAATGCGACTAAATCGGGATTACTGGTAAGCCAAGAAGCCCTTTTAAGCGAAGAATGACAACAATTAATCGCTGTATTAGTTGGATCTCATCTTGGCGCCTCTTACAAATTGTAGTCCAGTCTCGTGATCTAGGCCAAAGCTTTCTTCAAGAACAGCACATCAACTTCTTCAGAGAAGAGCAGATGCCAGAAGGAAAACCATGGAAGTCTATTTTACCCGAGAGCTTTGTTATAGCTTGCGATCGCGAAGTTATGGACAATTTCATATCCAGAATTACCTCAGTCCATAAAGCTGGAACCAGGCTAGACGCAGTCCTATCTTGAATCGACTTTCCAACCTGCATCGAGCATGCGCTTCCTGCTATAGAGGAATGCCAAAGTTCGCTTACCAAACTGCGCAATTCCTTCCATGGGAGTAGAGAGAAGGATCTACAAGTTCGCATCAAAAGCGTGTTGAACTCGGCTAATAATATGCACAAGATGATGGCTTCGCATCCCCTCTACGTTGTCATAATGCTCTTGAACCCTTACTTTTCCATTTCGCAATGGACACAGCACAAGAGAAACAAAGGGAGAGAGGTTGTTCAGACCTTACACAAGAACTTGTGTCAACCTTCTGCCCCTCAGATACGAAGGTTTAACAGTGACTGGGCGGAATATACGGAGCAAACGCCTGGCGTACAATCCTCTACGACGTCTTCCCTTTCATTTTGGACAGGATATGGGAGAAGATTCAAAGAACTCTCTGCATTTGCTCAACAGATTCTATCGGTCCCTGCCACTACTATAGCATTTGAACGAATTATCAACTCCAACGACAATCTCCAGAGTCTGGCCGGAGTTACCATGAGTAATGGAGGCAGCAATCACGAAATGGAAGATATTATCAATCATCCGTTCGTCGGGAAATCAATAGATTTGAGAGCATCCACGGCCTCACTACAACCTGTTGAGTCTCGGGGTCGGCGTATTTTTCCATGGAACGAACTGAGGGCAAAGCTTCCTCCGCGAAGGGTACTTCCATTTTCACGGCGCGAAATCCCTGCTTCGCAAAGCATCAATAGATGTCAGGCCAACGAGGGCCGCGCAGGAGACAGCACAGAAAACCACGCAGTGAATGACGAAGACCATGGCAATCATGGCACTGATGATGAGTGGGACATTTAAGGAGAGTAGGCAATAGTCAAATGTACAAACAACATATCAATACTGTTTTTATTGGTTGGCCGTTTTATACTATTTAGGTAACATGTTCTTTTCCTTACATACTGTGTGTATCTTAAGCCCCTAGGTATCGCAATCGTCCCCCAAACCGCATGGCATACATTTAGCGGGAGGTAAATCATGATGGACATGGCAATGACCGCAATATAGCACATACTATCTACTTACAAGTCAACAAGTGCTATTTGAATAAGCAATGTAGACACGTGCAACTACTTCACTTCGGTTGGAATAACGTCGTCATCCACTTCCCAATTCTCCTTCAGGTCCAGATACACTTGAATATAGATGCCGGCCAACGCCTTCAAGTGCAAGCCAAGGCTCTTGAACCACCTCGACACTTCTGCTAGTAACGATAGAGTAGTCTTAGGGGCTATATGTGCGACGGCAGCGGCAGGAGCTGCAGTCCTTTTAGCCCTTATCGTCTTTGGCGGAGGCGTTGGTAAGGATTCCATCTTGTTTTCTGTCCTTGATATGTAATTAGGTGCCTGGATTAGGGTTAGCTTTTTTAGAGAGGTGGAATTTTCGAGAAGAAAGTCAAGGCTAGACTCGATCGCCCAGCTTTCCACGGAAGAATCGCTCACATCATCCAGACTAATCCCCAAAGCTACTTCTTCTACTTCAGGAAGGTCATCCAAAAGTTAGACGTAGTCTTTGGTTGCTCTAGAAAGGCTAGGAAGGCAGACACGACGAACGTAACATAAACCACTGGCCTCCCCACTACCTCGCAAAGTTTAATGGGATAGTAAGCCACGGAAAAATTTGCGCTCATCACTGGCTCTTGAACCATGAACATCTCCCGAAAATATAAAGGTAGATTCTAATATCCACTGCCGAGAGATGTAATAACGGGCTTCAGGTGTTTGTCGGCATGCTACAGGCAGGACAGATGGGCAACGTAAGGACTTGTCAAAAACAATAGTGTAGACGTCAATGTCCTGCAAGTTCCTCAAAAATCTCCGAACAGGTCACTCTCGTTGGCCCGCATCCTCTGCAAACCGGTGCACTTCTTTCCAATGAAGTTTCAGAATCTCCTGTGGCGTCTTGGGGTCTAGATAGCCAGGCAGTTTGAACAAGGGAACGCTACAGTCGGACGTGTTGGTAGCCAGGGCATTGGAAGCACCTGAAGAAGGGCCGGTTAACATTGCGCCTCGAATCCGAAACTGCGGAGGCGCATTGGGATGAGGGTTCGTAGCTGCTGATATTGCGTCTGTCTGCTTTGGTGGCACGGTGAACGTGGGGCGTGGTGTCGGAGCTGTCGGAGTCACCCTGAGGTGCTGTTTCGGCGCCTGGTTTTGATGATTAGGCATAGGTGACTTGAATGCCAAACCTCGAATTCTTGATTTGGCTGAACGGCCATTTGAATTGGTAGGCGTGTGAGGATCTGAAATCTCAGGCAAAAGCTGGTCGCAAGCCCTAGTGGAGCGGGCAAACGCCATGGAATTTTGGGAAGACAAGGCTGTTTCGATATCGTCTTCGTTATCCGCATTGCCCATCTCTGAGTCAAAGTTACCGGCGCTTATCTGACTTGCGGGAAAAAGTAGGAATTCACGAGGACGATATGGGTGTATCGCATCCCGTTCATCCATTTGAAGACTGTTCGATAACATCTCCGCCTCTTCATAACCTTCGCCTTGGTTGTGTGGGTTGTTCTGAGTTCTATCGACCTCATCGACACCAAGATGAACCTCGCCTTGGGCTTTAATGTGTGATCCTATGGTAAGCGAAGTAACATGATTGGCGACGGTGTCCTGCGCAATGGTCCTCTGGTCAACCGCCTGTGATTTGACTGCTTGGCTGTCATTGCGTTTATCGGAGCGCTCGTGTGCGTCGCATTGTGGCTCAAAGGGTTGCTTTCTCTAATCTTCGACACTTGGGTCGTCTTGCAAATTGGTAGTTTGCTTATTGACATCTCGTTTGGTATCACTATTAGCGTGGTGCAGCTGAATTTACATTTCTGCTGTATTACCTTGAACGGTAGTTAAGGCTTCAGCGTCCTATATGCCAAATGGTGCGCTAACAGTAGATGAAGGACATTGTGAGTTGGTGACATCCACTTCCATGTTAGCACCATAATTTCCGGGTCCCACCTCCTGGTTGGCAATCTGGGACTCTTCGAATGGTGGACTGTCTTCGATATGCTCCATGCCTGGTCTGTTGGTTGAGATGAAAGAGGGCGGTGTTCGACTGGGAGGATGATCTGGCTCTGACTGTCTGCGTTTGCCTTTTTGAAAATCAGACATCTTCAAGCGAATGCTCTACTCGTTCCTGTTGCCTAATACAATATTAGTCAATGAGTCGTCGAGGAAGCAAACATAATTACCTAGGTACTTTGGGGTATTTTCCTCTCCTACAACGGGAGGCAATCATAGCTGAACTCGTGATTTTAGGTTGCGGTCTTTATGTTTGCTTTAGCTTATGTAAGAGCTGTCGCCTTCCGCGAAGTAGCCTTTGTAGCAATATTGTGAAACGAGAAAACATTACGGGTTATAGGACGATTTCTAAATTGAGTTGTGTGAATAAATTCAAAACATAAGCAGGTCCAAGCAGTATATATTAAACTATCGCATGGCAGGAATGAGCGAGTGTATTTATGATACAAATCCTACACATGCTTAAGAAGTTTAGAGAGTGTGTCGAGTAAGGGATGTGTGCAGGCTATTCCAATCCTAGATCTTGTATAATCTTTATCCCTCGTGAACATTGGCCTCAAAGCCGCTGCTCGATTTGGTGCATGCTATTTATGAAACAGCGCCTTTTATTTTTTTGATCTTTCATTCTCTACTATCTTTGAAACTAGAATGTCAACGCCGAATTGAAATTGATCCTACTATTCCTTAGTTTTGCCAATTAATTTTAACGCTAGCTGCAACTACTGGTGCGTGTTCTGGAGGAGTATAACCGCTCCAGAGACTGGATCGTAGAGTCGCGAGAGATGTTGCGCACTATTGGCGGGAACGACGGCGAGTAACTAATCCCACGCTCCGCGTTTAAACTTTCCCCAGGCGATGTTGGTGTTTCCCGCGTCGAGAAGCCCGGCCTCTAAAAGTACGGTTGCGTCATGCATGTGGCTCAGAGCCTTTTGGTACTTGACCACTACTCCTGCAGCTAGGGAGTGTGTCTTCAGAAGAACGTTTTGTAAGCCTTGCAGGTTGTCACATGACAGGTTCTTGCCAGGAGCGACCTGAAGCTGTCCGAGGCTGACGTCAAGATAGTTACGAATTTCACTAGAACCAACGTTTCCCTCATTTACTGCGCTGTTACTAGATTGTAGAGTGTAGCTCACAGCTTTGGCTAGGGTGGCGTGGAACATTGGTTCAGATATGTAGGCCCGGGACTGATGTAAATGTAAAATTGCTAATTTTATCTCATCGTCCTTGACGTGAACTCGATAACTGTTGACTGATAGACTTGACAAATTCGATGCACGGTAAGCGAAAATCCAAAATACTGAAAAGGCCAACATGGCCATGAAAGCCATGATGTACATTATTTGCTTCTTGATAATAACTGGCTGGTAATGCTGCACCTGAAGATAGACGTAGCGCAACGCAGGTAGTCGGACGGAGGCAACGGTACGGCAAAAGTTGTGTGCGGTGTTCAGGTTCTTTTCTAAAGCTGCCGAAAATTGCTGTTTTTCAGAGGTAGAAGGCTGGCGCGTGTCCTTTCGTCGGTCGCGAAGGCCCAATACATTTATTGGTGTGTCTTCGCTCATAAGGAACCTGTGTGAACGTAAGGTTTAATGATAATGATATTCGAATTTGGGAAACTAAAAGCCTGGATTTTGAGCAAGTAGATTCTCTATTAGATAGATAAGAGCAGAGTCTTTCGTTGTTTACATAATAGAATCTCAGGGCTATATACAGCTCTAGCAGAGTACGCCAAAGTACATTGTCTTACTATCTAGCGCAGCCAAATGGCGTTCGTGTTTTAAGGTACCCACTATTGCTTCAGCTCAAAATGAGCTTCTGCACGTTCGTTAAAGGTGTCCTGTCTTACTATTCTATTCCGCGTCCCAGCTGGTCCATAGCTGCACTAGCGGAGCAGGTTCAAAGCACGGAAAGACTGAAGCCTTTCTAAAAAGTAAATCAAGACAGAACATACCAAGTATGGCCTATAATCGCTACAAAGACATCAACACTTACATGGCCAGACCGCAAGATGTCTGCGTCATCTTATAAAGCAAGTTTTCTAAAGTGTACTAGCAAAGGGTTTTAATACTAGTAACCTTAGAAACATACTTGCAGTTTCTCAATCTGTATCTTAACTTAATTATTACCCTGCAAGTTATTTAACACAGAATATGCTACTAGATTACATTCTCTTTATCCTATCTACGGCTCTAACAATTGCACTCGCGCACGAATTCAACTTTACGCCTTGGTTACTTAAAGTTATAAAAAAGATTAATCTAGAAAGAGTCTAGGTAAGTAGGCTGTTTTTCAACGCGCTTATAAAATGGAGACTGACTAAACGGCTGCTAGGCTAGCTCTACGTGGTATAAGACTACAAGAGGATACCTTACTTGTAAAGAGGCTCTACTAACTACATTTCAAATTATTAAATTGTTTGGCGCGATTGTAGCACTTATGGAAGTAGGACAAGTTTCGTAGACGGCATACATCTATTGCTTCCGCATTCTCTAGCCGACAATGTCTCTCCTCAAAGTTATTTTGCTTCCGGCAGCATCGCCTCTTATAATATTCTCTACTAAAGTATTCTATATTGCGCTTTTTATACGATAGCTATACCTTATCTATAAGTGCGGAATCTTTATAAGTTGCATTTGTTTAGCGTCTAAAAAATTCCTTACTCTTTATATTTACTAAAATAATTATTAGTTATTATATAAAATAATTCTGCCTAATTATTAATATATATATGTATAAGGTCTTTTATAGTCTACGTAAAATAAATCAACGCTTAGAGGACGATTTTAATTATAGATAATAGCTACTATTAATTTTAAAGCTTTATATTATAAGTGATTATACTAATTCTATATAATATAGCAAAGGATAAGTATTAGTATTACGCAACATCTATTATATATGTAATTTTAGGGGTATAGGTTTAAGCAAGTATATATATTACAACTATAGAATATCTATTATGTTTGCAATAAGGTCCCCGTCTGTATTCTTTTTTGTTAGAGAAGCCGGTTTAGTCTAGTACTTAGTGTCTATTGTTTGTACAAGTGTAGGTCCTTTAATAATATTTGCGATCGGGCAAAGCGATACCGAGCTTTTAACCTCTATGGTAGCAATCTAATTGTAGTAATTAATTGCGCACCATGAAAAACAACAAGCCTTTACTTGTTTCCCCTAGCGATGGAGTCTTTATCCGAGTAACTGGTTTATATTTAAACTTAGACTTAGGTTCTAAGTTGGGCGATTGTCTAAGATTTCTTTCTCGCAGCGCTCAAAGCCAACTTGAAAGCAATTTCTCGGTACGTATTTGTATTCAGCTTCACTTTTTTCACCTAGCATCTCGAAAGTACATTGACATCTGTTCACAGGAGCTAGAACGGACGAGGAAATCTGAACCATGACACCTCAAGAACACCATGCCATTCCAAAGCCATAAGCGGGCCAGCCGCTCAACGTCACTTCACAGCCTAATAAGCGTGAGAAAGAAGATAAGACCCCATCGCTAGAGACAGAGCATGAGAACGCGGTCGATCAGGAGCCCGAGATTCGCTCAACTTTGGAACAGGGCTCTTCTGCCCACGCTACGCCAAGCCGTCCTGGGAACGATGAGGGCGATGCATCCGACGAGGCAGATGCATCAGATGACGGCTCCGACAATAAATCTGATGGCAATGATGAGACCTCAGGCATCGATTCTGATGGTTTTGAATACCAAGACAGCGAAGGGTCATGCTCTCATGGACCGACGAGGAGGGTAGTGACGAGGAGAGCGAGAAAGAGGGCGACGAGGAGGAAGCAAATGTGGCAGAGGACAAACGCTTGGTCAAGCTTTAGAAACTTTAGGGGAAGGTGAAAACAAGATGGCAGTTTCGGTGTTGCATAACGTTTGTGTCGAGGTCAAAGAGTGGTTGGGGAATCAATGTTAGCAGAGGAAGAAGGAACTTTCCGGTAGTATCGTAACATAATATTCTTTTTAGCTAGGTCATGTTCTAAGTTGTCTAAAAAGTCTCACCAAGCCTCTACATTTCGTCAATCAGCGGTATACATGCACATCCTCATAACATTTCTCACTTGAAAGCATTTTCGGATGACGATGTTTCACATTGAACCTTAATCATACAGCCCTGTGCCCTGCCTCCCACCGCTGTCGATGGGCTTCACAGCAAAACCATAGTGCGTGAGCGTCAGGAACAGTATTGCGCGATATCTTGCAATTGTTGTTGTTTGATAGCTTAGCAGCGCACTGCTGCTTCTGCTTTGGTTGCTTGTAGGGAGAGATAGGCTGAGGCGGAGCAGAGGCTGATTTTCCAGTTACGACGTTGGAGCCAGAGAACCGTGGACGGAACCAAAGACGCAAGTACGCCGGTAGTAGTACAAAGTGATACCAGATTAAGAAGCTGGTATCACCAACAGCTGAGTAGATCGTTTTGCATCTCTCTTGTCGTGACATGTACAGAGATAACCAAACAAGGCCGTATAAGATAGATTGTGTTGCTCGCCAGCAGCCCTGAAGTCCAGCCTAGAGCCAGCAGAAGAAGAAGTGTGGGAGCATTCCTATCAGAACTAAGATGCAGATGAAATATGCAAAAAGATTGAGGTTCATTTCGAGTGATATAATGCAATACAAGTTGGTGGGCCAAGGTTGTGTATCGCGTTAGATAGGTGCAAGGCATTCTGGCAATCCAAGTAACATAGGACATCTTAAATCCCGTGATCATTCCATTGGCGTATTTGGTTAGCGTCTGAACAGTTTGCGACGAAAGTGAAGGAGATTCGTGATCATGACCGTATACGGCTGAATGCCTTCGCCTCTCCCCCTTTCTTTTTGAAATATATATACATGAGATGCAGTACATCGATAAGCTCACATAATCCAATAATACTCAAAATTGGAATGTTTTGTAACCATGTGCTACTTAGAGTTTCATGAGATTGTACATATGCACCGCACATACCAGTAGACGTTCGTCCGTTCCGGACTCTGAGGAATGATTTGCAACAGAGCTTGACGAGGGTCGATCGTACTCCCTGCCTAAGCGAGCAAATGATAAAACATCATCGCCAGCAATGTCATCACAAATGACACCAACTCTACCAAGATGAAGCAGCAGAAGAACTTTGCAATTCTCAAGAAGAAAGGCGTTGTATAATAAAGAGGTAATAGTGCATCGAGAAGTGACATGATACCCCACATGATATCAGAAAGGATGAGCACAATCTTCATCGCCGCAGTCACATCGACAGAAATGAGCTTTTGAATTGCTAATGTCAGGGCAGCGATCTGCGAAGCTGCAGGAGGAGGCAGGGCTTGCTACGCCGATACTTAGAAAAGGTACGGGCTCGAATGAAAGGCTTTAGAAGACTTACATATGCCCACAGATTAATTGCAAGAGCAATGATCGAGCCGTAGACTAGCAGGACCTTCAGTGCGTCCTGCACGCGAGTATCAGCTTGGGCTTTTCGTCAAGAAAGTATTATCACGACTGATACTGACCTTTTCCTGGAACGCCCCGAGAATGTTTCTCAACAAAAAGTCACCTTTTAGGCTATTTTCGTGGATGGCGACGAGGCCCGCAGCTATAAAGGTGATTGATATGTGCCTGTGAAAACCCATGTTGCTAAGCAAGGTGAATACTTGGATTACTCAATGAAGTGCAATGATGTTTCTCTCGTGTTGATGGATGGCAATAGGTGTTGCGATGTGTACTCTTTCATTATGTTTTTAGCCGATCTCGCACAAATTGTAACATGTGTCTTGCATTGCTGCTATTTGCTGACACTATACATTTTAGGTCCAAAACAATCTTGAAGCTCTCCAATCAGCTAATCCCACATGGCCAGGCCCAAGGCAACAGCCGCATAATGTGTCAGTGCATCGAATGCTCCATGGCCATGTCCCTCACCAATGCTACACTCCAATGAGCGGGGCCATCTGTGTGCACTGGAGTGCTGTTTGAGAGACTTGCGACAGCAGCTTAAACGAGTAGGGGTGAGAATAAGTTATATTTCACTGTTAGGTTTGTGAGGCATGTGTGTTGTTAAGATACAGTAGTTCTCGCTTCAGATCTTGTGTAAAGGAGTAGGTTAAGATTGGCTCATAGCATGACTTCCTTTGGCATTCCAAAACCATAAAGTCTCACAACATGCGCTACTTTGGGCACTCTCAATTGCGGAAGAATTCGGGGGCAGCTAGTCATGGCCACCTGCCAAATGTCTTACAGCCAGGGCCACAGCAAGCAGTGCACGATATAAGCGCACCAGTCGTACAGGACAGCTATCATGAATACCAACGTTGTGGTAGTCCGATGAGCCCACACCAGAAGCCGGGAGCCAATGTAAATGGTGACTACCAATCCAAAAGCAAGTGTTATTCCGGACAGTTCGTTGCCCGTATAACAGGCCATGAACGAAGTGATCGTGGACACGATTCGTGAGAGCGAGGCAACCATGTCTTGAGAGTGGATGACAGTATTCGCCAACTCCTTGGAGACGGGCACGGCCACTCGATTGAGGTGAAGCGCTAATTCATTTGATAACGAAGTCCTTGTAAGTCTTGCGCTTCAAAATGTGGGGAGTAAGACAATGCACCTTCTGGGCGCTGGCTTCACTTTGCTGGAGCCAAACGAGACATGACTCAAAGAGTTTCAATCCATACGGGACTATCAACCCAGTTTTGTAATATACCAATGGCTATGTAATTTCTTTAGATAATACTCTGGTCCTGGGCTTGCAACATGACGAAGCTTTATTTGAATCTGTCGAATGAGAGTCACGCACGCCTTGCCGACACTTCCAAGATACGGATAGAGGAGAAACAGACCAGCGCCAACAAAAAAAGTAAGGGTTCGTTTGCGGCCAGGCGAATGATGAGGGTGACAATGTTTTTGATCATGGGTAGCCAGCGGCGGCCGAAGCTGAGGTTCGGACATGCGTACTATGGAGCTTGGTAGAGTCTGTCGTTCAACCCTGTAGTGTTGATTGACAACTGGGCAGAATCGTGTCTGAGCACTGTACGTTATTGATTAAATACTTGAGCGCTGAAGCAGTCTGCGGCGGGATGTTATGTTGGCGCGTCGTTTGTTGTGAAACAAAGCAAACGTACAAACTATGCAAAGGGAAAAAGCGTGGCCGATGCGGAATAGCTGTTGATAACAGACTATCTACCGTGCTCGATTGTGGGCTATTGGAGTCGTTAGGGGACGGGATGGGCTCCGAGTGCATGCAGACGAGTGAGAGATGAATAGCATGACGATCATGAGTGGGCTCGAATCATCCGCCAAGGTTAGAGTGCAATAAGAGCAAACTCATTGACCAAAGCGCGATAGACCTTAATCCGAGCGTGCCAGTCCTACTGAAGGTCTGCCTTCATTCAAAATTGATGTGTGTATACTGGTCAGACTTTGCGTGCCATTCCCAGTGCTCCCACAAAACATAAAGCTCAGCGGAAATTACGTGACCACAAGCTATAGAGTACTCACCTCTTCATTTGGAAGACTGCCAAACGCATTGTTACCAAATAGACCGCATGTCATGTACCGACAATGGCCATCAGTCTGTTTCTGGTGCTTCACTTTCATCCGCACCTGGATGTTTGGCAAGCCTTTCCCGCACTCACCCTTTCCGCGCATCACTAACATCACCCCGACCATATAGTAGGATGCAGGGTCGATATAGTTCTGCTTCACAAAGTATATCCTACTCTTCTTCGTAAAGATGGCGATCCTCAAAACCTTGTTGAAAGGCTGTCGATTTCAATATTTTGGTTTAAGCACTGGAGTTGACTTTGCGTAGAATGTGCTGTTTGATCGCGTGCTGTGGAGTTGCAGCATCGTTCCGAAGGTCTGGAACCACTAGGCGAGCGAGGCCGAGATTATTGAAGTTCTGAAGCATTCGAATGAAACTAGCTACTAGAGTTTTGGGAGGTGGAATCTCGTGGCCAAGTCTATCCCATAAATCTTCACACACAAGACTTGTAACTTGGCTCTGTGATCTTCGCGTTCAGGCTGATTCAGGGCGTTCAAAGATTTCAGAAGTAGGTTGTCTAAATCAGCAGTTGATGGGCTTGCGCCAGTTCCAATGGAGCTTGCATTGTCACTAGTTGAATCAGGGGGCGGATGAGCATAGCGTGCGGCGAAGTCTTGGTCTCGTGTGACTGAAAATCGTTTAGTCTCGCTTAGTCAGCACAATGCGACTTGTCCCTCCAAGTAGTCACTCGACTACACTTTGCTACTGACTATGACGTAATAGTATAACAGGATTATTTGCCGAATTGCGTGCGCTCTTAGCTCGTTAGCCCATGAATCGACATCATTCATGGGAGACGCAATATTACTGGTAGGGAAAGGACAGCCAGCCACAAACCCGAGGTTACGAGAAGTGCCAGCTTCATCCCGCCACTGCTAGAAGTCGCAACTTGCCAAACAAATTGCACAACGGGCCCTAGATAGAACCCACGATGGCACCAATGGCCGGTGGTTAACACACAATGAAATCGATGCATTGGCCTTGAATGAAATCGCCGTGGAACATGGCATACTTGATCCGGAGCTTAGTTTGCCTCTTGGTCATGGAACATCTCAGAATAAAAGCAGACGTGGCAGTCGTCTACAACGTACTTTGCCTATCCGCGAGGATGTTCAACGTTTAGGGTTAGATAAAGAAAAGCCTACATTGACTTGGTAATGTCTTTCCTATTCGTCAGCGCACGCGCACCGTTACGCTAACAAAATCGTGAAAAGTTGTCTTCTTTATATGCGACAAGTTTGAATCAGCCTTGATTCTACTGTTTAAATAGATCTTTTCCGATCGGGCTGCCATACAACGATAGTTATAGTTATGTATATCGAACGATGTTGCCTCCAGCCATTAGCTGAGTTAATCCCTCTTTCTATTACCGCACATCAGACAACCTTGCTACGCCCAAATCTACGCTATATCGGTCGAGCCAACCAAATTTCAGGTAGTGCGACCACAAAAAG
Organism: Shiraia sp. slf14; assembly: GCA_000498155.1. Taxonomy (NCBI): domain Eukaryota; kingdom Fungi; phylum Ascomycota; class Dothideomycetes; order Pleosporales; family Shiraiaceae; genus Shiraia; species Shiraia sp. slf14. The sequence continues at coordinate 99,989 of AXZN01000070.1, forward strand.
AGTTGTACGGTTGACCTTCGCTACTTTACTAGGTCGCAAGAGCTTCTCTTTCGGCTCGGCCCGATCCAATGACTATCAATTCTGTGCAAAAGGGGGTATTGCACCCCACCACTTTGTGCTATTCTTTGATACAACCACTGTGCTGCAATTCGGGACAGATTTTAATCACAAGTTCAAAATCGTGGTACCGACGGAGGGCAATAACTACGAATCATGCTATGCCTTGTATATTGCATCTCTTCGGCAGCCAGCGGTGTCTGTTACTAAATTGATACCGGTCTCGAAGAAACGACAAAGAAGCGCAGGTCCTGTGGAACGAGAGCCTCTAAAACGCCGCTGCATTCTTAAGAGCCACTTGGACCTTCAGAACAACATCTTACAGCAGCAGAGTATGACGGATACAAAGGTGGTGCAATTAAAGCATGCTAGGAACCGCAAATTTGGTAGATGGATCGGTTGTATTGCACGTGCTGTTAGAAAATTTTGGCGATAGCGTTCTTCACTTCAACTACACAGCTACTGCCCTTGTTGAGTTACTCAAATTATTCAACTTTCATCTAATTTGTACCCTGGTCTTGGGTCCAGCACTACGGCCCGCTGATGCTGATAGAACTGCTCGGTGCAGCTATATGTTACGTCCGTCTGCTCCGACTGCGCTATTATCGTGCCCTTCCACATATTACCAAGAGCGCCTCCAGAAAAGAGGTGGATATCAGATAGGGCCTTCTTTTCGAGTCGTGCCGAAGCAAGGAAGGCAAGCCTATCCGCGCCCTCATTTCCTTCTATTCCTCTGTAGGCCCGTACGTGTGTAAACAGAGTCTGAAAGGACGATTGTTCTCTTGCAGAAATATGCTCTATATTATTTCGGAGTGCACCACAGGCATTCCTTTGTTGGTCGTCCATCCGTTCCTCTCCCACGATACGCACCATCTAGTAACACAGTGGATGGAATAACTTGAGTCTGACAGTATCTCTATGGATGGGACGTATCTGGAATACCTGAGAGCAAGTTCCATAGCCAGAAATTCTGCCATCTGCTTTGTGGCGTTGGCACGGGCAACTGATATGGATACATTCTTGACGGATTCATTTCCAAACCATATCCCTATTCCTGAGTATCCGCGCTTGTTAAAGCCAGGTATCCAACTTCCGTCTATATATACCTTTGTAACTATTGTGGTGAAACGATCAACCCGGTTGTAGGATTGTAAAATACTAGACTATCCTGTGCTTATGTACACAGATCAGAGATATATTGCTTGCTTCGAAGGTTCCGAACATCCCCTGTCGTATATCTACAGCTATTTCTATAGTATTAAACTCGCCCACATCGTTGTCTAGCAACATTTAGGTAAATTAGTGTATATCAAAACGGGTCAAATGACAATTATATTTATGTCCCATAGTGAGCTTATTCTCGGGAAATGTACAGTTTATTCCCTATCTGTCCCCTATTCTACTGATGTTAGAAAACCTGACCTTAATATATATACCCTCCATACGCACCTGTTCAGACATTATATTAGTTGTGGGTTGCAGCGACGCTGCAGACGTGCTACATTTTAACATACCGCCACACGCAGCGCGAACAGTCACATGGCAGCTTCCAGCAATGCATCCAAATCTATACATTTGGGGTCGTAGGTCTCGGTATATTCGTAGATACCAAAATGCTTATATACATCTATATCTCCATCAAACCCCCATTCTTCTCTCCATTCGTCCTGTGCTAACTCTAGGAGTATCTCTTTATACACCTCCGGGTCTACATGCGCATCGATGTTAGAGATGCTTGCAATAATGCGCATAACTTCATCGGGCATGAATTCGAGGTTGCAATCGTAACATAGCAGCTCCTCGCCTTGTGTGGCGCATGGGCATATAATACATTCATTAGCTGCGTAAGATTCCATGTTATATCGTTATATACAGCAACGCTGTTGCAAACGACACATAATGAATACGCTACAAGACCTACGCTCCCTTCTTTCGTCCGGCTACTTTATAAAATGGGTAGGGTATCACAGCGAACGCTATGTATGGGTGCATTTACACGCCCCGTTAAAAAGAGAGATAGAGCTCGTAGTACGTATTGACTCCGACTACACCCAAGAGGACTTTACAAAGGTACGTTCGTCTTTTGCGGATGCACCCATGTCGGCAATAGGAACAATATAGTCGTTAAACACACGCCTGAACACACTGAGACTAGCTTCTATACTAGGCATCAACGTAGGAGGGAGCGCCATGCCTAGTCTAAACAAGTAGGTGATGGGCCACACAGGTTCTGTTATAGGATACGACATAGAGCCCAACCGCTCGCAGGTGCTAATAAGTTTATTTAACACACTAAGTGCATCGATATTGTCTCTGGCAACATACCGTAGCTTCGGGGGGTCTAGGGTATTTCGCTTCTATCTAGGCGTTAAGTTCGACTATATACTATGTAAGAGCTCTAGTAACACTACAAGGCAATTTTTGTTGTACGTAAGCTCGTATTATCCCTAATAGCTAGTAGGGTACAATAACTTTGCATTCGACAACTTACGTATATAATTCCATACACCCCCTAAGTTTAACTTAATACTAATATATATAAAAGTTAGTATTACTTTATCTCGCTCCCTTATATATTATATTAATTCGTAGGGTACGTATAATAAGGTCCTATATATTAAATTATATACCTTCTTACTATAATATAATATATTAAGTAGTAGTAACTAGTTAATACTACTCTATCTCTAGCTTAGATAATCTTAGGACGTTAATAGTATAACTAGTATAATATAACTTATAGACTCTATAGTTACTTATATTAAGGATAGAACTTCTTTATAACCTCTCTTTAAATACCCTTGTATTAATACTTATTAGATAATCTAAATAATAAGAAAGGCCTCTCTATACTACTATAGCCTTTACTACTAGCTACTAGAAAGGTAAACTAAGTATCTAATTATATAAATTAGCGAGTATAATAAACCTAAATAATAGCTATTTGCGCGTATAAGTAGCTTTCTACTTATATTACTCTATTAACAAGTTATAAATCTCTTTATTACCTAACTATTATCTTAGCTATATTTCCTTAAATCTAAATATTATAGAACTAACTTTTACTTTTTCTCTAGAAGTAATCTAAAGCTTTCTTTTCCCTAGTCTTATTCTAGCTTTTTATTATTATTATTTCTAGATTAGTATTAAGCGTTTCTAGAAATTAGTAAGGTTTTTTATAGAGAAGCCTTCTAATATAGCTTTTAGCGCGTAATATAGAATAGAAGTTTTAGAGAGTTCTTAAATAAGGTCTTATAATATAGTATTATAGTTTAGTATTAGAGAATTCTTCTTTAAGCTCGCTTACGTTTATAGGCTTGCTATAGCTACTCTATAAGCTACTATTATTAAAATTAAAGTAAGAAAATAGAGAGAAATAGTATAATATAGTAACTAGACCTAGGCGTATATATATTATTAACTAAGAAAGAATATACTACTAAAGTCTAAGTATAATATAACCTTACTACTTTTAAATACTAACTAGAAGCTATAAAGCAATATAGCTATTCTAATATTAGTAATACTATTTTTATAATTTAGTTATAAGGTTTATTAAGACTAAAACTATTAGTAAAGTTACTATAGCGGCGCTAAAGTCTATAAGAGTCTAAATATACTCTTTTGCGTAAATATAGATTTAACTATAAACTATACCTTAGGAGACTACTCTTATAACCTAGTTTAGTATATAAGTATAGAGTATATTAAGATATATTCCTATATTATTATATTAAAAAGAACTCTATACTAACCCTAACTATACTTTAATTTACTCTACTTATAGTTAGGTATCTTTAGTTCTTCTAGGTATATAACGCTAGCGAACTAGTCTTAACGTATATTTTGCTTTAGGCTTTATATAGTAGTTATAAATTAGACTATATAAACTCTTAGACGAATAAAAGTTCTATAGCTATAAGATTAACCGTATTTTACGCTTCTAACGTATCTTCTTAGTACCTCTAGTATAATTAAAGTATAAATAAGTATTATAAATATATTTTTTAGTTTTTATTATATATAGGCGAGACTTAAACAGCTATTCGTATAGCATATAATTACCTACCCTTTTTAGTTAATAATATACCTATATCCTAATTATCTTAGCCTTTGTTTGGCTTATACTATATACTATACTTAGATAGGCTAAAATATTGGATTATTAGAAATAGCTCCTATATATACTAGTTAATACTCGTATATAAGAGGCTAGTAGCTATATAAAAATATTATAATAATCTAAAGAGTAACCTCTAGGGTCTACTATACCTAATAGTATTAAGATATAACGCCTTATATATATAGACTATTTGTAAGTATAGAGAACTATCTAGGTAGCTATTAAGTAACTATTATATTTAGGTTATTAAGGGTATTTATACCTATAATATAAAAGCTTTTATTATTATAAAACTACGTTTCTTAATAGTATAATTAAGTATTAGCCGTACGTAATCTAGAGGCTAATAGACGTTTATATTAGAGAGATACAATACTCTACCTCTAAGAGCTATATAGCCTTTACTACCTTACGTTTAGACTAGCCCTAAAATATTTACTAATCTACGTAAATAAGTACTTTACTATTACCTTAGTTAGCAACCTAATACTAGCCTTCTAGTTATCTATATTAAGGTTTCTTTACGTACTAACCTAAAATATTATTTATTTTAATTAGTTAACGTACGGTATTTAATCTAGTAGTTTTCCGCTACGCTATAAAACTATAAGCTTTTTAACCGCCTACTTAATTATAATAGTAGATAAAGTAATAACTATTCTAGTCTAATATCTTATTTACAGTTCTAAGATACGTTCTAGAAGACTTTTATTAAAGTAATATTAACCGTATATATTATACGCGGTACTTTGCTATATACTACGATAAGGTACTCCTATTATTTATATATATAACTAGAAATATAGTAGTATTATTATATTCTATCTTAATCTTAATATTAGTATCTTAAGAAAGTCTGCTTTTAGGCGGTATTGTTTACTATTTAGATATAAACCTAAACACGAAAAGTCGCATAGCAATAGCATAACCCTTGCGCGCTAGAAACGTAGGAAGCTCCATAACCTCTTTATTGCAAACTAGCGTCTAAAGTTAATTTGATAGCGTTAATAGGTATTAGCAAAGGTAATCACAACTTCACGTCTTTGGATAATGAACATACATTCTTTGTCGCGCGTCATCGCACCGCCAAGGATGCCGGCGAATCAGCATTTAACCGCAGCGTGACTTTTCCTCATGTTTCTGACCTGGGATGCCATTATCACGCCGGTATGTACCCATGTGTGGTCACGTAGTTTGGCTGTGCAAAGCTAAGTTTCGTTCAGCCCCAGCTTTGGGGATGTTAATGACATTTTTCCATAACAAACGCGCCAATCGACTCCCAATGAAATCGTAATGTGGTCGGAGACCCGTTTAGGTTTGCTGTCAAAGTTTTCTTGAAAATGCTTAGACTACTCGAGTGGTATTTGAATGAAGCGCGTATTTGTGCGCAGCCAGCCCATACAGCCACTCCAAAGAGGCTGACTAATGTGGTGAAATAATGCAGTTGGAAACTCGATGACCTTTATGGGTAGGTCGAGGGGTGAGCAAGGGGTGAGCAATGCGTGAGCAATGAAGTGTGTTGATGCTGGATATTTCATTAAGTTACTACAGCGAAGTTTCTTCGCAATTGCCACAGCAGGTTTCTATCACGTTACCAACCTCCTGAAGAAATCCCAAAGTAAGTACAAATGCTCTCAAAGCAAGACTTTGGTCCTCGAAATGTTGATAGTCGACGGCTGGGAGCAAGGGTTTGGATCTAACCATGGGTGGCCTTCACCAAGAATGAAGTTGCTTCTTCATCAAGGCTTCCATGTCTGATTCAAACTACGACCACAAAGGCCTAGCTCCGCAGGTTCGTGCTCATCTTGGTTGGACTTCGAAAGCACGCTAGCCCATTGAGGGCGATGAGCATGGAATGTGAGCACACTCCAGAATAAAGAAGAATATACAAAATAACAGCAACAAGATGCCCTTTGTCATCCCTTGGCTTAAAACGGACTGCTTTGGTCCATTGACTGCCCTTGTAGTATCCATTATAAGGTTTGTTTATTAGGACCAGAACTTTGCGCGAAACAATACATGAAATAAAACTAACTTAATTTATTTAGAAAAGTCCAAGAAGCCTATAGAGTTACCAAGGGCTTCACGCTACCGCTAAATTGAGAAGCCCTTCACGCATAGCCCAGGCATGATTCTTTGCTATTGGAAATTGGGTGGCGCGCGTAACCAACTTTGTGACATTATTAAAGTTCAGTGAGGCCTTTGGAGAGGTAGCTTCTTCGCCTGGCCATTTCGGAGCGCCACCGCCCGGCCAGTGTCGTGCACCGCCACAATGTCCGTATACTGCACCATCCCAGGGTCGGCGGGGCACACCGCCGCTTGGCCAGCATGGCTATCCTGCACCTCAAGGCCAATTTGGGGCTGCTCCATCATAAGGCAAGTGGCATACCGCCCGCTGGTCAATACGAAGCCCCATCTCCTGGTTATGGTTTTGGTGGCACACTCACCCAGCCGTCATTAGGATATCGACTGCTGTTTAAATGCATTTCAATGTTGGATGATGAAAGCATCTCGTCGCCAATCTCTCCAACCCCTAATCCTCCGTGCCCCAATAACAGTGCTGCGTAGAAAGCCTACGGATCCGTACCTTCCAGGACGTTAAGATTACTAGATTTGATAACATATCAGCTACAAACGACCGGGTTTGCTGCATTGCCAAGCCCGCTGGGTTCGGCTCGGGTAAATGAGCCTAGAAACCTACAAAGCATTAGATGGCGTTCTTTCTCATTCAATAAACCTACTGACCTGAACTGCCAATACAGGCGGAAATGTAAAATAGTCGTTTCGTGACATGGGATCACGGCAACACTCGTCTTCGTAACAGTAGGCAAAACTTACCCAAACAGTCTGGGTTTTTTTATAAGTTAGTGCCGGCCCTACGCAGGACAAACTACCGGGATTACTGCGTCAATTACTTGGCGAGGAGCTTTATAACCTCTATATTGCCGGGACCTTGGGAAGAATTCGGGAGGTCGATCATGTCCAGGGGCCTGAAGTATGAAAGGGCCGTGGTGAGCTCGGCGTTTCGACCTAATGCTTTGTTGACTAGGTTGGCTGTCCTCTCGTGTGTAGTCTCTCAGAGCGGAAGTTCTATGAGACTCCCCTCATGAGTAAACACTGTTGCTGCCCAGCGATGCTGCTTCCAATTGTTGACAATATGACCCATCATCGTGTTTATACAGAGCTCCTTTCGTGAAGGTACGCCACTGGAATAAACTTTCATCTTCAAGGGTAGTAATTATATTAAAAGTTGAATTACCTGCTCGTATTCACTTCTGAATACTCCGGATGAAAAGTAGCTCAGTCAAATCCGAAGACAGCCCAGATTGCCTCAACCCAAAGAGAAAGAAAACAGTCGGGTGTTTTCAGACCAAAGAATCACCACTTAATGGCAATCACCACTAAATGAATTCAAGACAAGAGTCTCTGTCTCCTTGATAACCTGCATCCTCTTTCGCACGTCTTCATATCGCTCATTGGCTGGCAGTTCTTGTGTGGTTTGCGCTCGGTTCTTCATTGCGAATTGGTGTAGGTGTGCGCACCGGCGATCCAAAAGGATTGATTCGCGAAGGCTAACATAGTAGTTAATTTCGATAATGAGCGACCTTTTGTTTAATTCATACCTTGGAGGCAGCTCTTTGCACAAGAATAATTTTCGAGTCGCTTGTGGAGAAGTCACGGAAGCCTTCATGTCGGCCCAGGTGATGTCGGGCTTACGAGGGTGTGGTTCATCGTTTTTCTTGACACCGTCTTTCACTTTACTGGTGGGCGCTGGCTTGACTGTGGTGGCACACCGCTCGCATCTGGTGGTTGAGCAGGTAGACACCATGGAAGAAAGTAATGCCGCTGAGCCTGTAGTGTTGAAGGCCCGGCGCCGTATGGTTTTTCCCCTCAAGGAGCCGCCGCTCCTGTCATCCATATTCACTTGGTCTTCGCCGTCATTACCCAAATCATGCTCCCATTCACGCTCATCCTCGGCAGCATCAGTCGTCGCGTAAAACTATAAGTTATAAAGATGACTAACTTTGTCAAAGAGCACGCGCGGTCGGGCATGTCCGTTGGTTGGAATTACCACCTTTGGGTGCGTCCCTGCTCTGGGCCATATTAGCGGTGTAAGCCTTGCGTGCTAGCATGTTTATATTCTTTTCATGCGATTCGTGGACCTTATGTAAAGTTGAGTGGATAGCATAATGAGAGACAAGGGTAAGAAGGTATAGGAAAGAGGCATTTACTCCTCCCACTCGTCACCGGAATCTAATCATTAATTAGCCGCATAGCTCTGTCGAGCCACCATCATAGGGCTTGATGCACAAAGCTATTCATACCTTTAACCGCGGTGCCGCCATGTCGATGGATTTCGGATCGGAAGTGACTTGGGAGGCACTTTTGGCTGCAATCGCAACATTGTTGGACACCCTGAGAAGTCGCCTCCATATCCTGTGGAGTAAAAGGGTTGCTCTATGGGGTGTAGAAGGCGAGCTGAGCTGATGGCGAGCAGAGTTGAGGAAGGGATAGGTAGCTGCGAGGGCCAGACAGTGGGTTGCCTCACAAGAGTGAATATTAGTGAAGGTGGGGTTGTATGATGGCAGCAATTGATCCTAACGCAGACCCATTCAAATTACATTCCAGAACTTGTGAAGGGTTATGCTACCTGTCTGCGACTTTCAAAACATCATTTCAGTGAGGGAAAGACAATTGGAAGTCAATGCGCAGAGACGGGACACGTTCATTAACAATCACTCTTAGGTTCAGAGTAAAGGTTAATGAAACGAGATAATAATACAAAGCTTTTTTATACATGAATGTACTATCCAGACCTCCATGTGTGTGGACTAGTAGGTCTATTAGTCTCACTTTCCCGGGCCTAAGGTTGTGGGGCACGTTTTGGTTTCACTCTTGTCCCAACCATGTCCACAGCGTTTTGAACGATGTTGGTTTGGATTATAATAGCAAGCCCAAGCCCGCATTCATGACAATCAGAGCATCCAGCGAATAGTCACTGTAGCAGTTCACGGAAACTTCCTCAGTCCAAATTACATAGAACGCGCCTGCCAACCAAGGGCGCCAGCCTTGGTGATAGCTTTCAATCTTCTACTCTCGTTCTTCTTGCGTTAGGCGAGGGTGGGTACACATCCCCACCGTTTCTCAAATAATCCTTTCCGCGTTGCTGAGGTTGTAGATGTGTAGTATGAAAACGCCATTTCACTGGGTGAAGATGTGTTCCGGGCTGTGGTTCGTGATAGACATACTCTTGGCGAAGAGTGTGACTTATGCCTCGACCACATAACGCTAGATGAGTTGAAGATTTCCGCATTTCATGTTCCTTGAAAGCGTGGCTCATTTTGTAATACAAACTACGCGGTTGTATTGATGCACCGGTTCGCCTACTATAATTCGTTGCACTATAATAATTTCTTTATGTTCGTGAGAGGGCCCACACGGACATGCTTCTCCGTACACATGTGCTATATAACGGATTCAGCATCCGGCTTTCGATGCCGTACCGTCTTTTTCTTTTCGTATCAAGCAGCTTTTTAAACACGATGAAGAGGCAGGTGCGGGTAGATTGAATTTGTCGCAATTAGCAAGGCTTCATGATTCAGCGGACATGATACGAGGAAAAGGTCAAGTATGGGTATTAGTAGTAAAGAACAACTTTACGCAAAAGCACGAAGTTTTTTATTTTCCGGCCCACACACCCTCTAATTTGTTGTTGTATCTTGCCTTGAACCATTACTTTAAAGCTTCCCTTTGCTTCATTCACATTTTGGTCATATGTCAATTAAAACACGGGCTTTAAGACGTATAATAGGTCTAACATTAACGCAGCATTGTAAATTATGCAAAAGTAAAATCCTTTTCTAGTAGTACTAGCACAATCCGACAATCCACTAATCCAAACCTGAATATTTGTGTAGTTCAAAATATATTTCAAGTCGTGTTTACCCTTACGTCACTGTAGGGTGGAATAAAGCAAATTTGGACTGTATTCCTGCATGATTGCTGAGAGTCCTTGCAGTACTTTTCACTCGCGCTTTTACTCAGTATACTGTTATTTCAAAGCTAGATTAGTACGTACACGTTATTCATAACTTTCCGTAAGATTCCTTCACTAAACCTCAATAATATTTTCACAATCTTCTTGAATAGTACAATAGTTAAGGAACAAAACAAAAACGGCAACATGCACACTTAAAGGTTTGTACTACAATAACTCGAGGCAGCAAATTTGTGAGACGATGGGGTAGCAACTAGCAATGATTGCCCTCTGTTACGATTAGTGTTTGTTGACAAGCCATCACTGCTGAAGTGAAGCAAATAAGTTTGTTCATGTTATCCTGGCCGTTAATCATTCACAATCGTGTAAGCAAACTCTTAGAGGACAACTCATGGTTATTTATAAGTGGCAGAGGGGGAACATTCCGTCCAAGTGATTACCTTTCCTTACTCCCTCAACCATCGACAATTGGTGCAACCTCCTCGACCAAAGACGGTTGGACAGATCGCGTACACGATGGACACCGGACCTGGCAGCATGGACGACATCTCAAAGGAGATCATCATAGCAAACCCTTTTGGCATCCTCGCAGATAGGTGTTGGTCGCTTTTCAGCAATATGTGCACAGAGAATAGTCTTCCTTTGGAGGCATCCTCACTCGGCGAGCTCAAAACAGATGGTTCGTTAGCAAAACGTGCGGTAGTCTCAATTCTAACTAGAACAGATATTAACATTCTTGCGACGATGAGCTTCGGAACCTTACAGCAAAGCGAAGCATGCACGCTGCTACAATCAAAACGCAACCAGGGCTGCCTCAAGCAAGACATAGAAGAGCTGTGTGGACTCCTGAGCCGTGACAAATCCGTCGTCGATGATACTATCCCGTTGCTTCGGCAGATACTCGAGAAGACGGACGAAGTAGCGATTTGGACACAGGTGTACCAAGTCCTTAAACGATGCTTACCAATACCTACCTCTATTAATCGCTCATCCGGCACTAGGAATTCGCCATATAAATTGTCCACGTCGCGCTTGGCCAATTCAGCGGAAGAGAGAAAGAATGTAGATAATGTTCTCTTACACGAGGCTCTACCTAACACTATTGTCGATCATCCCGAGGTGATCCGCACATTTCTTAACATCCCGAACTTGGGCAAAACAGCAACTGCGGTTATGGAAACTTGCCGCAGTCGCGGGGTGAATTTGCTAGGGGATCAAGGCTGGCGACAGTGGCCAGGATCTAGCAGTGAGGCAGTTACGGTAAAATTTCTCCAACAGCATATATCGTGTTTCTTGAAATATGCACAGCAAGCTTCACCTTGCATGAAACCATCAAGGCAACTCCACGCTGTAGGAGAGCCTAACAAATTCATACGGCATCACAACAGTCTGCAGATTCGTCGAAAGGTGGACTTTTGCTTGGCCACAAGCGCAGATCCAGCATGGCCACAAATCTTGGTTCCTGGTGAGTTGAAAAAAAACCGATCCTTGAAAAGCAGTAAAGGGCCTCGTCTTGACCTGATCAAGTATATCCGGGAGATCTTCTATGCTCAACCCACTCGCCGTTTCGTCCTGGGATTTACGTTATGTGGTCCAGAGATGCAGGTATGGGAAGTTGATCGTCTCGGCGTCGTTGGATCACAATCTTTTGATATCAACAAGAATCCGGATAAATTCATCACGGTGTTGTTAGGCTTCCATTGCCTCTCGGATCAGCAATTAGGATTTAACCAAACAGTTAAACGTCACCAAGACAAAGACTATATTTGCTTCCAGCGAAAGGATCAGCAAGCCGAGGACCGTCTCTACCTTCACCGCATATTGGGCCAGCATAGATCAGTGAATAGCCGAGCTACCGTGTGTTGGGAAGGCTACTCGAGCGTGGATCCTACCCAACGCTTTGCTATCAAAGACTCTTGGCAATACGTAGACCGTCAGGAAGAAGGCGACCTGCTCCTAGAACTAGCAAAGTTACCTTTTGTTACGAACGTGGCCCGCTACTACCATCATGAGACTGTAAAGGCTGATGGCATAGAAGACGATGTGCTGCAATGTGTGCGCAAAGGCATCACGGCCAATGGTGGTAAGTATGCACCTTATAAGAACTCCAACGGTGGAGGCATCTCATCCGTAACAGCCAGTACTGCCACGAATAGCGGTTCATACATGTCCCCCTTAGAGAGCACGTCTGCGTCACTAAAGTCACCATCGATACCCGACACTACACCTACATCGACGGATCATGTAAAGAAAACACGGAAGGGTACCATTTTGAAGAAATTGCATTCCCTGATGACACGCTCGAGTAGGAAAGTCAGGGCAGACCAGATTATTATAGAAGACGAGCGACGTAAGCGCAATCGCGTACATCGAAGAGTCGTTTTGAAAGATGTCGGAAAGTCTCTCATGATGGCATCCACACAAGTTGCTATACTGATTGGCCTACTTGGGGGAATTAAAGGTACGTTCGAAACCAACCATCTGAAGTAGAAAGCTGAATTCGACAGGACACAAATCGTTGCTAGACGCAGGCATTCTGCATCGAGACATCTCCATAGGCAATATTATGCTGAACCGGGAGGAAAGCGATGGCTTTCTTATTGATCTCGACTACGCAATTAAACTTGATCGCAATGGCGCTTGTGGTGCGCCGGAACGGACTGGCACTATGGCGTTCATGTCGATTGGTGTGCTCGCCAACGAACAACACACCTTCATGCACGATCATGAATCGTTCTTTTGGGTTCTATTTTGGATCTGCGTACATTGCGAAGGTTCTCGCACCGACAAACGTCGGGTTGTTGAGCCGTTTGACGAATGGAATTGTAAGAAGCCCAGAGAACTCGAATTGATCAAGAGGGGATTGATTAGTGCCGGAAGCCTTTCAGAATTCTGTACTGACTATTGCCGTCCTTTACTTCCGTGTCTTGAGAAGCTAAGCGAATTAGTGTTCCCGATTAGACAACCACATGACAGGGAAGACAAGAAGCTTTACGACAAGATGATGACTACTATAAAAAGGTCAATCCAGGACTTGGGTCATCAAGACGTGGATCTGGAGATGGGCATGTAAACGCATGATGAAATCTCAAGCCTTCGACGATGAGGGTTTTCATTTTTCGGTCTAGTGGGGTGTATTGCAGGCGTTGAAGGCAGCCCGGGCTGAATATAGATAGGACAACATTTGTATTTACAATTTGAATAACAATTGCATGTATTTTCTCAACGTCTCAAGTCCTACCCAGGTCTAAGCCGCATGCCCCAGTTTGACACAACTGTACCTACCTATGTAGAGACCTCCCCGGGGAAGATGCAGCCTTGTCATAATAAACATAGTAGGTAGTGATATGCTCTCTGGAAATTCCGCTGCGTCATTCGGGTATCAAAGATGTCAATTTAACCTTTGTGACCTCCAAGTCCGAGCCGGATAAGCTCCAAGGCATTGAAGGTTTAGCCCCCACTCGATGCCAAGACGAGCACAAAAATTTGAGACCGTCTTGGCATCCAACTTCCCTTCGAGGGCACAGCGCAGCGCTAACGAAAAACGGCAATCACACGCCCAACTGCTGCTGTAACGCAGCCCTTCCCCCTATTCAGTCCATAACGTTCTTCTTTAAGTACCTAGGTATTTGCTACGACCACTAAGATTGGTCTCACGTGCGTGGATCACAGCGCCTTCAGTAAGCAAGGTATCCTCAGCTGAGTGGCCTAGTTGAATAGCCATCACATATTATACATAGCTTCTAACATTCTTAGGCCATAGCATCTTGCAATCTTCATTAAAGGCAGTTCGATTTGGGCTCATCCCTATGGTTTCGTCACGAGCCTCCATGCATGCCTACTTACCGGAGCGTAACTATTGCCAGGGCGGCGGTTTATACTATGGTCCCCCCTTGAAGTTTTAGCCATGGTCATTGCATAACAGGGGATCTGATCTCTAACAAATCTGTCCAATTGTAAGGAGAATTGCCCCTGGTCAAGCTCGAGCCATGGCTAAAACTTTTGGGGGATACCATAGTAGGGTTCACGCTTAAGCGAAACTTCCAGAAACATTACTTCTTGAAATCTCTACAAGGCAATGGCCATCCAGCACCCTGGTGGACGCCTACAATAGCCATTTTCAAGCGAGAGCTGAAGGAGATCTAGGCCCCGTGGAAGACACGATACACCTCAAAGTGACAGTGCGCGACGCGAAGAAGGCTCACTGGCGGAAACTCATCAACGAAGACCGGGAATGACAACTACCAGTTCAAGATTATTGCATGGCACAAGCTCGAGCCAAACAACTCAGAACCACCACTGATTGCAAGTGACCAGGAAATCATCGACACACTGGAAAAGAGTGAAGCGCTAGGTATCCCAAACCGCTTTAGCCCTGAAGATGACCTGCGGGCGCATGTGGAATAGATTATATTCGACGCAGAAGCAGAGCGGGTGCTCCCTGAGACACTGACGTCTCCATTTGAGAAAACTGAACATGACACAACAGTGCACAGACTATACCAACGATACCTTGGGCTAGAATGCTTCCTAGCTAGAGGGCTTCCCGGTCCAATGGAGACCCGCTGGAGTCTCCATGATACCCAAAGCGGGTACATAGGACAGGACATTCTCCCAGATCCCGGCGAGCGATGGCACTCCTGTTATGCCTTGGGAAAGGACTCGAGAGGATCGTCGCGCGCCGCATGGCGGCCACGGCGATGGCACACAACATACTCCGCCCCCAGGATGGAGGGCCCCTCCCCAGGCGGTCTGCTACAGATCTCACTGCCGCATTTACCCACGTTGTGGAAGCGGCATGGGACAGAGGCGAACACTCCACGATGGTATGGTCGCCATGAATCCATGGATGTGGAGGGAGCGTTTGATGTATTCCTTAAGAACCGTCTACTACAACGCATGGCTGGCCAGCTCCATCACTACGCTTCATCAACACTTTCCTCAGCCACCGAAGATTACAAGTCCGCCTTGATTAGGAGACGACGCCGGTCCATCCAGTGGCTGGCGGCACCCCCCAGGGATCCCCACTATCGCCATTATTTTGCACACTGTTCCTGGCTGAACTACTCAACCAGGACAGGCCGCTATACTTCAGATACGCATGCGATGTCTGCATCATGCACATCACACGCTCCCTCGACGGGAATTTACCCCTGTTGGGCCAGGACGTGAAGAGCATAAGCGAATGGGGCGCAGACAACAAGGTTGCCTTCGCTCCT
This sequence comes from Shiraia sp. slf14, assembly GCA_000498155.1. NCBI lineage: Eukaryota > Fungi > Ascomycota > Dothideomycetes > Pleosporales > Shiraiaceae > Shiraia > Shiraia sp. slf14. The sequence continues at coordinate 115,386 of AXZN01000070.1, forward strand.
GAAAAGCTGGAAATGATTTACTGGACAAAACAGAGGAATAACTATGCACCACCATGTGTAATAGGCGAAAGCCTGACGATACATACAACCAATTGCTCCGACGGCCTCGGACATCTAGCTAGCGCTCCACTTGTTAGGAGTGCATTTTGACAGAAATTTGACCTTAAAGCAACATGTAGCGGCGAGAATAGCAATGTAGTGTATCATTTACGCAGACGGGCTAAGACTATGCAGGGTGTTCCCTCGGATGCCCTGTGAAAGGCGGCCCTGGCCTGTGTGTTCCCCTCGCTGCTGTACGGCACTGAGTGCTAGTATGGCGGCCGCACAAAACCCCCAAAAGTACTTCGAGGGGATCGGCCACACGAAGGTAGCACACGAATAGGATGGCATGTCGCCGCCACTGACCAAACCCTGGCCTTAGCAGCCAGTGGTGTTCTCTCAGTGTGGAGCACGGTGCCCACCGCGACTCTCAGCGCTGTGTGCGCTGCTGGAGGCAAAGCTCCACTCCGCAAAGCACTTGAAGACGGTTGACAAGGGTCACCTTCTCGCGCCTAGATGTCACATACCTATCATAAAGAGGGGTCTAGGTGCTGAAAAACCTCGCCGACCTATGACCAAGGTGCAACAACTTAGCTGCATACTCCCGCATATCCCGAGGATGGTCATGACGAAGTCGCACTACACCACAGCGTGCAGAACGGTCCCCACGCCGGACGGGAGAAGAAACTCGCCGCCAAGGCCTTCAAGCATTAGTAGGCCCGGCTTTTCCCCTAGACGGTTCGGAATAAATAATCAACAGGAACTGACGCGTTACCTATAGATACGCTATATATACCAAGGGCAAAGACCTATCTTTAACGAGGGTAGCGGGTCGTTGCATTCAACGTCCTAGGTCTTTGATTCGGAAGCAGTTAAGGTCTTAGAGAGCCGTCAACACGCTACAAGGCAAGCGGAACTTCTTACTTAGAGCGTTTAAGTTCGTAGCAATATAGATTTAGCTTTGCATAATATTAGTAATACTAGAGAATACTATTATAAAACAACTAAAACAGCGAGAAGATTTCAAACGGATAGGCTTAGAGTAGCTATTATCATAATACTTACGCCTGCTACGCCCGCTACATACTCTATATAGAGATAAGGCTTGCCTTCAATAATCAGCTTCCTACTACTCTCTTTAGTGTCTTCCTTAAATCAAGCTCTCGCGAAGCTGTAGCCGGGGTACGAAGAAAAGAGATTTGCAAGAATATCCCCCTCTTGTAGCCTAGATGGCCCCACTCTATCAGCTTGTCACACGCTATTTCTAGAGCTTGCCCCATCGTTTTGTTTTAATAATCATCAACAAAGACGTCGTAGTCGGAATTGAGATTTAACTCAGAAGTTATTTGCTCGGCTAGCAATGCGTTACCAAAGTTAGATTTAGCTAACATCTTGATACCACAGGCATAACGCAGTTGACTGTAATATCACCCTATTACTAATCAGCTATATTGGCTGTGTAGGCTCCTCGCATTCCATCTAATAAGACTCGATAGTCTCTGCACGTTAGAGAGACAAATTACATAAAAACATAATGATACCGCAGCTTGTGCTGTCTAGCTGTTTCGAGCTTACCGCGACTCGATTCGGGCATGGGCGGCAATAGGATCTGGGTGAGAGTAATGAAGTTTAAAAGAACGAAGGCTATAGAGGAGCCAGCGGCCTTGGCGGTCTTGAACTTCCGCTTAGGAAACTTAGTACAGAAAGCAGATAGTGCATCTTTTAACGAGCGTAGACGGCTGCTTAGCGCATAATCGATGTGGTTCCACATTAGCTCCCGCGCTTTGCAAATATGCTCCTATTACGCAAGGTGCGATTGAAAATGCTCTTTATGTATGTCGTACCGCCAGCAGGATCCAGCTCGCGCCAGTAAAACCAGATGTTGAGCACCTGGATATCCTAGGTCAAAATCGTCGAGGTAGTGGACGATGGTAATGGCAGTAGGAGGCAATTGCTAGAATACTAGGTAATGCGGTCATGCATGCCGCATAAAACATTCCGAAATTTCCTAAGCCAGTTAGAAATGCATGGGCGTTGTGCAATCAGTCCGTCTTGTAGCCCCAGCATCTTGTATCCTCTACCTCTCGAGGAAAGTAGTTGGCCCTGCGATCGACTACGCTGTGAATATAGACGTTAATACTAGCCTTCTTCGCTGGCTCATTTAGAGAGTTGCTAGCCCACCCCTTGCTACCACGATCGTAGCATCGCTGCTATAATGTATTGGAATAGTTAGAGCTGACATCCACTTAGATGACCCAACCGCCACCGCAACGGCTTAAGATTCGGATAGCAGCTAATTCGCTAACCACGATGGCGGCGAATGTGGTCAATGTACCACTTATCAATAGTATTATGTTGATTACCAAGCCACGCAGATGGGAAGGGAAGGTCCTTGGAAGCCAATCTCCAACTTAGATCAGCGTGAATGGGCTGTTCAATTATACCAATTAAAGAGTTTGAAGATCTCGTCACGTACACCACGATTGAGCAATACAGTCGAATAGGGAGATGCGAAGATGCGAAAGGATCGAGAGGTGAAGAACACCACGTTAAAGGTCTTAGCAGATAGGTGCGATAATTCTTATACTATAACATTAGCTTGTTACACAGGGTTTCTTGGGTATACGTGATGAAATTTCAAGGCCAACGCTTTCTCTTGCAATTTGTGGGGTGTAGCGGTATTATTGAGAATGTTGGATGAGTTTCACTTGTTATATGTACGGTAGGTTTAGGCCACCCACAAGGCCAAAGAACGACATTAGTTAAACCCACATGTTCCCAAGGAAAAAGACGCTGCTGCATGACTTATCAATGCAACGTCATGCAAGAGAAAAGGAAATGCCAATTAGGCTCTAAAAGAACGACACTAGTCAGATGAACAGGTTACCAAGGAAAAAGAGGCTCGACGCAATCTCATGCAAGAGAAAAGAAAAGGCTATCAGGCAATTTTGAGGCAATTTTGAACGATTATAATGACAAAGGAAGCCCCTCGTGTATCGATTTCAGTTCCTTATCGATGTTTCGTTGTTGGCTATTATAGCTGCGAGTTGGTTAGTAGAGTTATAAAGCATATCTTTGTATCTAACCTCTGAGTCCCATGGATCAGGACGATGCTTGTTTTGGAACCTCTTTAGGCTCCTCCGCTTTAGCCTCTTGCTTTTTCTCTGGCTTTTTCGATGGTTTTACGTAGAGACTGTCGTCTGTGTCGGAATCCTCTGAGTCTCGGACTGGTTCCACCCGAGGACCCTTGACGTGGTTATGACGCCGTTCACTTGGACGGCCTCTTTGGTTTTGTTCGGGCATCTTTCTATGTTCTTTACTTAATCTTGGTTGGCTAGAATGTAAGGGCTGCTTTACATGTCTAGTCGGTTGTTAGGCTAAGCAATTTCGTAGGATAGAATAGGGACCAACTCACATGTTAGTCTCTATGAGAATGATGCTCTTTGTAGATAGAGTCGATCAAAGTTAATGGAATTCCTCCCCCTTTATGCAGCAATTGAGGGACTAGATTTTGCCGCTGGTGCTAAAGAAACTGCCTTGCTACTAATGGCTTCTGCAATGTACGTGGAATGAGGGGTCTACTAGCAAGAACTGGTTCCTACCTTCCAAATTAAAGCGCAAAATAAATTCTGTCCTACAAACCAAGGCATCGCCAAGAGGTTTAGGTAGGGTTCTCCAACTATTATGCTGGGATTCATGAGGAGTGTGGTTACTCAACGCTAGGTTAAATAGACATGTATGAAAAGATTGTGCGGGTTAGATAACCGTACAAATAGCTGTTCTTTACAAAGTGCTGCTCTCTTGTTTCTCGCAGGTAACACCAAACAAAAGATATATGTAAAGCGACGCCTTTGATGCAGCTACCTGCAAAGCTAATAAAAAGCGGTGGGGTGTGAGGGCATCCCTCTGCTGAGAGGCCCTTGCTGCATCGTTATCGATACCCGCCTCCCGCTTACACCAAATGACGGAAACGACACGACTTTCTAACACATAATTCGTGTTTAAGAGAATTTCAAAAATAAAACAGCACAAGACTCCATCTACGCGCTTCTGTGTTCCGATTCTTTGGAGCTGATACACCTTGGTTCGGTGGTGTTGTTAGAGCTGTTGCGCATTGCCTATGTCCGATGATTTGGGTCGTTAATCAGAGGTCCTCTTGGCAATTGATTGGCACCCGAGTAACCGGGTACTAACGCGAGCATATCCGATAAGGAGTCGCTTGCATCCTTTACTATCTGCTTCCAAGATCTCCTATAGCTAGCTTACCTACCTAGGTTAGTAAAAGTGCTTTGGAGCATGGTTGCGTATAGCAGAGAAGCTTGTAGCAGGTATCCGCTCCCGCGAACAAAATTTCTTTTCAAGGAAAGACATAATGTGGTCAATAAGCTCTGTTGGGAGCCTAAGAAGTAGTTTTCGATCAAATTACCTTACCCTAGAACCTCTACGGGATGTGCAGTAAGCCACTTATCGCCCGAGCCATCTAAATACTTTTATTCTCGAACTATTTCTCAACAATTCTAGCTATGTCCTTAGGCGAAGTTGTAATACTCTAAGTAGAACTATATTTCTTACTAATATTAGATTGTGTCCAAGTTAACTTGCTTAAATTACTGAAATTAGGCCTTAGCAACAATATCGAGGCAAAGAGAACGAACTGGCAGGGGTTCTATTCATTGGAGTCCGGCGCTAGCGTTAATATTTATTAATAAACAAGTAGGCTTAGGATGTATCTTGTACCTAACTTATATTATAACTACTACTATACTGTAATACACGGGTATAAGGATCTACAAGTAGTATATATAGCTTATTTAACTCGCCTAACAAGACGACTAGACTGCTATCTTCAAGGATGCTACTACTATTCTTAGCTTGCTAACGCAAGATTTTCGCTAATAAGAATGTGTAGTTACGGCTACTTTTCGTTTCTTCTGCGCTTAGTACGTAGCTATTAACACCCTATAGGCTTCGGTAAGAAGGCGTTGCAATACCTTTTAGCAGCAGTTTATATTAGCTATAGGTAGTGCTTTGAAAATACTTCTAAGCTAAATTAGGTCGTTCTACTATCTAGTTTACATGTATCCGCTATGCAAAGTACTGTATATAAGGCATCTTGGTATTCTTAGTTAATGCAGCTTATATAGGGAGTTGTTGTGCCCTTGCAATAGTACTATACTCCTTATATTCTAATATCTTTCGTAATTCTATATTAGATATAATATTAGCTTAATATAGTATAGGATAATAAATTAAAGATAGTTTATTTAACGCTTAACTATATACGAAAGCCTACTCTATATACTCTCGCGTAGATTAATACATCTACTTTTTAGAACTATTTTATAACTTGATACTTATTTTACTATTATATCTAACATTTAATAAAAGACGAAACCTTTTATTTATATCCTATTCTAAAGTCTTGTTTCTATCTAATTAAGTATTTTCTAAACTATTTAAAAACCTATTCTAAATTAACAATGGCTGATTTAGAACCTCGAATATATGCTCATGTTTAACCTGCGCCTAATAGATATAGAAAAAACAAACTTTTATTAGCCTTGTATAGGCAGTACGGCATGATTTAAGTATTAATCTTTCTCGCATTAATGTCGCAAAAAAGGCTCCACATAGAAGATATAACCGAAGCTATCTTGTGCCTTCTATAGCGTTGAAGGACTCTATGTAGGATATGAAGCATATAATAAGATGTCGTAAACTTTATGAGAAATAATTGGAGGTGTAATTCATTCGCGCTGTCATCAATCATGGGTCAGCACGGTTTTTGTTGGTTTCTGGTGCTCGTTCCTACAGTTTTCCATGTTCTTGGACGCAAGTAATAATCTCACGGTTATTAGACAGGAGTCTGCTCCAGGGATGAAGTTGGGAGACGATTGGTGAAGCCCTCTCGGCAATCGGCGCCGAATGTGTTCGAAGCGATAGCACACATGTCATACTCTGGCCGCCTTTTTACTTGGGTACATTCCGCAACAGCCATCGAAACCTCATAAATACGTTTTCACAAAATGCACATATTTAAGGGTTATATCTAGCAGTTTCGACGCTGTTTGAGCATGACACTTTACCTAGTGATGTCTACATGAACTTATTTTCTTTACTGAGATCGACAGCAACTGTTTCCTTGGAATTGAATCGACGCCCTCCAACTATACTCGCCGCGCAACTGTAGAAGACGAATTACCATCCTAGCGGGTGTCTCATGGCTGTATAAAACAGGACGTGTTGCCTATAACCCTTCCCACCTTGCGTTGATTCAGTCCAGCTCTTGTCTCTTGGGCTCACTCTTATCCACCCATGAGAGGGGTCGCTTTCTGGTGCATTCACCGTTCCCAGGACCCTGGTGTCTTTCTGGCAGTTGCTCATGGGTTGCCGTAGTCGGAAGAGGCTGAAGAAGCCTAACGGTCTGCTCAAGAGCAAGCTCATCTGGATAGTATCAGCATGTAACATGTCACGCAAAACACCAAGACTTACCGCGGAACTCTTTCAAAGTCCGGATTACCTCTGGATGTAGTCCATCCTTGTGTAGCAAATGCGCGACTTTTGCCATAATTGTCTGGACAATGATGGGAAACCAGGCAATGCGCGGATCGAATTCCATGGGTTGCCCAATGCCGCTGCGTCCTGGCTTCAGTCCAACGCCTGCAAGATATCAATGACATCTCGCGGTACCAAGGCCAACTCTGGGGGGTACTTACCTACTTGTTTCCCCCCGTAAGATCCTCGAGGGACGGCGCGTCCAAAGATGGATCTGTGTACCTCTATGACTTTGGTGAGGAGGTTTTCTGGAAGCAACCCTTCCTCGAACCCTAGGCGTAGCGTATCCACGAGATGAGGCCAATAGTCTGCTGACCTTTTGGGATCGTTTGACGGGCCGTCACGTTTTGATGACTGCAGATCAAGACCTGCCAAGCTGCGCAGCACACGATCCTCATTCTTTTCATGTGCACTCCAAAGCATCTTCCTGGCATGGTTGACCCATTCTTTCTCGCCGCGTTCGATTCGGCTACCCGGGAGAAGGCGGTCGCTTTGAGTTTGCATCTGCAGTGATTAGTGTCTGTGTTTGTAATGATGTTTGGCATGCCGTACTGCTTGTAGGAGGTTTGCTCTGGCTTCGCCTTCAGTCATCCCGACACGGTTCGTCACGTGGGTATTGTAGTATTCGTCAATCATGTTTTTGATTTCCGAGGGATCGAATTCCCGGTCAGATTCGATGAACTCTGCGAATTGCAGCAAGTCGTCTGGTGAGATAGCCGTCATGGTGCAAATCGGACGAGTGAGAAAGGAGGTGTGCTTTCGCAAAAGGCGAGAGATTGGAGTTTGTTTGCTCTTTATGCGGCAACACTCCAGGCTCTACGCTTGACTGCATCTGTTGTGGAATAGTACATTCGTATGATGAGCCTGAAGGAGAAGGTAGCATTACGCATATACCCGTGTTTGCTGTTGGCTCTCGTGACGTCGCTGTTTGCCCAATCTCCGGTCTTTTGATCCATCATGTTCTAATTGCATGATAGGAAAAGCATGGCTTCCTCATTGGTAGAACTCGGATATCGAGCCGATCAAATTCAAGCGTTTCCCTGCAGCGAATACAATTCAGGCAACTCGTAGTAGGTGTGTCGAGGAAGATTCTCGTTTGCATTTGCACCAAGTCTTCAAGGTTGGCAATTGTTGATCAGAGAATTCGAGCCTGCTTTCTTACGCGCTGACGGGACCAGTCTCGGCTTCATAGCTTTGGTTTTCAAAACGGTAAGGGAAAAGAAGGCGCGTTTTCGAAAACTTCATTTCAAGTGGGTCAAAGCAGAGGTCCGTTTTGCTAGTGCTACACGAGAGTTCGAGACCTATATCGGATCTATAATCTACCTTTTTGATGAAAGTATAGCCTCCATTTTAAAGCTGGCAAAAAGGAGCAGGTTGGCGCTGGAGGTGCCAGCCTTATCACGTGATAGACCTCTCTCTCCAAATTCGTAGTTATCTGCATAATCCCGTTACCATCGAGCATCAAACAACATCATCTTTGATTTTGGACTATTTTGGTATAGTTTGTGCCCAGCCTCTCTACTGCCACCTTACTATAATAAGCCTCGATACGGTATTAAGGCCATTTCTACTGTTATTGTCATTGCCAGTCTTAAAGGTGCACTATATGCTTGCTTTAATGTCGGTTTTCTTTTACTTTTGCTCGACAGCTATAACAACTAATGAGCGGCACCCTTTTCGCGTGTAGCTCTGTCGTAAGCACCAAGTCAATTTCTCTACATCTCGCTGAATAATTGGCTGCGATTCAGCTGAAGCATCAGGTCTTGGCTTCTTAGGACGAAGTATTCAATAAAAAGGCTACTAAGCTCGAGTTAAATGAGCTATACTTTACAATCGGGTTCTTCTATCTTGAAACACTTGTGTGCGAAGATCTTTGTCTCTACAAGAGAGAGGTCGATCCGAACCGAGCACGCTCTTACCTAAGTAAACTTTGAATTGCCTACATGATGACGTAAAGATTAGTGTTGAATGCTATGCGTATGGCTATGCTGGTAAAAGACTGAATGACAACAATTGGAACTCAAAATTGGTTGTAATAGCCCACCGTTGGCAGTCGAGAGGCTTGTAATTCGAGAACATGACGTCTGTTGTATCAATTTCATTAATGCCGCAATTGCTTACGCCATAGCCATCAACAGATGCACCATTATCATCAGCAGATACAACATCGTCGTCAGCCAATACAAGGTTTTCGTCGGCAGATACATCACTGTTATCAACAGGAGCACCATTGCTATTAATAATGACATCATTGTTATCAACAGTCATACCGTCATCGCTATTAATAGATGTACCGTCTTTTTCAGCCGATACACCATTATTGTTAAGGGAATTGCTTATCATGAAATAACACTAAGGCGATTGGGATGAGCGTTGTTATTACAAACGAAGTATAATAGTCATTTCCCCAAGAACAAGCATTCTCCACCATAAGGTACGAGAGCAAAAGAAGCTGCCAAAGTCGACTAGGCTCGGGTCTATGCAGTTTCGTAATTGTGAGCAATAAAGAAAAATTATGAATTCGCTCTTTCCAAGGTCCATAATCTGAAATTGTAGAAGAAAATGTCATGCTCAAGAAACTTTCAAAACCAGAGACTTCGTACTCGGCTTCGCATACTCCATCACTGTTGCTACAGCTATGAGTGCTAGGCGCCGTCAGCGAGGGTTTCATGTGGGGTGCCGGGGCATGGACATGAAGTCACACTATATTACCCATTCATTCTTTTACAATCCTGCACTTTCATCATTCCCACGCTAGGGCGTATGATAGTCTGCTTATTTACTTCAACTTTACCCTGCGTACGTTTCGTGTTCAGTCGGCCTCTCAACTCCATCAATACAATGCTGCCTTGAGAAATCTTGGAATGGCGATTGCCGTGTAGGAAGGGAGCCAGTCCTAGGCAACTTGTCCGCACACCAACACGAGTCGGCTGATGTTGGGACTCACTTGGTCTCGACCAAATTGGAAGCCTGAAGAAAATCGACCGCAAACACTGCTCACCAAAGTAAGACTTGGACATCTTCAACGCACCGTCGGAAGCGGGCGCGCACTAAGCTTGATTACATTGAAGCTGGCTCGTCATATTTGACAGGTGTCTGCTCGGTCGATCCAAAGCGTACCGTAGTGAGACCAACTCAAAGAATTCGGATTGCTCGAGGGTTGTACCAAAAGGAAAGCAATGTGGCCATCAATGCGCAAGCTATCAGCTCGAGGGGAGAGGCTCCACCAGGTAAGAAGACGAATTGGGGGCTGGCCATCACGTGTCATTCTTGGTGAACCATCCATAAACATGATTTCACCATTGTGAACGACCCTACTGAAGCTCTCACTTGAATTCGTATAGCTTTCGGGGCGTGAATACACGAGGCTCGGCTCGCGGGTATGTTGTTCGAGAGTCCTTCTCGTGGGGCCACTGTGGACTGGCTGGCCTGGCACGTCCTTCGCTGCCAACGCCAGCATCCCATACCAGCGAGGACGAAGCTATCCAAAGTACCAGGGACGGACTTTGTGTGGTGTGCTCACGATGAATATCTCATAGCAGTTGGCTGCACAGATGGATGTGCCATCTCTGGGACGTCCGACAACACGACGGTGCGCCGCTAGCTTGGTTAAATTTGGGATACATTTCTCCCCATCTTTTCGTATGCAGCCAACGGTTGCCGTGTCTTGAAGATGGCGTCCCACACAAAGAAGACTGCTCATTTGTTAAGTGAATTGAAGTCAAAAAGAAGGGGGCCCGAGGTTCGACATCCTAACCCATGTGAACCAGTTCACTCATATCATCACGTTCCAAATTTCATTGCCTTTACTCGTTTCATTTATATGTGTATACAAAGTTGATCTATGTAACACCAGGGGTTGACTCAGACGACTAAGCAAAGCGACAAATGTGGACGGCGGGTCGTCAATGTAGATGTTATGCAAGCTTGTTGGCACGACGTGAAAGAAGTGAGGAAAAGAGGTGGGATGGGATGAGAGTAGGAGCGGAGGAATGGGAGGGTAGCGAAATGGATTGGAAGAAAAGAGAGAGAAGAAAATCACAAAAACAAATCCAAACCTCCAAGAACAGCATTAACGGAAATATCCGCGGCCTGGCAACCATCTTCCATTCGCCCACCCACTGACAGACGAACCCACATCCTTTTCCTGCCCTTTTCGAGTACTGCATCACTGTTAGCGCCACATCTTACCTTGCACGTTGGCTCAGTTGAGGTGTATTGCCTACTCACCCACCCACCTCTCTATATCTTTTTTGACCAAGCTACCTGCCATTGTTCAAAGCCCTACCAGCATTCCCTTCTCAATGCGCACCTGCAACCCAAAGCCCCATTGCCATATCGGAACTCAAGCACAAATCTACGCCCGTCTCCTTGCCAGCCCTACGCTCCGCACTCCATCCGTTTTGGCAAAACGGGTGCAGTGTTATACTGACTGAGAGAAAAGATTGCCGGCCCAAGCTGCCTTCCTCACGTCAAGAGCATCACCCCAGCAGATGATGCGTGAGTCTGTGAAAACGAGAATGCCGATCGGAACACAAACAAAAACGATGATGATATCGATGTCACACATGTAGAAGCAATGCATCTCGATCTAGGTCACAAATTGCGTGAGCTCGACATGGCCCACCATTCCACAAAGCGTGATGGCCACGCGGGGACGGGCTGTCGATCACCACGGCCAAATTTGAAGATTAGCCAGATCTCTATTGAGGTGTTTGCAATGGTCAAATGGCAGAAACAGGGCCCGCTACGACAAAACGCGTGGGTCCTGAGGCTGCCGTGGCAATGTGATTCCGTTTAGATGAAAGAGCTGGGCTCGAAACTACCACATGTACTGGCCATTGGCAACGTTTGAATACTGCCACATTCCCTGTCCGAAAGGTACAACACGTTCCCTCCATAACAATCTTCAATTCCCAAGCTGCCCTTTAGCCCTCCACGACCTGGTATCCTTTGCCCACCATGGTCCTTTGGGGGTGTAGTTTCGGCGAACAGGGCGCATTCATAGGTTCGAGCCGTGAATCTGCCAATTGAAGCATACGATTGGGAATGACATTGGTGCATCCCCATGCTCGGTCAATAAGACGTCAGGCTCGAAAAACCGAGTCTCGGCCTTCGGTGTGATCCAAATGCCAAAGCGACACGGTTCCCACCATGTTTGGTCTCTGCGTTCCATATCAAAAGCTCTCGATTGAGCTCTTTCGGGAGTTCTCAGGGGAGAATTTTGGTTTTGGTGACCTGGGTGCAACGCCCACCATAGGTGACAGTTGTTAGTCTCGGAAGGATTCGAACGAAGTAGAAGAGACGATGACGGGGGATGACGCAAGGCGATATTTTCTGAGACGCGTGCCGCATTCGCTTGTGCCGTCTTCGTCGGTGGTAGCTCTGCATACTGCGTAATCTCTGTCATGTAAGCTACCAGGCTTTCAAATTTGCGGCATCTTCAAACTCAACTGGCAAGGGTTGAACAGTGCAGCTGGGCCACGGCAGTTCCTGGCGAGATTTCTGCAAAGACTGCAGGCGGAAGTGGTTGAGCTTCAAATGCATGTGCCCAGCGGTCCAGCGATTGATTCGCGACAGGACATTCACCATCGAGAACTGCAAGATGCCTACGGCTGCGATCTCGACACTGGGTCGATACAGTCAGTCCACATTCGACAGAAAGACCCCACTGTGAACATTAGCAAAATCGTCGCTTTTGTCAACCGCGCCTTCTCGGTGCCATTTACCTCAAACCTGCTGCTCCTCTCCGCCAGAACCGCCAGCGAGAAGTCAATCAAGAGCAAGCCCACGAGAGGCAATGCGTGGAGCAGCTCAACCAAATCCAAGACGAGACCAATTACCCCCGCGATCTACATATGCCCGTTCCCAATAGCGTGCGGCGTGCAAGATGGAGCGTCGGGATGTGAGGTGAGGTGTCTGCTCATGCGAATATGTCTTTCAGGGCGTTGGCGCTGGGCTCGGAGGTTCGGGGCCGGCGCGGCCCGTGCCGAGTCTCCACCATCTCCGGCCCCCACACACCACGTTGGACTGTCAGTGACTGAATGTGCCTGTGCTCCACGGCACCACGGATCTCAACATGACTTGGAGAAACCTGAATGATGCACTACGATGCGCCTGCGAAGTTGAGAATGTTTTGGCAAATTCATGTAGGGTAAGGCAAGATCCAACGTGTTGGGAAAGGAAAATTGCGTAGGAAAGTAGGGCAGTGGCTGCAAAGCCAATTCGTTATTCTGATGATAAAGATATAGTCGTGCCCTTGAGTCCCGGTGCCTCCAGACCGTATCTCTTCTTCTATCAGCTTCTCGACCCGTCGTTTCAACAAGGTTGTGGCTGACACGCATGCATTGACTAATCTGGGCCGCAAGGTTTCCGACAAACCTTTCCCACAGCGCTAACCTCACCAAAACAGCTAGTCATCCGACAGGCGGCACGTGGGAGTTGTTACGCATGGCATGTAGCGCAGAGCTGAGCATCTTCATCCTCGTCTCGCTCAACATACGCAACCACATCTCTAGTGAGCGTGGCATGTCGATCGCTTTCAATGCAGGAGACTGACCGGTCCAAGCAATCTCAACAACCCTGTCCCTGGTTAGGAAGTGTTATTTGGTCCTCACCCACAATGCGAAACAAGGCCCAGAGTACTTTGGTCGAGTCTTCGTAAACCTACAGATCCCCTGTAGGAGCCACTTGACCGTGCAGAGAGAATGAATGCATTTTGATATACTTCCCGATGCTGAACGTTGATTTAAATTGCACTCAAGTTCCAGGTTGTAATTCATGATTCAGCTTGCGTGTGTCCATTTCAACCTTCTCAATGACTGGCGTGATCAGATCCACGTCTACTCCGTAGCAACATGCTGCAGGATCTCGAGGCGACCATTCTTATCTAACACTTGCTACCGACCGAGGAAGCTATCGACTACTTCAAGGAAGGTGCGTTATTCTTCATAGGCCTCTTATCATATGAATGGCTCTCAGAAGCGGGAGCTGGCTGCGATAGGGCACCTACAGTATTTTATTTGGCTATTTTGGTGTTGTGTCTATAATTCGCTGTATGTTATCTTTCCCAAATAAAATGTAAGAAATCGTCGTCACACAATGCACCCGCAGCAAGACCGAGAGAGAGTATGTGCATGAAGTTGTTCAATCCCGATCAAGTTTTTCATGAAACCTATACCCTCCACTGGTATGCGCATGGGTGGCTTACATATCTTTGCCAACTGGCGGGGAAGCCTACACCACGGAGACGGCGAGTTCACCATTAACAAGAGTGTGGTGCAAGGTCTCATTTGTGTAAATGACATGTATCGCCACGATAAGAATGTATTCATTGCGTTAGGTCTAGCGCATGAGGATATGGAGTAAGATATAAGCTATCATCAGACAAGCTTGATGATTAACAGTCAGAGTCTGTCGATGTTGATTACCTCTACAGTACGGGACTGGGTGCTTCGATTGGTGGCATCATCTACCCGATCCCAGTACGGCAATTGATTGCAGACGTGGGATTAAGCTGGGAGGGTTGCGGGTTAGGGTTGTTTGTGTTGTTGTATGACAGAGTGAGAGCGAGGATACCTACAAAGCCGCCTTCATGTAGCGACGACAGCAAGAATTCCCTCAAAAGGCGTCCACCAGAAAACCCAAGCTGTCATGCGAGACCAACAGGGTGGAGAGTTATCCTAAGCTGGATCTTTGAGGGACTAGCCCTTGGCGTGCGTATCGCAGACATTGAGTGGTACGCCAGAGCATATCTTGGCTCATGGCTTAGCTACTCTTCCCCACCACGAAACCGTAGTCTCTGCTACAGGGCCGATATGGGATTCGTAAAGGGGCGTAACATTACCTTTAACCTTACTGTGGTATCCCCCAGAAGTTTTAGCATGGTCCGCGCGTGACAAGGGATTAATAGGGAGTTTGATAGGGAGAAAAAGGAGCGTAAAGCTGGACGTTTTAATTGCTAAAAGAAGTATAGCTTACAAAAACTAAAGAAGTGATTGGCTTGTAGGTTTTATTACGTTGGATTCTGCATAAACCAATTCCTACTCATATACCATGCTCCGCGCGCGGACCATGCTAAAACTTTTGGGGGATACCACAGTATAATCATGCAAGTACCAGACGCTGTCTAAGTAAAGCGTGCTTCGAAAGCTAAGCTCAAGATTCGTACTCTTGTGTGCTTGCTGGGTGCTTCCTAAATTGAGGGTTCCGCCACGTCCGTAACATTCTCTATTCGATCTAGAAAGTAAATTCGTGGTTTGATGAAAAGTGGATCTGGAACACAGACTCTATGAGGTGCGAGTGTTAAGACGTGGAAGGAGATACTACATTCAAAGAGCGATCCTAGGGTCTGTACGTACGACTCGACGCAGTCTTCCATTATCAACGTCGGTAGACAGAGCAACGCTGTTGGGTAGATTTTCGCGGGCCACAACGGCCTCGGGAATATCCAAGAACTTCTCCACTTGGGCCCAACTGAGCTCGACTGCAGCCATAGCCCCTTAATTTCCAGTTTTGCAGTTTGTCCGCGCTGAAAGGCTCCAATGATAGCTTCCTCTGCTGTAAAAGCACCTGCAGCGTACCTAGACAGCGGCAAGTTCAGAACTGCTGCGCTCAATTACAGACTCTTCTCACATAAAGCTGAATCCTTGCAAAAGTTTGACGAATCGAAGATTCAAATCGCTATCAACACTAGTCTCATATTAATGGGGCCTTGAGAGGGGTTCAACTTGGCGTAATAAGAGTCTGTACAACAACCACGAAGGTTCGACGAATCGAAGATTCAAATCGCTATCAATACTAGTCTCATATTAATGAGACCTTGACAGGGGTTCAACTTGGCGTGGTAACAGTCTGTACAACGACCACGCGTCGAATACGCACAGGCCATGCGGGGTTAGTTCATTTATCAAGGCCAACAGATACGTTAGACTAACCCTCTAGCTGCGAGACTCTAATCTCACCTCATTTTGCAAGCCAGCTCTTGTCTCGGACTCCTTTACACCCTAAATCCCCCAAAATGCTGACCTTGAGAGGATTGGACGATAGTGACCATCGCCGCCTTTCGGAACATGGCGAAGCTTTTCCTTTGATTGTAGAATGGAGTAAGTTGCCTATGAAAGCACACTAATCTTTCAAGCAAAACTTTTATTAATCATGTCATCGTTAGTTCGCCGGCATCACGACGTCGAAATATCAGTAAAGACACTGCACGAACTGCAGGCATTTCTATTTGGTGTCAAGCAGGTTAGGAATCACAGGATGGGTTTGAAGCTGGAGAGAGTTGCCAACGAGCACCCTCAGCAGAAAGACGTAGACACCCATATACGAGTCTGCGATGAGGCCACGATCAACCTGCCATCAGACAAAAAGACATTTGGTGACTACTTCGAGTTGGATCCCCATCCATTCCCCACGGACCTCACTGGAAGGATTGAGTCGATTCTTCTTCACTACACCCAGGGAGCAACCGTGAATACCAATCCGTGCGAGGATTGCGTCGAGTATGGAAAGACGCCCCATCATGACTGCGTCCAGGTCTACGACAATGGTCACCTGCTCAACATTGGCGAGTGTACCAATTGTATGTACGAAATAGAGTGCCCGGGCCATTGCAGTCTCCGCCAACGTCGTTCCGCATTTCCTTACGGTGGTATGGAACTGTCCGAGGACCCTGACGAACGGATCGCCATGCAGCGCGACTACAATGCTCTGGCAGGAATTGAGAGACAGAGCGGTGGCAAAGCGCCCAGGCATCAGCCGGCGGCAGTTATTAATCCACCTCAGTCGACGGCAGTTCATAATCAACCTCAATCTATCCTATCAGCTGTTGCGGCCTGGTGCATTGTCATGTAAAGAGAGGACGAGCAGATTTGATACATGAACACTATAGTCTAGTCGAAGTCACACGGAATATTAACATGTTTAATTGGTGCCAAGTTCCACGATTTTGATATTGCTACGCGTGTTCTCAATATGGATAGATTTATTATTTTTCAAAGAAATCTGCGATTGCAGGTCTTTCCTGTGGTGCGGAAAGGTTGCACCAAGTCTGCAATTTGTACACAAGATAATCGCTTCGGCTTTTGCAAATCCTCCTGGATGGTTCATTCTGGAGGATTTGCACTCTTCTGCAGATACTAGTCGAGGCGCTTGATAGTACTGAAGTTAAAAAGGCCTTCTGTCATTATTATCTGTCGACTCATACGAGACCGCACTCCTTGACTAGTGCGTTTCATGACCAAATTCAAAAATTCACTACCTGGGTCGGCACTCGTGTCCTTGCGGATGTGGCGCTTTCTTTCTCTTCAACAAACGTTAAAGCACAGTGCGTCAAGTATTCCCTTCTTGTGGCTAACATGTAGGCCAAGTCATCAGATTCAATCAGCCATGTCTGGCCGCTTCCGTAGCCAATCTTCCAACTGGCCTGTCATATTCTCCGGTGACGGTCCAGTGCTGGCAGAAGATAACAAGCTGAGGTGGTTCGATGATAGGCTTGGTTACTTAATTTTCTTGCCAACATGGTAGCTGTCGGTAGAATCCATGATTACATGGACATTCCTGCCACCAGTACTAAACGAGTTGACGCTGACACGTTTATGGCGGCCCTCGGGGAATAGTGTAGCTTCCACAGATACAATCCTTGTCTTCTTTCGTGATGGAAATTTTGGATGTAATGTGTTAAATTTGATGTTGCAGGGAATGGTGCGATTCTCAAGGGGCATAATCACCTTGATCAACGATACAAGACCAGATGCAATGTCAGTGTGACGAAAGCTAAGCTGAACTGATGTGATATGCACCCCTTCGCCGCCAAAGACACGGGCCATTTTATTGGCTCGGATAGGGCTACCTACTAAAGTGACCGGGCCATGGCATCTAAAGTAAGCTGTCTTGAAGAAGTCCTATAATCGTGTCAGTTCGGAGATGTGGATCAAGCCATTGTTCCACATACGGTAATGCCAACCAGCTGGTATATCCTACGAAATATAGCCACGCGGGCTTCGTCAATTGGAGCTGTAATACCCAATGTCCCACCATCGTCATGAGATGAGATGCCTCGGATGACGGCACGAAATGGGTGGCCATTCCTGTTGGCAGCGTCCAATGGTGTCACGTAGATGGCTGTGGCAACTTCTCCTCTAGCATATATACCTGCGTCCGTGGAGAAGCTCTGGCAAGATCCCTCTAGAGAAGAGATATCTTTCTCACTTATCTTTTGCGTCATTCCTGGGCCAATGATAAGGTTGCAACCAGCTATGATGGCACTTATATAGTTCTGTTGCTTAATTACAAGGCATGCTTTGTGTAATCCAATTAGAGGTAATGAACAAGCAGTGTGAATTACTATACTCACGGAACAGTTGATTCTACTTTTATATACAGCGACCTCAACCGCACCTCAGTCCCTTAAGGTCAAATCCATATAATATGCGTTTGCGGATTGAAAGGTTTGCACACCCCTCTACCTTGTAAGTCCATGGGTAGCAAAGTTCTTGTTCGTCAATTCTAACTAGATCCCGTCAAGGTTTTCAATATTGAACAGAATCTCCCTTTATTTAAAAATCCGTAGAGTTTAATAGCAACTGGTACATTGCAATACTCGTACTCGAAAGTTGTTGTCTCCCGCATCCTAAGAGCTTTTCGAACGACGTGCAGAAGGCATCCTTACTGCAGGTCACCATACTCGAATTCCACTTTGCTTATTAGAGTTCGAGATGCATCTAGTAAGCCTGGTTTGATATTGTCATCTAAAGAGTGTCTATGCTGTGTTGCAATTGACCCGGGACCCGAGCTCGGAATGATGCATTGCATTGTACGGAGTGTCTGGTACCTAAAGACTTGTATTCTTTTTGGCAATAACCCTCCATCACCACCTCTCAACAAGATCTCACTTTCCTTCCGTCACCTCCACTTAACGAGATTTTGCTGCTCTTGCATAATCAGCACCATCATCTCTTTCCCACAATAGCTTGCTATCCCTCCATCACCTTCCCTCAATAATACCTTGTTAGCGCTCCATAACCTCTTCCCAGCAATATCTTGCTAGGAGGTCTTAACATACTTCTAGGGTTTTAATCCTTCTAGCAAATAGAAGGCCGTACCGCAGGTGGCTGCATTGGTAGGGCTAGATAGTTCGACTCTCCCATTGCCGCGTGCGGTAGCGTTAGTTTGGGAGCTAGCATTCGCATAAAAAGTACCATTGGAATAGTGTCTCCTATTAGCATATGAACTACCTGGGGATTTATTATTTAATTAAGAGTTGTTACTCGCGTGCGATAAATAACTAAATTAAGGCAAGTTACCTACGGCTAAAAAGTTGATAGGCACTATCTTTGTTCGTTAATCGAATGAAAGATGTCTTAGAAGAGACGTATTGTAGCTATAGACAGTAGTATATTACCTTTGAAGTAGAATTGGTAGAGCTAGAGAAACTGTATCTAACTACGGGAATCCTGCTCTTTCCTTATCTAACGTTGCTCGCGTGCTGGTCATCCTCTACCTCGTCGTGGATGCGCTATTTTCCTAGTAGATAATGCAATTCACACTAACACTACTTAATTCCATTTACCTATAGGATTACATCGACTAATTAGACGTCTACTGCATGTAAAATATTTATTACTATTCCGTATTTAGTAGTATAACGTTAATCCTTACCTAACGCCTAGCCTAGCCTAACCTCTACGCGTAGTAGTTTTAATAAAGACTACCTATACTTTACTATTATATATCTTAATAACTATAAACTTAATTAATAAAGTAATTTAAAAACTAAATACTTTAGATTAAACTTTTATTTTAAATATATATAAAATACTAAAAAGTATAATATTAATTATTTAATATTATTTTAAAAGTATAAAAGAGTTTAGACTTATAAGCTAAAAAGATTAAATAAAATAACTTCTTAATACTACTTAAATTAAATTACTTATAAACTATAAATAAAGCTTTTTAATCTATAACTTATTAATATATAGTTAACTACTTTAATTTCTTGCTAGGCTAATAAGAGAAAGCCTTAGGCACCTGCCTTGAAAAATAAATCTGTCTTATACAGGAACGTTGAAGAAGAGCTGAATATAGCTAGATCTCAAGGTTTTAGCATCCCTTTGCATACACAGGGACTTAATATTGATTTTCCATCATGTAATGTCCTGTCTCTTGACTCGTCCGGCTCCTTGTGTCAAGACTTCTAAAGGCGCTAGTTTGGAGCTGTTGTTTCCAGCTGGGTAATGAGGTTATCTCGGCGATCCCGCGGCCCGGGGACATCATCGTGTACGAAGAGCTCGTGCGCACTACCGCCTTGGCTAGGATAAAGGTATTCCTAGCTCTCTGGCAAAATTGCTATCGCTACAATGATGTGGTACCTATACTTCACCCGCGTACTCGAACAAGTTTGAATCATCCAACCGCACATCTGCAATGGAATTTGTTCCGTCATCATTGCTGCCAATGGGTAGATAGTACCATTTCTCTATCAGCTAAGCTTGTTAATGCAGCGGAGGAGGCATTTCCCAACAGTAATACTTAGTTGTTAAGTGATAAAGACTACAGCATCTGTGCAATTGGGCTTCATGATAGGGGTTTAGTTGCCAAACTTGGTCTAAGAAAGAGATCGTAATCCGTATGCATACATTTGGACAGTGCATAGAGATCGTTTTTATCGTTTTCTTCCACTCCTAATAAGTGCCTACAGCGGTCGTCTTGTCCCACAACACGGTTCCTCGCATGTTGATAAGCCATGCCAACGTCATCCTCTGATTCATTGCACCGACATTATAGCAGCCACTAGGGCCGGGCTTAAGTTACTGAAATCGGATGAAACCGAACGGTAGAGTGGGTACCCAATAGCTGGAATGCTACTAACAGCCGATAGGCTCGTGAAAGATTACAGTATTCAATAAAGTCCTTCTTAAATACTACGAAAGTTAATCCAAAGTATTAAGGGGCTGAGAAGTCAGGGATCCTTTAGATACCTAGCCTCGAGCATAGAGATAGGAACTCTCAGCTATTTATTTTATACATTCTTCCTGTTTGCACACAACACAAGGACGTCCTCTTCCTTTCCTTTCATCTCTTGGCCGCAAGTATTGCAACTCACCGGGTGATCTTCCCAATGGTGCCAAACGGAGAGGGCTGGCTGGGACTTGTCGTAGATACATTCAACAAAGGCGGAATAAAGACGCTCGTTGATGCGATTTGCGGGTTCGCTGCGAAGGTGCTCGAGATCGAGGTTAAAGGAGGCAAAAGGGAATTGTCAAGCGCTGCCCATTTAGCGTTTGCTATGAAGAAATAGAACACTCGGGTAAGGTAGCAAGAAATTATTGAGACAGGTAGCAGGGAATAAGTAGCGGTCAGGTCACACGACTGGTAATGTAGTGTAGACCTAGGTTGTTAATAAAGCCTCGCTGGCTTGCTTTGTAGGACCTACGCAGTACTTCTAGGTCTATAGGACCGATGTTTATACTGCATTTTGACGCTAGAGATAGGCGTATGCATCGGCCGAACGACCAATTAGTCCAAACTTAAACCCAAGCCATTCATGAGCCCAAGCCACTATTACTTCAACTTCGTTAATGCTTAATCCACTAACAACTTCAAGTTAGTAATGGCCAACCAATCAATACTTCATCTGACCAAGGCTCAGCTTACCTAAGCTCAACCTACTATATCAGAAACTCAACCTACTAACATTTTGGGTTTTGAGTCACTATCTATCGCATTCTTTACATAATCTTCCAGTGTTAATGCAAATTCCAGGTCCAGCTAAACAAGCCACTGCGAAGTCCTTATCTCCATCGCAAGGTATGGCGAGCGGCGTGTTAAAGCTGGCTATGAAGATCAAGTGCTTTATACACCAAATAAATTCGCTAGTATCGAGAAATTCAGTTCCGCACGCAAACATCTCGTTCGCGAGATCGAGGTATATACCAACAAGCATCCCGCTAAAGAGTGTCTTGAAGAGTATCGATAATCGCGGTGTGCGGAGAAGGCGAGGATGCAACGCAAAAGCTCTCCCTACACAATCTCTTACCCCTCTCAAGTAGCCCTCACTTTGCATCGTGCAGGGAGAAGACTGAAAGCCGGCCCAAGCTGTACCATCCCCTGTTTGGTGTGAATAGTCACCTTCCTTATCCTGGGTAGTGTGTTCTCCCAAGACTGATCTAGCGCCTTCTGTTGTGGATGCCGAATCTTCTTTACCTTATTCTTCAACGCTTTCTTAAGCCGAATTGGGGTGAGTACACACAGCCTTGGAACCCATCATTCTGATCTTCAGATTGTAGGTTCTTGCCATCTATGCCGAGCGTCTGACTGTTGAAACCCGCCACCGTTACACCTTTTATCATCAATCCACGCAGGCCATTGCGAGCTACTTAATTAATCTCCTATATAAAATCATTAACATGACAGTTTTCAACCTTACTATATACTTCATGGGCCACATTAAGAGACGGCTGGGGAACCTTTTCTTCTTTTGTCTTACTACCACGCTCACTACCTTTACCCAATTCGCCCGTTTTGGAACGTTGGCTCGCTTAACACGAACACCTGAGCGATCAATAGTAGCCACTAGGCTACTCACCCTAAGGCTAGTAGTTTATCCTGGATATACCATGCCTACAGCCTGAATGCTTGGCTGGTCTCGATAGATGAACTACAGCAATCCCATCACGTACTGTTCCAGAGCATTGATGTTAATGTCAGGTAAAATTTGGCAAGATTACAGCATCGACAGTTCTTTCCTTTTGGCTACTGTAAGGACGCTAAATAACACGCTTAGTGAATAGGATGTGTCTGGAGCTGGCAAAACTATGCGTCTTGATGAGAGTTGTCAGCAGTGAGGCCATAATCCCTAGCAAACCCACTGGCGCTTCCTTCCAACATCGTGTTGGATATGGTCAACAACAAGACGATTATCTTGCTGCCATAGCACTTCGAGAAGGACTACAATTTCGCGCTATATTACGTTAGTCTGCAGAGATTCCCCGCCGGTCCGTAGACCTCGCCAGATGTCCCTCGTTCATATCGAAGGAGATTTCTATGTCTTGATTTGATTTTATGCAGTGGCTTTGGTAATAGGAATGAAGGGAGTATTCTTTTCGAAGTTAGTGTCAACCAATTCGGCCACTTCCCCGGGTGAAAAGTCTCCAACTAATGAACGGCAACAGAAGTGGACGATGATTCAAAATCATATGTGGCCACGCAAGTTTTGGCGGGCTAAAGTAGTCAACTATTCCGATCAGGCGAGGCAGCGTCATAACTACAGAGTCCAAAAACGCACCTTGGGCGGATTGATATTCAGGATGAAACAGATGGCTTGATTGTTGCTTTGAACACGATAGCTGGGAAAGTTCAAGAAGGACTACCAAATTCGCTCAAAAAACCCTAGCCCAGGACATGCTGTTATCCTAGACTGATACCAGTTTTTACGCTAGGTTCAAAGTTTACCTCCTTTATGTTATGGCAACTGAATATGATTTGGGATCTCCTAACGTGTGCAACGCACACGTACCTCGACCGCTGATTAGCTAAAGCTGTCTCCGTCTCTTTTGGCTTTCGTACAGGCTAACACCCTTAGTTTAATCACGTTTAGTGCGCCGATGCGGGTTGGTATACTCTCCATAAAATATAAAAGTCGTGTGTTAAAATGTTGATGGGTAATGCATCGCAATAAGGTTTCTAAACTTTCGGCTTTGTGATATCGTTTGGGTTGGAGCATGCATTATTGAGTCTCATCTGTATCTGTACCCTCCACCTCTGCTTAATAATGGGAATTGATCTTATCCATTGGGCCTGTTCTTATCTTGGGAATAATGGCGGTGGGCATTTGGCCTTGGTGGGATTGACCACCATGCGACACTTTCCGCACAAAAGTCACTAATTAGCGTGCCGTGTTTGTAATGAAACATCCAAGCGCCTTTCTTCAAATTACTACAACAGTTGCTCTACCAAGTTGATTTGGGCAGGAGTTGGATCGAAATGTGCGCATGATTCCTAATTTATCAACGCAACAAAGTTTGAAGATGATATCTCGTTCGTCCCAGTATGGTTGATGAACTAAAGCCTTGAGTTATTGTGCTGCAGATTGTGTTACGGTTAGTATGCATTAATCTTGAGCTTGGTGTTGTAGATACCCATAGGCTTGAGCAAGGCTTATTATCGTGACAGTTGATCAGGTGCCCTTGGTGCGCTAACCGTAACAACATCATTTTCCAAGGTCTGGCATATGAAGACGTGCGCAAACAGTAGACGGATCGTTCAGGTATTCACGTCAATGAAAGTTGAGAAGAAGGGATTTGGAGACCGGCCTCCTCTCTTAACTGCAGACGGACTGTTCATATTTGCAAAATACCAGCGATTTTCAAAACTATCGCAGTCGTCGTTGATTCCAAGTAACATAATGCGATGAAGCAACAGGATTGGTGATACTTATAATGCTATCCGATTGTAAAGGAAATTGGTCTAGTAATCGTCTAATTTCGATTAATCCAAGCTCTTTTCATAACATCTTAAAGAAGATGTATGGCTCAACATGATTAGTTAAGATGGCCGGTCGTTGATAAGTAGTTTTAGATTATGCTTGTATAGTACGTAGTTACTATCCCATGCTCCTCGCTCGTTTCAGGCTTGAACTAATTGGAAGGAGGTATCTACTGCCTATTTGGGTGCATCGAAATCAAACCCATGATCAAAAATAAAAGAGATGACTTGGCACCACACAGTCGTTTTGGCCATCAATAATAGTTGCCAAAACATACCTAAGTATGTATTGTGTGATATCATTTGCCTTGCTACCCGCTATCAAGTCTTAGTCTGTAAACCTTGACAAAATATACATCAATAGAGAGAAGCGACTTTTGAGTCAACTCTTAGCTCAATTGCTCTAACAGTCTGGATCTCGCGCCTATTGAAAACACCTGGCAGGCCATGAAACAACCCCTCAAGAAACATCACCATTGGGATGAATTTGAAGCCTGTGAGCTCGCATTAGAAGGATGGGGTCACTTTACTCAGTCCTTTCTCAACGAGAGAATTCAGAGCATGTCAGAAAGCTTATAAACCTGCATTGATATGGATGGAAGGGTGACAGTATACTGATCCATCAACGCCTCCTACGAGGCTCAACACCAAAGAGACATGGATACAGCTACTCTCATAGAAGTATACAGCTTCATCGTTTGATTATATGCCCTATGAAGCACCTAAGTGCGTATACAAGCTTGATAGGGTAGAGGTTCGCCAAGCATTTGTGAGTGCGCGTTTCTTCTTCAACCGCGGGCCTCCCGTGCCTCCCACGTGCCTCCCTCGCCTACCGACAAGCCGAGCACCCACGGTCGCAACGCGGCATTCACCTAAACAAAGTGGAGGTAAAGGCGCTGTGCACTTCTTCACAACACCTATCTTACTCCTGGTTGCAGCAGCCACAATTCGGTTTTTATTTCATTCTACCACAGCCATCTGCTCGCAAAATCGCAAGATGGGGGAGGCCAAAACAAGCGCCCTCTCCAAGCATTTGAAAATGGCAACTTGCGATAGAAACGCCATCCTGTTGCCGGCCGTGAGTGGCAAGCTAGATGAGCGAGGGTCCATCTTCTGTTAAGAAAGACAAGAAGGGACAGCCAAAATTGCAAGGCATATGATGTGACCTTCAGCAAACGGTGTCTGGAGTCGAAGAGTAGGTTTGGAGGCGCGTTTTGCGCGTTTGCGCGTGGGGGTTTTGTCTTTGAACACCTCTTACAAAGTGCGCTCAATGTCCACTCATTCAATGGGCAGAAATTCCTTATACCGAATCACGTCTCTAGATTTCTGAAGGGCATGTCCTCCAGATTCCCTTGCCGTGCCAGTACCTGCTTCGACAACTCAGAAGCATTCAGATAAAGCTTTTATGATTGTCGCAGTTGAAGAAGCGTAGGATTGACTGAATTACGTCATCAAACTTCGCGGTTCACTCATGGCATCTTGTAGAAGAGAGATGGTGCGTACAATAGTATGTTTGCAATCGTGTTTTAGTGTGAATTTTCCATCAAGTAGCCGCCGCTACTACCACTTCCACCTCCTCTAATTTTTTTTTCGCGTATCTGCACCTCTGCCAAGGACACAGCAGGTGTCAAATTCATGCTTGCAATGGAATTCACGACGAGCCGAACACTTTCAAGTCAAGTCGTAACCTACCCTCGCCTAACATGTTACTACACGTCTCGAGTACGCCGTATTCCTAATACCTAGCTAGGGGACATCTACGTGGCGCTAAAAAGGAAATTCAAGGAAGAGAATACCAGATTAAAGAGGATGAAGAGGCAGGATGCTCTTACATTCGATCCCTTTACGTATCTGCAGAGTAATTTGACCGAACAACCCGTGAGAACTGTTTTGGAACAGGTTCTCGTATAAGACATGTCTGAAATGTCCACAGTTATAGTCATGACAAAGGGGGAAAGACGTCTGGCACTCGCGGCATTATGATAGATTAGTATAATGAGGCCATTAACTTGCTGTAAACTTTCTCCAATTCTTATACGACTAGAGCTTTGTGTATAACCTATATTCATTCGAAAGAGGAGCTAAAGCCAAACAGGCGATTGGAGCAAGGTACCCAACGCAAAGTCAATGTGGTCACATCTGGTGACAAGATGGGCGGAAAACATAATTTGAATGATCAAATTGGCGACCCATCATGGCCATATGACCCGCGGTCTTGAAGGCGAACACGGCTTTCAGAATTTAATCTAGCAATTGGTGCAACAGATTCGTGTCCACGTTTGCCCAGGAAGCTGCAGAGGCGAGCTGCTACAGTATAAGCGCGCCCCTGCGTCGAATACAGGAACCAACACTATCGGCGCAACCCTAAACATCACTCAATTAATGCGTGTCTTATAGTGCAAAGTTCTAAACTTTGTTCAGATATATGACTAGCAGGAGGAGACGACTGCATCATCTGTCCTTTCTAGGCCTCTTGTGAAGTGAAAATCCGGAAGTGTTGCGGAGCGCCCGTCCGCGATTCACCGCATCGCCTGCAATAATGCCTCCTTTAAATTTTCAAGGAACGCAGTAAGCCAAGTTCGCTCGACCTTTGACCGCAGAATTCCGTTTTGGATGCAAAGGCGCCTATAATCACAGAGTTAGAAATCTTGTCTTCTTTGCCTTTGGCAATACCTGGTAGTAATGATTTTTACAATCGCGTCTACAGCTTTAGCAATAACTTCCCCTAGTACTCTATAGTAGCTCTACCCCCTATTAGTCTAATGATTAGTACAGCGTTGTTATACAGCCTATACGATATATATATAAAAGCAAAGAATATAGATCTAAAACTACTTATTAAACTTCTTTATCTATATATATATAGTATATAGCTGGACACTGAAAAATACTACAAGAAGATATTAGGTAAAGATTTATAATTTTTCTTATTTTACAGCTACTTACGTATAGTAAGCCAATTGATAATAGATTTCTACGCGTGTAATAGAAGTATATTAGCACGTAATATGCAGTTAGATAGAGTGTAATTACTAATTCTATTTTAATAGGTAAGGTTCTTAGTACGGTAAAAAGAAACAACTAATAGCGAACTAACTACCACTCTATACTACAGTTTACTTTAATCTTATAGGTAAAAAAAACTAAAAGCTACTTACTAAGAGCTGTTATTAACATAGCTAGATCGAAATCTAGTAATAACCTAGAAGTATAAGGTAATTAAGAACTCTTTTTTTTCTTTTATACTACACGTTACATAATATCTATAGGTTCCTCTAGCTAAAGGTACAATCCCTCTATTAAGTAGTAGACCTCTTAGCTACGGTATAGTAGTATTTCGGTAGGCCCTCTATTTATACCGCGTAGCAGAACCCTAAACGTTTAAAGTCCCCTTCTATTAACTTTAGTAGCGCGGTCTTGCTCTTCTTTAATAATCTATGCTTAAAGAGGGAAATTAGAAGAATAGATTAATGCAATCTATAGCTATAGCTTCTTACACGACGCGAATAAGTTATATTTCATGTAACTATTTATAAACTAAAGGCGGAGCTAGCTAGCCTTAAGAGCGAGAACGAGGCTAGTATAATATAACTAACATAGTTCCTACTTCCTAAACTAGATATACCTTTTAGACTATGTTGATTATAATATAGAGTCCCTATATTATACTATACCTCTCGAATTAAAAGTACGTAGTTAGAATTTACTAACTTAGTACTAAGAGTAAGAGTAAAGAAAACGTAGTATAGAGGTAAGGTAATAAAGTAACTTTTAGCAAGGCTTTAGATAACGCGTTAAGAGTTACTAAGTACTAGGAATATAAGTAACTTTGTAGTATTATAAATACTACTACGATAAAACTCTAAGAATTAGGATTATAACTACTAAGTTTAACTAAATACTACTAGGGCAACTTTGCTTTTAGCAACTCTACTAATATAGATCTTTATTCGATTTTAAGCACAATCGGCAATAGCCGTGTAGTAGATAAATTCTTTTTTAAATTTCTATAGACGTTAAGGCGTAGTATACGCAAAATCGAAAATATATTAAGACTAAACCTTTTAGTAGGAGGGTTTTTTACAATATATACGTATATAAAAGCTCGTTTTACACGATTAAATAAGTGCCTTCTATAGTTTAACTACTTTTACAAACTCTTTCTAATAGAAGCATGCTATTAAGATATAGTAAAGAGAACCTTAACTTTACTTACTTGTAATTCTAGTTACTATAAATTAAAAATTGGCTAACTATCTATTAAGAAATAGGACCTTCCCGAGACCAAAGAACGCGATGGTCCTTGCCCGGAAATCACCTAATCCAACATCTTCGTGTAGCGAGTTTGCCCTAGTTACTACCTTTTAGGTGCTTAGCTTACCTAAGATATTGGTTAGCGCGGGTAGGACGAGTAATTTTCTTTATTCTAAATCATACGATTATCTTTAGGGGTTAATTGTTTAGTGTCTTAACTTGGATAGTATTCTTTAAATAATCCCTCTATTCTAAAGGCTTCTTGTATTATCTAAAAACTAATTATAGATTCCCTAAGGTAAGCTTTAATCTCCACCGCAACGCTTTTTAAAAATTTAAACACGTCCGCTACGCTATGCATGTTCTTTTATAGTACGCTCCTAGAATTTACAATAGTATTACTTACGCTCGTATTAATTCCATGTATATAACGTTAGCAAACATGTTAACTTGGTTCAAAGACTAATTAATGCATCCGCTCGTAATATCGATGCAATAAAGGTAATTGGAATTTGTAAGCTCTTAGACTGTCTTAGGTAAATAGGTTTAACTATAATTTAAGGTGTATTGCTAGCTTGAGAAGTTCGCACTACTTACAAGTAGCTGTCTCGCTTGCCTGCAGCCAACCGCCTCGCAAAGGAGATAAGGCTTACCTGGGCCTCGTACATATGTCTCTAATTATAGCGACAACCTACTTGGGTCTGCCGCGAGACGGCGGCAGATTTAGCTGCATGCCCTTGTGCTTGCATATGCCGTACCGTACGGAGATTTTACATTTGATTTGTGCAACACGAGTTATATTATTTACTTTCAAATCTAGTTGTAGGAACTATTCTTATTGCTAGCGTAGAGCTAGAAGAAACGCGGCATGTATAACCATTCGTATGGCTTATCGCCTAAAGATATATCGTAATCTCTTAATATTATCAAAGTATGTCAGTCGCTAGATCTTAAGTATTATTAATTTATTAGATTATAAATGTCCCTACTCTAAGCAAGTATCGTTATGTAGTCTATTATAGCTTCGGCAATGTTGTTAATTCTTAGACCTATCTCCCCGTAGATGCAGCAGATATCTTCTCCAGCATGCTAGGTGTTAACGCCGCCTCGCGGTTTCGCATTGCTTGTTAGTGGCATGTTCACTTTAACACATCCTAGTGTTTTAATAGCTAAGGTAGGATATACACGAAGTGTTGCAGGTGTGCCCATCTCTTAAGGGTAATCAATAGCTTAAGCAAGCGTGGCATTTCAACTTTGCACTTTCGCAGCTGTGCTCAGCGGATCAAACACTTACGAATATTAGCTCAACAGATACCCACGCTTCCCAAGTGCATGAAGCGTTATGCTCTGCGGCCTACTTGCGAGATAGGAGTAAGAGATACAGGAATGCTTGGCAGACGACGCGTTCCCCGATCGATCGTGCGTTACTCTTAGTCGGCCTTTAGGACCATTCCTCGTGCTTTACTGAATTCAGCCAGCTGATACTGAATAACGCGTCTGCCACCCTTTGCTAACCTCCTATTGCGCCTTGTACTTGTCTATCAGCTGCTGCACGAGAAGCGCGACCGCCACCGGATATGATATGGCTACATGGTTGGGTGCCAGAGGCGCTCATGATCGCGCCTTTCATGCAGTGCAAAGTCCCAAGAGAATGTGAATGCCTGGTACAAATCAAGGTGGCAGTCTTACGCAGATAGTCCCGCCACCATCAAATACGGCAGTCCAGTCCTCGTAGTCGGTGTCGGCGACATTCATCGTACCTAACAGCGCCATCTCGGACTCGAGTAGTGCTACAAGACACACCTGCGATAGATGGACCTAGAGAGCTTCATGAAACCTAGATTTTACCAGTCTCGCAAAAGCCGAAAGGCTGCATTTTCAACCGCGCTAAGCACCGGCTCGCGCTTTTCGAGGTGAAGACCTGATGGAAGAGCGAAATTCACCATTAAGCGCACGTGGGCTGCCTCTTCATTTGCATTGGCCGCCTCCTCGATCCTTTCGTTGATCTTCAAGTTGGCCGCAGAAGCCAGCTGGTGGAAGGTTTCTTCAAAGAAGTGCTCGAAGATGACTTCTCCTGTGTACCCAAGGTTCATGATCTCGTCCACCAGCTCCTTCTTCCACATCAGGGCCTTGATAGGCTGCACAGCAAAGCAGCCATCGATGCTCGGGGCGGTTCGGCGTCTGGCTACCATGACCGCCTTTAGCTCTCCACGTTTTAGCCATGCAGCGGATGCTGGCACATCCGTATCTGCCAGTCACTGAAACGCAACTTTCTCGCCTTTTGCATCCTTTCCTGTATCCATACACAGCCAAGAAACCTTGGGAACATCCAACTCAATGTCGATGCATACGTGCATCACATAATTATGGCTCACAGGGGCACGTGTTGCGGCGACTCCTGTCTTACAGCTCGGGCTAGGAACCGGAACTGGATTCCTGTCCACAAACATGCCCTTGTTAATGTGAAAAGGGGTCGCCGCTGGGCCGCTGGCCGTGCAGCTGATGTGAAGACGTTGTCGCATCCCGCGCAGTAACTGTAGTTCTTTGCAACAACGGCCTTGTTACACTTGCAGCAAGAAAACTACTTTGTAGTCGGTGTGCCGTCTACATCAATCTCTCCACACGTGAACCGACATTTGCAGGTCAGTCCCCTTCCCTCCATCATAGCAGTGGAGCGTGGTCGGCTACATGGTTCGACTGAGTGTGCTGGGATATTGAGCATTTCCATTGAGTCTCCGAGTTCGCTAAAGTTGAGCGTGGGGAGCGGGTCCCGATAGTCGCAGACATACTCACCAGGAGTTCCTGATTTGCCAAAGTCGGGGTTGCTACTATCCTTTATGCCCTCCGCGGCCTTTATCAAAGCAACCTTGAACGGCTGTCTTGAGATGAGGCGCACAATGGCAGGGGTAGTTTTCTTCCTATTGTTCCCTTTGCTGGTCTTCCTGGTGTGTTCTTCCGATGCGGTTTCATCGACTTGCCCAAATCGGCGCGGAGTCATAACCTCGTAACTTATGTACTGGGGTTCCGAGGTTGCTTTGGTACGACTGGGTAGTCCGGACCATGTTGAACTCTCACCCGATTGTGTATTGTGTGCTTGGCGAGTTTAAGTTGACTCCATGATGTCTTGCCGTTGTGACTGAGGTTCTGACACGGTTGCTGCTGTTGTTCTATCCCCTTCCCAGTGCTCAAGATGGCTCGGAAGACCTCTTTTGATGACTTGGAAGGACTAGGCGATTAGTGCCAAAGCCTCACGAGATTAGCGACTTGCACCAAATAGAGTCGATGAGAGCAACTTACAGCCTCTGTCACGGTCCTAGCGACTGAAAGGCAACTCAGCAATTGCAATAAGAACAAAACCGAGGGATTTTTTAGACTCTAAAAAGGGCTATACAAATGTTGGGAAAGAGTACAGTGAACGTGGTGGTAGTGAGGGAAAATGAACGCTTTGAGGACTGGAAAGAAGAAGATGAATATTAGGAGCACTGGGAGGAAATTGATGAGTGCTAGGACCACTGGGAAAGACTAAAGTCAATGCATGAAGCCCTGAGGAATTGTGCTCTGATGTACTGTACAATGTCAACCCACATTAACAAGGCTTAATATTGCAAACGCCGACCTGTCGAAAAGCTATTGATATCCATTATACAACTTATATGCATCGCTATTAGAAGGATTCGGTGGGAACGTACCGGGCGGAGGCACTCAATCGAAACTGCACAGTTTTGAGGCGCTAAATATATCCTTGCTACTGCAAAATCTGTGGGTAAGATATTTTTGTCTTGACACTCTCTTGTGCACGTGGGCTCAGTTTTGTCTGCTATGACGTGAATGTTGGCGCATGAACGCTGGAGGGGTAATATTCACCTTCTCAGCAGCATGCACGCGCATAGGGGTGCTGATCATATGACCTAGGAGCCTGTCAGATATGTTGCCAAGGATCAGTTTGGAAAGCTCACCGTGCCTAAAGGATCATGCAAATGCTCCACACCACTATCCTAAACAATTGTATGCATCTACCATACACTCTACGAAAGTTGCATAGGAATGCTAGGCATAATTGTTGGCTTCCAGGATATGCGCGGATACCGATGTCTTAACCTCAGCAGCCTCTACGAGCAGGAAAGCATCCCACAACTTTAATTGATCATGAGATCCAGTTCGGCAGGAGCAAATTGAGAGCTTCATTTAACGCCAATATCAGAATACTTTGTGTTTGTTAACCGCACCAATGCGTTGTCCACAACCACCAGGCTATAAACCTCGCCGTCCTTCCTGCCCATGAGAAAAGCCAGCTGCGTCATATTCATCCTCCACCAGAGTCTGACAAACAACGCCAACCACTTATACCTGACCTTCTGACACCACTCATCCCGAACATTTTCACGGCCAGAAGGAACACCCGTCACACCTGCATCAAGAAAAGCATTCAATTCGGTTCGACGAAATTCGGCCATGAGCAAGAGCGGGCGCTTCAAAATTATGGCCGTGTAACATGCGGCATTGTGTCGAAAAGGAATGCAAGGTATGTTCCCGTGAAGAAAGACTGTGAAGGTAGTATGTCGTCATGATATCACGATTCGTCGCATTGATATGCCGTATATTTTCATGAATTCAACTCATCGTATCTTAAGCGCCTTGAAAATTATTTTCCAACTTGGACAAGTTTTTTATGTCAGAGATCAACACAAATCCAAGTATATACATCCATGTGGTAGTATGTGATGAGTCACTGTTAGTGAAATGCAATGCGATGGTAATGCCTCGGCCTGGGCCATGTGTTGTCGCCAGTTGGGAGGAGACAAGAGAATTGCATGTCTTGCCAGCAAGCAATGGAAAGTGAGTGAAGGCATTAAAAGGAGATGAGTCTTGCAAGATTCTTTGCGATGGGAGCGTATGCTGTATCAGTGCGAATGACGCAAGACAACAGCCACATCTCGGCAAGGTAGTCCAGAGTTGTGAACGACCAATCACACCTTTAGGTGCCAGTGGCGGGCTTGTTCTTTTTCTTCTGGGTTGACTCCATCACGATATCACCACACCAGACCTTCAACAATTGATGGATTGGTAGCTTGGCAGAAAGGGACTTGAGAGGAAACACCAAAGATGCGCATGGATCATGAGGGAGCGTCAAGAACGCGCTGTCCAGAACAAGGTTGGTAGGCAAGTGAACGGGGCCCTCACGCTGGATGGCAGGGGATGAATGGGCCATAGATCAATACCATGTTCAGGGGCAAGGTCACCTTTCAAGGTACAGGTCGGCGTCGCCGTCTCAGAGGGGAATGATGATGGCAGTTTGATCCACGTCCTTACCGTGCAACTTTGAGAGACTTGTATTCCCAATTATTCATGGACCCCCTTTCATTGCGGACAGCACTTCATTATAGGATGTGGGAAACTCGAGGAAATGAAAGTCATTCTCAGGATCAACGGTGCATTGGTCGACGTAGAGCCTGCTTCGAGTAAGCATCCGTGGGAACAGAGTCGGGCAAACTGCGTACCTGAACATTGGTGGTCGTGAAACACGATTGCACTGAAAAACATCGGCCGGGTTGAGAAATTGACGACACTTTCTGGTTTGAAAAGGCAAGCAGGGACATCGCTGCGGATATTAGTGAGAAGCGTGTTTGTTGGTATCCAACTGGGAAAAGCGGCTGATAGATTGGCGTTTCTGAATCTTGCCTGTCGCGAGCCAGACCTATATGGTAAAACCAACTGAGATGGGCGATTGCTGTACCTGGGGATGTTGTTAATGCCAACGAACTGAGGTTTGGATAAGATTCATGCGTTCCGCGAAGAACCTGTCGTAAGTGTTCGAGATGCTTTGGCTCGAAGCTGAATTCGGCGAGCGTTGCGGCTATCTTCTGGTAAATACAGTCGACATCTGCTCGGGCCCTTAGCTAGCATCATGGAGGGGAGACATCATGGTACCTTTAGCCATTTTTAACAGATTGATGGAGCCGATTACAAACGCATGCCAGGACTACTGAGCGTCCTCGAGTAAGCTTACAAGTCGTGCCAGATAAGAGCCCGCACATGTAACCTCGGAACCAAACTTCTTCATGGCTGCAAGGCCCGATGTTAGTTGGGAG
The DNA here is from genome assembly GCA_000498155.1 of Shiraia sp. slf14. Classification (NCBI taxonomy): domain Eukaryota; kingdom Fungi; phylum Ascomycota; class Dothideomycetes; order Pleosporales; family Shiraiaceae; genus Shiraia; species Shiraia sp. slf14. Next base: position 149,810 of record AXZN01000070.1, read on the forward strand.
GCAACAGTTGGGTCCCTAGATAGGGTCAATATTTGTAGCTAGTATGGCAGGCAGTTGGTGTAGTACTAGTGCGAGTGTATCCACAGGCTCTCGCATCTTGATGGCCCGTTGGAGTTCGACCCCCAAGTCGAAAGTGTTATGTTGGGCTGATTCGACTTTGCCCATCAGGTCCGCCAGTGTGTATTGAAGTGGATCGCATGGACCTGGGAGCCAATAAAAAAAACTTCTTTTCGAATGTTTGGTAGGCCTTTACGGACGCCGCGATGTTGGGTTGCTCCATGGCTGTGTATAGGTGGCGTGGTAGGGCTCAAGCCTGCGGCATGTTAGCAAATTGCTGGCCATGTCTATCAAAATGACGGTACAGGAAACCAGAGTAGGCGTTACTGAAAGTCCAGGGCAGGACCTCGGGAAAGTTTGGGCTGGTACCAAGATAAGACGGAAGGCGTCGTGCAGAGAGGGTCAGCTCTAGTGAATGATGATGGGAGGTGTCCGTGTCGGAGCTTCTCTGCTCATTTGTTATGGCCCATGACTTGGCAGTCCATGACCACCAACGACATCAAGACCGTGGCAACAGGTCGTGCTCTCGCTGGGCAACCACAACGATCCTTGGACAGGCAAATATGGATCGAGTATCATATTTGATTACAAATCCCGTAGATAACCACTGCACTTAACAACAGTTGCACTGCCTGCTGGCGACAAAGCGTTTTCACCTTTTGGTAGTGTGCATCTTTTGGCGAGGCCTCTCGGGTTGCACAAAGCCGACGCTCCGTCTGTCTGCAAATCATTGGTCTCGTGTCTGATGCACTTGGCCCCTCTGTCAACTGAATGCACTACCACTCTACCATGTCGAATGAACAACAACCGAATACGCCTCCCTTGCCTCAGTGGCGGGTAATTACATGGGCTGCGCCTTGTGAGATTTGTTGTAAGCCGTCAACTGCTCGCGATACCAGCATTGCCTAAGCTGACATCTTGTAACCCACAGGCAACTGGATGACTTAAAGCCAACACCCAAATCCCTATCCGCCGTCACCAGTGCTGACAGCTGTCAGGCGCGTACACCCCATTCACCCCGCCAGACTCGATGGAAAGGTTGCCATGGCACTTGAAGAGTGGCAGTCAAAGGGCAGTCAAAAGGGCACAAGATGATGGCACTCTACGCATTGTGAAGATTCACCAAGTCTTTACAATGCGGCCCATACGACCCATGGTACAACGCAGCCGCCATTCAAGTTGAACGCAACCGCAAACCAGTCACCTCTCCACGGCCAACCCCCAAGCCCATTGACGCCACCTGGGCCATACGACTCAACCACTCATTTAGCGTGTGCTCTCCTTATCGCAACGGCCACAAAGCCTAACATGCACTAGACTCAACTCTGGGGAAGTGGAATTGCATGGATAGGTTGTCTACTCATGTCATCCCGACTAACATGATAGTAGGAACACGATGCCCAATGACAAGTTACGCGACGATTTCCACCACGCGACGCCCCATTTATTAGACTTTCGATCGTCTGAAAGGTAATTGACTCGCGCATATCACCAGCCAATCAATTACCGGCCCCATCTCCGGTCGAACACGTCAGGCTGATCGAGTCTCACCGAATCTCACCGAGTCTTACCGAGCCCACCTTCGCTTCGCCTCGTCCCTCCCAAGTCCGCATACAATATCTGCCTAAAGGGGTATTCGGACTCGTACTCGTTCCCTCCCATAACAGTGGACCTCACTAGAGCATGCACAAGCTTGTATAGTGTGGTTTCTCAGATGGCGCGTGTCGGTACGCCGACGTACCACTGAAAGACAAGTTATTGCAGGTCTTTGAGACAGTTCAGCTCACAACTGTGAGTCCAGGCGTTGGAATCGGCATAAGATCAAGTGCGTGGTTGTATACCTGAATTTCGTGGGGGTCGCTGGAAGGCGCGCGCTGTGGCTCTGGAGCGGAGTGCCGCCGCTTGCCATTGGCCGAGGAGGATTACAAGGCTGGAGGTACATCTGAACACGACAAAATGTAGCACTGGTTACTGCAGGATGCTTGCACAGTTGACACGCGGTGGCCACATGGACTACTGGGTTGCAAGCCCCATGGGACAACACCAGAGTCCTCCAAGACAGTGTCTTTGCGACGAAAATAGGAGTACAGAGGTGGTGTACCTACATAGCAAACGTGTAGCTCCAACAAATTTGCGAAATGCGAACCAGCATGATCCGTATTCCACCAAAGTCTACGAATGTTCCACCAAGCTCTGAACGTGTCAAACTCCATGCCTCTTGGCAGCCTCAGACGTCGATCGATCTTTCAAGTCTTGGCCACTTCACGCAAAGCGCCGCGACGACTCAAGCACACATTCCACCCAATATTCAAGCTCATGAGCGCCAGCTGCTAAAGGTAAGAAATTTGCAAAAGACATGTTGACGGGCGTTGACATGAATGCAAGGCCTTGACGCCAGTATCCCCAGGTGTACATGCAGCGACACATGAAAGGCGCATCGCCGATATGCAACATCAACAGCCATCAACGCATGATAACACCAAAGGGTGAGATACATTGTCGATCAATCAGCAATATCACGCACGTCTTGAAGCTTGGTGGGGCAAAGGTTCAAGGGAAAACTTGTAATTGCAGTTACATCCCTTTGCAGTAGCATACATTTCCCAAGATTGACAATACATGTATGAGAGGCGATCTTCCAAAACCCTGCATATTATCCATAACCATGTCCATTCCATCCAGTTGTGCCGTCATGTTCGATCGGGGTGGAGCGACTGAGGCGGGCGCGAGGAGCGTGAACCGTTATGGACTGGACTTGTTAGCTGTGTCGGTGCCGAGTGTTGTTTCGTGGTAGTGTTTACTTACGACAAGACTTTGATATTGCATGCAGCCATGAAAAGCAGACGTCGGGCTGCTTTGTTGGACCCAACTTCCTTATCCAAGCCCTCTAGGAGGCCCTTGAGCTGATCGCTTGTGAGCGCATCAAGAGCAGTCATATTCGCAGGGAAGTTGTTGAGAGGCTTGTTGGTGATTGGGTGACGGAGAGGAACGATAGCGGCCTCTGGGCCGACCAGCTTGGCATTTGCTTTGCGTGCCATTTCGTTGTAATAGGCCGCGTCGAGACGAGTAACGGTCCCATTGAGGTCGGCCACCTCACCCGTAAGGGTATTGACGTGGTCTTGGAGGTTGTTGACGCTGTTCTCAAGCCCATCCATCCTAGTTTCAAGCCCATCCATCCTAGTTTCAAGGTTGGTGACGCTGTTTGTAAGATTATCCAAAGATGTCTGAAGGGGATTGGTGAATTCTTTGAGCTTCCGGTGTATCATTAGTTCCAGGGCATCTACAATCATGTTGTCACGCTGTTGATTCAACCTAGGATTGGCATTGTCGTTGAATGGAGCGGGGGTTTGAAGGATATTGTCCGCCATTGCTGTGGCTTCCTTGACTGAAGGGAGAATGGGTGTCGGTGTTGAAGTTGAGGTAGATGGCGGAGACGCGGTTGAGGTTGGTGGTGGTGTTGAAGAAGGCGAGAGAAGAGCTAGAGACTTAGGCTTATAAGCACCAGGGCAGGGCAGCGGGCTCCTTGTCATTTTTCCAGTGACTGAAGTGATGTTTCCAGTGACTCAAGTGATTCAGTGAAATCAACAAGGCAGCAGCATGCCGTTGTCGTTGTGGTTGTTGTTTTTGGCACTAGCGGTTTAGCAAACGCCACAGTTGTTGGACTGAGGGACGTGCACCCATTGTGAAAGTTTCGACTCTTGTTGCCAGCGGGGACGATTGCCCAAGGGATAGACGAGACTTGCTGCAGTCCCAAACCCTACTTCGCATAGAATACCAATCGCCTTTACTCAGCAGAGTAGTGGTGATATCCCTCTGGCCTTTATCAAGCATTGCTTGCCCGAGATTCAGCCATGCCGTTGCAGTCACGATGACAGCGCTCATTCTCTCTGAGCTCACCGGTGTGGTAGGCAATCTCCTTGCGTAATAGCCTTGGCAAACTCCAACCAACCGCGCCTGTGAAAGGTGGCAATCACCCTTTCGATTATTCCAATTAAGCTAACAAACATGGTCGTCAAGTTTGTGCATAACTGGTTGCCTAGATCAATCGAGCTGAGCAACGCCTTGAAGGAGAACGACAAACTCGTGAAGAAGCTGGGCAACGACGTCAAAAAGGTAAGTAACGTCGTGAAAGAGATGAGTAACGTCTTGCAAAAGCAAAGAAACATTGTGAAGAAGCTGAGCAACAGTGTGAAAAGGCTGAGCAACAGTGTGAAAAGGCTGAGCAATATCGTGAAAGGGCTGAGCAACGTTGTAGCGTAAAAACGCAAACCTTCAAAGAAGCTGACCAGCGTCATGAAGTGGGAGCTGAACTGCGCCCATCCTAACTCTCGGATTGTCTCGAATGTATCCATCGCATGTACAAGGATCTCAAGGCTGAGACTGGACTACATCTAACAATGCAGGGCGATCCAAAGAACGCAGAAAAGAAACACCGCCCGAAACGTATCCAGAATTGGGAAGACTTCGACCGAACTGCATATGAGATCTGGCAACGCATGATGGCCACTCGTACCTCCGCCGAACCACAGTTTCCTCCGTACAGAGATATCACAGCCAAAGGAAACAACCTGAATCAAAAGGAGTAGGCTCTGCGCTTGATCTTCTCATTGCGCTGCGGCTAATGATTCTCACGCCCTTGCTCGACATCGCAAACCTATTCAATCAGAATGAGGGAGTTGGTTTTGAGGACCGAATCGAGTTTTACAACGCTTTCAATATCGAGAAGGAACTTCAGAACTCAAAGAAAAACATAACCGACTTCTGTATTCGCGGTACACTTACGCAGGGCGAAGTTACTTTTTTAATAGGTTTTATGTCGCCACACAAAGTACTGCTGAGTGACATTCCGGGTGGTCTTCATACAATGGACATCGAGGAGACTGTAAACTCTGGCGGAAATGGAAGGCCAGAACGACGCTATCGTCTGCTAACAGATGGTTAGATTTCACATGCTTCCCACGGTATGATCCTTTCCAGGGTAGCGCTTAGCTGTGTCTGCACAGGGGAGGCGTTCGTCTTCTTACATATACCCGAAGACGACCCAAGCACATTTCTTTTCGCTTTGTCCGAGCCCAGAGGGGATGTCGAATCGTGTGCTTATTTGATGTTACGCATTGAACGGTCTTCTAGGGTTCCGTGAAGGCGGCCCCCTCTCCACGTTGTGTTCTAATATGCGAGGGGATGGGAAAAGCGACCATAGGATTGACCAGTCCACTTCCCCGAATATGATGTGGGCACAATTGAAAATGAACCGCATCACCAACTGTGATTCCATCGGCCTCATTAGCGCACCTGGGCAGCTGTTTCGCCTGCGCTCGAAATCCCTTGGCTACGCAACAGCGGCCAAATTCTCTCCTCATGAGGTTATCGATTCCATCAAACATGAGGCTGCTATTTATGACCGCCTCCGCCCCCCTCCAGGGAAGGATCGTGCCAGTCTGTCTATGATGTATCGTCCTCCCTTCCCCATATGCCGCCATGTGGGGGAATAATATTCTCACACGTCACGTTCCTCGGCTTCGGAGGCAGTAACCAGCAAAAGACCGTAAACGAAGGCAACACCGAGCAGATTGCTAAAAAGCCATAAGCCGCAGCCAAAGCAGCCTATCGCTTCGGCATCCTGCACGAAGACCTCGAGCCTCTCAACTTGATATGGAGCGAGGAGGCAGGCGGCGTCATGGTGATTGATTTCGAGCGGTCGAAAATTCTCCGCGGCTGCTAGGCGAAACATAAGAGGAGAGATGGGTGAAGCTAAGTGTATGTAGGTGTGATACATGAGTAAGGGGTACATAAATAATAATCTGTAATGTCTCATTTTTGATTATTTAATTGGTCCATACGTTATTGTGGAGGGTCAAGTGAAACTGTTTTTTATGGTGAAAACAAGCATGAGCAAGATGAATGTGTTGTATACCTCAGCCAAACTGCACGGAAGAAGGCTGTTACAAGTGCGAATAAGTTGGCGGAACATTATATGGTTCAGAACGCGCGGCATAACGGGAGTGGCCATGTTACTGCTTAGTGGCCCTTAGGCACCGCATCCAGGCTTTAGGTGTCGTTTTGGATGGAAGCAGACTTTGTATTGTTTGTATGTACTAAGAACGGATGACAAGTGTGTGTTGGAGTTGTTTGGATGGGCATTCCTAGGTGGCATTTGCACTTGTTGGTTACAATTCTCGAAGGACTGCGAGGCATGTGCTGGACTTGTTTGCAGTTTGCATAGCTATTGTTAGTTACTTGTTTAGATAAGCAATATTGGTTTGCATGTATTGGAGTTTATAGGTGCGTAATTTTTGTGAGATGTATTGAGAAAGCAGGACAGGCAAGTATTAGATGTTGCATATGTTTGTACTTGGTAGTTTTGTGGAGATATAAATTACCATTGTAGCTACCTTTCCAATCAGCAGCTACACGTCAACATGCCACACCTTTAAGCCAACTCTCTGCCTGCTCAGCCATGAGAGATTCCTGGGTTGCAGGTCCACGCCAAAGAATCCCCAAAGCCTGAGTGGGGGCTATAAAATCATGTCGATGGCAAATAAAAATCGGCTGTCCTTGCTAATACACCCAGCGCACCCTTCAAGATCTGCACCTAAGGTCCCGGCAATCTCAACGAAGATGCGCGACTCCTGGTCGTCGGCTTCTTTGTCGGCTCTCCTGGGGCTACTAGTAAGCCCCTCCTTTTCCGCTTTCTTGTGGAAACTTTACTGAACGTATCCCTGGAAAGTTCATCTTCGCTGTCAGACAATTCTACGATATCGCTTGGTCGCCCAATATTGCTGGGGCCCTCCGTGGATGGTATCGCATTGGTGGTTCGCTTCGTGTTGTGCTGAACAATCCTTCGATCCGTAGCGGGCTTAGCGGGACCCTTAGGACGCCCCCTTTTCCTCTTATCTGCCTGCTGGCTCGTAGCCTGAGCATCAGATTTCCTAGCAAACTGGCTTCCACAGTCTCGTCGAACCCGTATCGCAGACTGCATATTGGCGCCGCTGGCAGGCTCAGCTTTGATGCTTGCTTCACGCTGCTCCGTCATTGAGGCGCCCCGCATACCCGCAATGGCCTTTCTGATATTTGATAGGCGTCTGCCCACTGCGTCCTTCTGCAAGCCTTTGACAAATCTTTGGTACTGAGTCATGTCGCTATTATTGCAAAGGTGAAAGGCTCTGAAGCGTTCCGTGTTGTACACTGCGCTCTTAACATCGTACCAATGCACCCACAACCAAATAGAAGGCCCGTCATAGGTCATGGAAAAATGACAAGTGTCCAATACATCAGGCTCAGGGAGTTGTATGTGGAGGCGTCCGCGATGTAGGCTTCGATTGTAGTTAACGATAGTAGCGCCAATACGAGCAGCTTCAACCATGGCCATTTCGTGTGTTTGGCCGAATTTCCAGTACGCCGTGAGGAATGGAAAGTACAAAACGTCTGTAAGGGGTAACCTGTAACGATTAGCAGACTATACGTTTACTCGCACCAATGTACATACTTCATGTTAATGAATTGTTCATCCTGCGTTTGGAATGCAGAAGATTTATTGTCGCCTACAAACCGGTCCTTTTCATATCCCAACATGACGGCATCCTGAGTACCAGGAGAGAGTGGAGTGCTATTAGTAGCTTCGGGGCCCGTAGGACAATACTGCCCATTTAATTTGACGTTACATTTAAGTCCAAGGCATTCGAGATCTCCCTCTCCCGCGCTTGTGTATAATCGTATCAGGCGCTTAAAGGGACTGACTTTGGTTCGCATACGTACTCGTTGCTCTAAACAAACCAACTTCTGATCGTGAAGCACAACTGAGCTCTCATCATGGTTTTCGAGTTTGCGAATCATGGCCTTGATGTCTTGGGGGATCGGCTTGTCTCGAAATACATGGATCCGAGGGTTCTCTAGACGATCCCTGGCTGTTTCAAAGGTTTCGGGTTCGTGGCTCATGTTTGACTCTTGGTTGATGAAGTCGTGGGGTAGGTTGAAGACTTGATAAGGTCGGTAGCAGGGCGCGACCTTTAAGAGTGTAGGGATGCCTAGGCCTTGCAGCTTACATGTGTGAAAAATTAGTTAATGTGGGGTCCTTTAGATGTTGCCTATAAACCCTTGGAAAAAGCAAGTTGCTACCTATGTTCGGCACGCGTAAATTGTGACGGCAATGTAACAAGCGATCCAATAAGCCGCTAGATCGTGTTGGACTTTTGATTATGCTTTAGCGCGTAACCACTTAGGGCTGAGTTTTAGTCGCGGTTATTGCGCTTGCGTAGCGTAAAACTTTTGTAACTCTAGTGAATTTTTAGTTATTATATCACTTTTACTTCTCTACTTCTTCTTCTACTTACTTATACTCTTAGTTAAGAGCTAATTAGAGAAGTATAATCTTAAATAGCTAGCTAATTATACTATTATTTACCCTCGCTACTTTATACTACCTTATTAGAGCTTAACTACTCTTTAGCTACCTATACTAAAGAGCGCTTAAGAGTATAAGTTAGTAGAAGAAGAGATAGTAATACACGTTCTTTTAAAGACTATAGATAATTAGATAATAGTTTCTACTTATACTTTCTATATTAGTTATTACTCTACTTATAATATACTATCTTAAGAAAACTATTAGTTATACTTTTTACTACTTTATTATTTAATATAATAATAAAGTAATACCTTATAGTAAACTAGTTATTAGTTACTATTATAGGTATATATAGTTATAGTTATATATAAGTTTAAAAAACTAGATATTATAAATATAAACTATAACTACTTATATACTTAGATTAAGAGTATAAATAATAAAATACTAAAGTTAATAAGCTTAAAAAATATCTTAGTATATTAATAATAAGGTTTAAAGAAAATAACTTAATAATATTAATATTAACTAAAATTTAAATAACCTAGCTTATTATTAAATTATTATTATAAACGTTATAACTAGCTATTAGAATTTATAATATATTAAATTACTTACTTTTAGTTATTTAGCTATAAGAGCTAAGTAACTAGTTATAGTCTTAATAAATAAGATTTAGTATAGTAATAAAATATATACTTTATTCTTACTTAGTATAATACTAAAAGAACTTTAGTAATTAAGAAAGTATAAAAAGATTTTATAATATAAAAAAGATTAATAAATTCTAAAATAAGAAATTATAAATTTAGAAGCTAAGACTTAAGAACTTAAGATATATAAATAAAGAGTTTTAGATAAACCTAATAGTATACTTTTATTAAAGCTTACTTATATAAAAGATTTTATTTTAAAAGAATTTAAAATTAAAAAGATTTTAATCTTTAAAGAGAAATTTATAAGAAAATACTAAAACTTTAAAATATACTATACTATTAAGTAGAGTATAGTTATCTAAATTAGCTTTAGATAAGTTAAAGAACTAGTATAGTAAAAGAATATTAGTAAGTAAAAGCTAGTTTATATACTTAATTAATACTAAAGAACTATTATTAGAATAGTTAATACCTAAAATTTATTTATATATTCTACCTTTAGATAGAAGATTATAAAGTTATTAAAACTCTTTTTATACTTACTCTACTTATAATTCTACCTTTATTCTATATAGGTATAATCTACCTATTAATTAATAGCTATATTAGCTATAGTATAATATAGCTCTAAGCTAGTAAGATATTCTTTTTTTAAAGAAGTATAGTTTATTAATATATATTAAATTTCTAGTAATAAGTAATATAAAAAAAAGAACTATTATATTAGATAATTCTAAGAATATTCTAAAGGTAATTTAGAAACTAAAGTAACCTATTTTTTTAAAAACTAAGAGAGCTTTACTAGACTTTTAATAGTAAAGCTTTATTTAAAAGATAATTACTAATTCTAATAAGATACTTATAAAATCTTAAGAAGATATAAGTACTTACTACTATACTTTTAGACCTAAGTTTTAAAATTATATTATAAATAAAAAGTTTATACTAAAAAGCTAATTTTAAGAGCTAAAGAGTATTTATTTTTTTACTTTTTATCTACTAAACTCTATATAAGTAAGAAGCTTTTATACCTTTTATACTTCTTTATAAATTATAAACTTCTAAAAATAAAAATAAATATACTTATTATACTATATATTATTTTTAATATAGCTACTTTAGTAATTCTAAAGATACTTATACTAGTAAAGCTTTTTTTATAATTAATTATAAAGTAAAAGAGTAATACTAAAAAGTAAATAAGTAATCTTTATAAAATAAAAACTATATTTTTACTATTTTAGTAAGCTATATATAGCTTATATAAGTAATACTAGATAAAGTAATATAATTACTTTTAAAATTAAAAAGGTTTAATAATATAATTAGTAATAGTATAAAAGCTTTACTACTAATACTCTTAAAGATCTTATACTTAATTATTATTAAAAAAAAAGAGATTTCTTATAGCTTTCTTTATAATCTATTTTAAAGCTATTTATTTTAAAAAAGTACCTAAACTTAGCTAAAAGAAGTAGATTTAAGAGAGCTTTAGCCTAGTAAAAATACTTATACTCTTTATTTTTAAGAAAAATAATAGCTTATAACTTTATATTAACTACTAGAGCTTAAATAAAGTTACTTATAAAGACTACTTTATACTTTTTTTAATTAGTAAAACTTTTAATTACTTTACTAGTATAAAGATATTTACTATACTAAACTTTAAGAATACTTATTATAAGATTTAAATTTAACTAAAAGATAAGTAGAAAATTACCTTCTAAATTTAGTATAGCTACTTTAAGTACTTAGTAATACTCTTTAGCTTTACTAATACTTTAGTAACTTTTTAATAATATATTAACTATATTATAATAAGTATTATAAATCTCTTTTATATAGTATATCTTAATAATATTTTAATCTTTTTTAAAAAAGAAAAGAACTATTAGAATTAAGTAAAATAAGTTCTAGAGTATTTATATTAATATAAACTATATATTAACTTTAAGAAGTATTATTTTAGTATAAAAAAAGTTAAATTTTTAAAGTATATAGTATAATTTATAAGTAGATTAATAGACTTTAGCTAGGTTAATATAGTATTTTAATAGCTTAGCTTAAAAAGCTTTAAGAAGATTTAGATCTTTATAGAATTTACTAACTTTTATAAAAGTTATTATTTACTTTTTTATTATAGCTTAACTTATTACTAATTTTTTAAAAAGATTAAAGCTAAAGAAAAAAATTAAAGCTATTTAAGTAGCTTAATATTATAAAGAAAGTAATATACTATCTTTATAATATATTTAAAACTACTTTATTTTTATAATATTATATACTAAAACTTTTTATATAATTAAAAACTAATATTTTCTTAAAAAATATAGCTAGAATTCTCTTTTAGAAATTTAAATAAGAATAGTAGTACTTTATAGTATTTTAGTTATAAAAACCTTTTCTTATAAAGAAAAATTATAAAATTTATAACTAAAACCTAAGTACTATTATATATACTATAAAGTACTAGTAATATTATATTAAAAGGCTAAAGCTACTTTTTAAAATTCTTATAAACTATAATATACTATTAAATAAAGTATAGTTACCTAAATTAGCTTTAGATAAGTTAGAGAACTAGTATAGTAGAAGATAATTAGTAAGAGAAAGCTAGTTTATATACTTAATTAATACTAAAGAATTATTATTAAAATAACTAATACTTAAAATCTATTTATACTATTAAATAGAAGGTTATAAGGTTATTAAAAACCTCTTCTACCTACTTTACTTATAATTCTACTTTTATCTTATATAGGTATAATCTACCTATTAATTAATAGCTATATTAGCTATAGTATAATAATAGCTTAAAAAGATTTATAATTACTTTATATCTTAATTAAAGATAAGTATACTATATAATATTTCTTACTAGCTATTTTTTTAAAATTAAATACTAATAAAAAAAACTAATTTTATAAATAAACTATTATAATATCTTTAAAGTATAAGTAAGAAACTAAGTAAGCTAAAGCTTAATTTAATACTTAGCCTTAGATAAAAACTAAAGCTAAAAAAACTATTTAAGATAAAAAAGAATAGTACTTTAGAAGTAAATAGTAACTTTAATAAGAACTTCTTTAATTAATAAAGTAAAAAATACTATTTTATAATTTAAGTAAGATTTAGTAAGATTTAAAGTAAAAAGGTCTTTAAGCTATTTTACTTAATAATAGCTATTTTCTTTTAAAAGAAGCTTTATAAGTATAATTTAACTTTAATATATTAGCTAATAAAGAAGCTTTTAAGTTTAAATATCTAAGTAGTTAAAAAGTATAAGTTACTAAACTTAGTATATTAACTTTAATACTTTAGTATATTTACTTATAAATAATAGTAAAAGAATAGTAAATAATAATTTATAAATAAACTAAGCTTACTTTACTATAAGTTATAACTTTATATATCTTTTAATACTATATATATAATTATTATAAGCTTACTATAATAATCTTTTTATAAGTTACTTTAGATATAGTAAAATTACTACTTTAATTAGCTATAAGTACTATTAGCCTAGTATAAACTAGAAAATCTAAGAATATATAAATTTTTATAATAATTACGCTCTTACTAAGATACTATACTATTAACCTTATAGTAAACTTTAGTTCTTACTTTAGTTAACTAGCCTTTAGTATAAATATATAATAAACTTTATTATAAAACTTCTACTTAGCTATTAAAGTAATAGTATTTATAATATAATTTTTATAGTAGTTAACTAATAAATAAAGATATATTAGTATATCTCTACTACTAAAAAGATAAAGATAAAGAAACTTACTAAACTATTTATTTAGAAAATTATTTACTATTTTAAAATTCTTAAGAGTATTATAACTAACTATAAAAGTATCTTTACTAGCTAATACTAGTTAAATTTTTACTATACTTTATATATACTTTACTACCTTAGTACTATCTTTTATTTATAAACTAATAGTTAAATTAAATAGTAAAACTAAACTCTAGAGTATTACTTATAAGCTTATATTTAAGACTACTTTAGTAATTAAGCTATTTAACTTATATTAGTAGAATTTCTATATAATAACTTTTATAATAGTATAATTAACTATAGCTTTTTTTATATCTACTATAGATTTTACTTTTATATTAACTATAAATTAAAAGTAAGTATTATAGTATTTACTACTAAGTAGTATATATAGTAATTAGTTAAGAACTACTATACTCTAAAAGAATATTAGTAAAAGATAGTCTAGTTTTAAGTAAAGTATTATAATAAATAATACCTATTATATTCTTTTAAAGCTAGTAATCTTATATATCTTTTTACTTAAAATTTAAAATTATATACTTTAACTTATAAGTTAAGCTTTAAGTTTATAAAGCTATATAAAGTTCTAAAGTTAGTAAATACTTTATCTTACTATTTAAAGCTCTTTAGTAATATTTATACCTACTTTATTTTAATAGTTTAATCTCTTAAACTATATATATACTACTAAAAGAAGCTAGTACTTATACTAAAATTTATTAAGTTTAATAATAAAAATATAAAAAAGTACTATAAAGTTAAAGCTCTTTTTAGCTATAAAAAGAAATATAAGGTATAATATCTAGTTAAATAAAAGAAGTAGCTTTTAAAGTATAATAAATAAGTTAAAGAAGATTATATTAATAAGTAGTTAATTAAGTTCTACTAATAGAGCTTATAAAGAGTAAGAGCTAAAAAGTAAACTAAGATTTAAATAAAAAAAAAACTCTTTATTTAGATTTATACTATAAGACCTTTATAAGCTACTAGTATTTTTATCTTACTTCTTTTTTATAGTACTATAAATATACCTAGAAAAAGGCTTAATAAAGGTATTAGTACTCTTTCTTTTTCTCTTTCTTTTAGCTAAAAAAGTAGTAATAGCTTTTTCTTACTAAAAAAAAAGTAACTATAGTAAAGACTCTATAAGCTACTTATATAATTCTATATAGTATTTAAAGACTAGAAACTTTTTAAACTAGTATAGTAAAAGTAGATAAAGTAGTAGTACTACTTTAAAAGTATACTAGAAAAGTACTAGATATTCTTAAGCTATTTATAAAAGAAGTTATACTAAATAATCTTTTATTACTTTAAAAAGTAAGCTCTTTAGCTATAAAAAGATTAGCTAACTACTCTTTTAAAAGTATTACTTACTTACTATTCTAATACTAGAGTTTTATTTATAAAGAGTAAGTAAGATATTAGAACTATTATAGCTAGTTTAGAAGAGCTTAAGTAGTATTAAGATTTATACTCTTAATATAACTCTTTACTATATTAAAAAAAAGATAGTAATTAACTAGTATTATACTATAGCTAATATAGCTATTAATTAATAAATAAATTATATTATACTATAGCTAATATAGCTATTAATTAATAAGTAGATTATATCTATATAAGATAGAAGTAGAATTATAAGTAGAAGAGGTAGAAGAAGTTCTTAATAACCTTATAACCTCCTATTAGATAGTATATAGAGATTTTAAGTATTAGCTATTCTAATAATAGTTCTTTAGTATTAATTAAGTATATAAATTAGCTTTTTTTTACTAATCTTCTTCTACTATACTAGTTCTCTAATCTATCTAAAGCTAATTTAGGTAACTATACTCCTCTTAATAGTATAATATCTATATAGAATAAAAGTAGAATTATAAGTAGAGTAGGTTAAAAAAGAGTTTTAATAATATTATAACCTCTTATCTTAAAAAGAGATAGATTTTAAGTATTAACTATTCTAAGAATAGCTCTTTAGTATTAATTAAGTATATAAACTAGCTTTTACTTACTAATATTTTTCTACTATACTAGTTCTCTAACCTATTTAAAGCTAATTTAAGTAACTATACTTCTCTTAATAGTATAAATAATAAAGCCTAAAAGACTTATTTTTTAAGCTTTAGCTAAATAAAAAAAAATAGTACTTATAATATTATACTAAACTAGTATTAATTAACTTAGTAATATAGTATATAAGAGACTACTAGTAATTAGAAGTATTAGTATTTATAAGTAATATATAAAAAAGTCTATTTTAAAAAGCTTATTAGTTTATTAGTTAAACTACTTATTAGAAAAGAGTAGATAGTAGTTTAACTTTAAGAAAAGTAAAAGCTATTAGAGTATAAGTTATATAAAGAGTTTTTACTAAAAATTACTAAAAAAAGTACCTTTAAAAGCTATTATAAAAAACTTTTATAAAAGCTTTTATTAGTATTAGTAGTTCTAAAAACTTATTAAAAAAGCCTTTAAAAAAGCTACTAAATAAATAGTTAGCTTTATAAGTCTTTAAAAGAGACTTATATAAAAGCTATAATTAGGTAAAAAGTAGCTTTAAAATTTAGTAACTAAGAAAAAGAACTTAAAAGCTTATAAAGTAAAGAATAAAATAACTCTACTAAGTAAAATTATAGTAATTAAAAATATTTAGTTATAAGTAAATATAAGAGTTATTATTTATAAAATTTATACTAGGCTTATAATTTATATTAGTATTTAATAAAAAAGAATATAAAACTAAGAAGTTAGTAGTAAGTAGAAATAAGAGTTATAAGTTATAAAGTAATAAGAAAATAAGCTACTTAAATTATAAAGTATACTAAAAACTATTAAATATTATTTTAATTACTTAAAAGCTATAAAAACTATAGTTTAAAAGAGAACTTAGTATATAACTAGTAGTAGTAAATTATAAGTAATAAAATTAATAAAATAAAATATAATTAGTAAATCTAAATTACTTACTACTACCTTAAGTTTAGTTTAAGAATAAATAGGTTTAATTTTAGTACTAGTTATAAGTAATAAAAAATCTAAACTACTTATTTTTATAAAGCTTAGCTCTATAAATCTTTAGTTTAAAGAGAAAGATATAATAAAGTTCTAAAAAAAGTTTAATAAGTAGACTAATTATAAAAAACTAAGTAATAAAAAATAAGTTTTAGTTTTACTTAATTTCTATAATTAAATAACTTTAAGCTTTATTACTAAGATAAAACTATATAAAGAAAAAAAGTTAAAAAAGCTTTAAAAAATTATAAAAGAATACTAAAAAGACTAAAATATTAGCTAAAAAATAAGTACTAAAGCTTTTCTAAAGGCTTATATAAATAAAATCTTTTATAAATTTTAAAGCTTACTTAAGTATTATACTAAATTTATAGTATATAATAATACTTATAAAACTATAAGCTAAATTTATATAGCTAAAAAAGAGTACTTTTTTTTTAAAGACCTTTAAAGAATTAATAAGAAAATAGTATTAATTAATATACTAAATAGCCTAAACTTTAATAAGCTAAACTTATTTAATAAAAAAAATCTATATATATAAAAGCTATATTATTAATATAAGAAGGTATAAAAAGCTTTAACTTAAATAAATAAGAAAAAGTTAAAGCTAACTTATTAAGTACTTAGTAAGCTAAGAAAAGTATCTAAAAAGACTATTTAAGAAGTTTATAAGTTAACTTAAAGATAAAAAATCTTATTAAATTATTTAGTAAAATAAAGATTATTATTATTAGTAGAACTTCCTTTATAGTATAGTAGCTACTTTAGAATAATATATAATTATATAAAAATAATAGAAAAATATAAAAGAATATATTTTATTCTATCTCTTTTTTATATAATAAGAGGTTACTCTTTAAAGAGGTAACCTCTCTTATTCTTTATATAAGCCTTATAGCTTATATATTCTTTACTTCTTAGACCTTATTACTTAAGTATTCTTTTTCTTCTTTTACTCTTTAGTTACTATATAAATACTAGTAACTTTTTCTTTTTAAAAGTAATCTCTTTTTATTATATATATCTTATTTATCTTTCTTATTCTTTATATAGAAGTTTTTATTTCTTACTTTTATTAGTATCTTTTACCTTTACTCTTACTTTTACCTTTACTCTTACTTTTATCTTTACTTTTATTTTTATCTTTACTTTTACTTTTACTTTTATCTTTACTTTTCTCTTTTTACTTTTTAATATTTACTATATAGGCGTTTACTTACTACTACTTAATTTTTTAGCTATTTACTCTTATTATATTATAATAATATAATATTAAAAGAGAAATTTATATCTTAGTATTCTTAGTAGAAGGTATATATATAGCCTCTTCTCTCTTCTCTAGCTCTTCTTTCTTTATTCTCTTTATCTTTACCTTCTTCTACTACTATTACTACTACTACTACTATTATACTATAGCTAATATAGCTATTAATTAATAGGTAGATTATATCTATATAGAATAAAAAAGTAGAATTATAAGTAAAGTAAGTAAAAAGAAAAATTACAAGTAGAGTAGATAGAAGAGGTTTTTAATAACCTTATAACCTCCTATCTAATAGTATATATAGATTTTAAGTATTAGCTATTCTAATAATAGTTCTTTAGTATTAATTAAGTATATAAACTAGCTTTTTTTTATTAATTATCTTTTATTATACTAGTTCTTTAACTTATCTAAAGCTAATTTAGGTAACTATACTTCTCTTAATAGTATAAATAGTAAAGCCTAAAAGGCTTATTTTTTAAGCTTTAGCTAAATAAAAGAATTAGTACTTATAGTATTATACTAAATTAAGTATTTATAAACTTAGTAAAATAATATATAAGAGGCTACTAGTAATTAAAAGTATTAATATTTATAAGTAATATATAAAAAAACTTATTTAAAAAAGCTTATTAGTTTATTAGTTAGACTACTTATTAATAAGAAGTAGGTATTAGTTTAACTTTAAAAAAAGCTAAAGCTATTAGAGTATAAGTTATATAAAGTTATAAATATAAGAAATATTAGTATATAAAGTATTTAAGTTTAGTTATATTAGTTTAGTATATCTAAAGAAATTAAAAAGAGAAATAGTAGTAAAGAGTTATAAGAGCTATACTATTATAAGATTAGAAAAAAAGCTTAAGAGAGAGCTTATAATTAAGAAGAACTATTAGAATTATTACTAACTAAACTATTAGAAAAAGATACTAATAAAGAGTAGTATTTAATTAATAGAAATACTAGTATTACTATTAGTATCTTTATTTTTAATTAAAACTATTAGTAAAAAGTAGTATAAAAGCTATATAAGTAGCTTTTACTAGAGATTATTAAGAATAATAGCTTTATAAGTTATTAAAAGTAACTTATATAAAAGTTATTATTAGTATAAATAGCTCTAAAGATCTTTAAAGAGAGCCTTTACTAAAGTAATTAATAAGTTAAAAAGCTTTAAGAGTTATTAAGAAAGACTTAAGAGTACTTTTATTATTAGTATTAGTAGCTTTAAAGATATCTAGAACTACTTAATTAAAAATCTACTATTCTTACTAACTATTATAAAAAATAATAAGAGACTTTTATATAGTATAGATTATTAGTACTAGTAGTATTAAAAGCGCCTAAGATAAGCTTTATAAAGACTACTAATTAAGAAAAAAGCTTAAGAAGTTTATAAAAAAAAGCTAAATAAGTAGCCTTAAGAGAATTATAAAGATTAAAAGACTTAAGTTACTAAAAAAAGATAAGTATTATTATTTATAGTATTTATATTAAAATTAAGAACTTATATAAGTACTAGCTAATAAAGTAAGTTAAATAAAAAAAACTAGCTATAAGTAGAAATAAGAGCTAGTTAGCTATAGTATATTAAGGAGGTAAGCTAAATAAATAAGTAGTAAGCTAAAAAATATTAGAAATTATTTTAATTACTTAAGAGTTATAAAAACTATAGTTTATAAAGAAACTTAGTATATAACTAGTAGTTAATTTAATTAAAAATATTAGTATATAAAACTATTAGTACTATAGTAAATAAAGTACTTACCTTAAAAATAGTATATATTTATAGTAGATTAAAAGTAATAACTTTAATAAATTAAAATATAAGTAATAAACTAGAGTTATTAGTAGCCTTTATAAAAGCTTTAAAAGAAAGTAGAGATCTAGTTCTATTAGTATCTATAAAAAACCTAAAGTTAAAGCTACTTATTTTTATAAGGCGTAGCTACTTAGATCTAAGATTTAATAAAAAGAATATAATAGAGTTTTTAAAGAAGTTTAACTAGTAAGCTAATAATAAAGAGTTTAAAGCTAATAAATAAGTCTAGGTTATACTAGACTTTTATAACTAAATAACTAAAAGCTTTATTACTAAAATAAAGCTATATAAAAATAAAAACTAAAAAGAACTTTAAGAGGCTATAAAAGAATATTAGAAAGACTAGAATATTAGCTAAAAGATAAGTACTAAAGTATTTCTTAAAGTTTATATAAATAAGACTTTATATAACTTTTTAGACTTATTTAAGTAGTACTTCTTCTTTAAAAGTCTTATAAGAGTTAATAAAAAAGTAGTATTACTTAATATACTTAGTAGTCTAAATACTAATAAGATTAACTTATTTAATACTAAGAAGATCTACTAGTATATTAAGAAACTATATTATTAATAATAAGACGTAATAAAAGCCTTAAGCTAAATATATAAGAAAGAATTAAGGCTAGCTTATTAAGTTCTAAGTAAGCTAAGAAAAGTATTAAAAAAGGCTATTTAAGAAGTAGTTTAAGAGGCTAAAGAGCTAACTTATAAGACTCTTCCTTTATAAGTTAATCTAAAGATAAAGAATCTTATTAGATTATTTAGTAGAATAAAGATTAGTATAACTATACTAAATTAGCTATAAGAGTATAAGAATAAGTACTTTATTAAGTAACTTATATAACTATATATATATTCTTACTAATAAAGTAGAAGAAGAAGTATACTTAGCTAAAAATAATAGCTTATTTATAACTTTATACTCTTTAACTCTAAATTTAAATAAAGAAATAGTAAAAAGAAATAATAGTAAATATAATACTAGCTATTTTATATATACTTTACTAAGTTATAAAATACTAAACTATAAACTATACTA